>MU399562.1:600000-1112875 GCA_022578875.1 Hypoxylon crocopeplum
AGCGCGTGCTGCCGACCTGGAAAAATAGGAGTCTGCACCCTCGCCCTGCTACGGCGAGTAAGGACCTGGGCTCGGAAGAGGAGCCCGAGTATGTGAGCGAGGATACTCTTCGCTACCTCCGCGTCTCGAGAAAATATCCGCCGAGGGAAATGCACGTCAAGGAGTTTAAGAATGACATGGAAGACACGTGGTGATGCTACGATATACCGCTGGCGGGTCCATGTTTTTCGATGAGGGGGTGACTTAGGTACTTGGTTAGAATGAACACACCTAGGGACATAATAGGGATATGATATCTTGATAATTAGAACCTGTTATCTCTTCATCATATATAGCAACCTACTCGAGAGCGCATCGCGATCTTTTTATTAGACGTAATTTAATAGCTGACGTTTCGGGATATCCGGCCACCACACGTGTTCGAGTGTACTCCAGATCTTGTACAGCCAAATACTTGGTTGTTCGTTGCCCTTCCCTGCAGCCTCACTATCGTAGTCATCGCCCATAACCATATTTTCCAGCCATGACTCCATCTTGTTCATTTCCCTATCCAAACAATTGTGAGGAAGACCTACGCGAGGATGATCGATCAGAAACCAGTGCCAGGCCCATTCTAGATGCACAAAGAAGCGTTTCATGCATCGCAGGGTCTTTAGATGGTCGAGTAGTTGAGCGTGAATTCGAAGAGCAAAGGCCTCGTTGCCCTCTGACTTGACTAGCTCGTCACGAATCCAATTTTGATCGCCCCTGGTCACCGAGCCAGCCAAAGTGATGTTTACAATAATCGTTAACTTGGATATGTCTGTATGAGCCTTGAGGTGATCGATGGCATGGCAAAAGTCGAGGTAATATGGCTCACCAGATATTAGTGTGGCCGGGTCAATGGCTGGAAATACGAATTCGAGGGTGCGCAGATTGTGGAGAACATCTGGCCACATATGTCTCGTGATGAACTTCGACGCATCTAGCCGCGTCGCTGTATCGACCGGCCGCAAGCATGACCTGAATCCCTTCGAAGGGATGACGATGATGCGATTGCACGAGTAAAGAACCTGTAGAGCCTCTCGGTACAAGGAACGGTTGACTAGAAGTAGACTTCTTGCGGCTTCCCAGCATTGGCAATGAGATGAGTATCCGCTGCGACGTTGACAGCAGATGTACCCCGTCACGGCCGAGTATGGCTGTGTGCAGCCCAGAAAGCGGCAGCCGCGGTGAAGATACTCATCGCAATCTTTACCTCCGCATCGAGCCAGGGCAGCGGCGGCGCGGAAACCTCGGTCTGCAGTCCAGTATACTTCTTTATATGGAGTCACGAGGCCGGTATATTCGAGGATATGCCGTCGGACCTCCGTAGGAAGATCGAAAAAGCGGAAAGGGCGGTCCCGCAAGTTGGGATCGAACCCTCTGGCACGGATACATGCCTCCCGGGCTATGGCGTGGGCGCGAGTGTTTTCCTTTTGATGATGAAGTTGAATTTCGCAGTTTCTCAGGAAACCTGAGAAGTCTCTCAGCGGCTGCAGAACGGAAAAGGTTGTATCGCTAACCCCCGTATCGCAGAAGAGTCCCAGATTCAAAGTTCCTGGCTTGGTATGCGACAGAATATGTCTTGCAGTGGTTTGCCAGGAAGCGACAAGAGCCGGATGGAGAGGGTCGGGTGGTGGCAATAGCTGCGAGTCATCAACAGGCGACGCTTTCAAGTGAAGCTGAACGAATAGATTAGTCAGGGCCGAACACTGCTCGGGACTGAGGCGACGAAGGAATTCAAGCCCGTAACGGACATGCTCGTGAACAACGACTAGAATGTTCTGGGAGCAGATGAGAGTCATCACTTCATCGTTGATGGTTTTGCAAGTTTGTAGGAGACTATACGTGAAGTCCAACGACTCAGGTGATGGTTGAGACTCAGAGAAATCATCATCAATGTTCCTCGGTGCTAACCTCAGGGTTTTGCCAACCACGAGGTCTGCAGTCTTGTAGATGCGCTGCCTGATCTTAGAGGGGAGATCGAGGAAACTGCGCGCATGCCGTTGTGTATTTTGAGATACGTCCATTTTTGCAGTAGTCGCGGATCCTGAAGAGTGCTTTAAAATGATAAGTTAAAGTAGCTCGGAGCGATATCGTGTAATATCTACCTACCTAGGTAGGTGGGTAGACCTTGAGATGAAGTGTAGTTGTGTTATTTGGAGATGCAACTGAATCCTACTAGAAATTCCCTTTAGGTCCTAAGAGCACGGACCACAGTGACATGTCAATACCTCCTATAGCATTAACCTCAACTGAGGAAGGAATGGAATACATACTGTATTTCTTAGAGGGGGTTCATTACTTGGTTGTTGTTCAGTTTAGGTAACTATAGAGTGGGAGCTGCCAGGCTATATTCATGGTATACAGGTATGGTGCTATTCCCAAGGATACCTACACAATACGGCGTAAAAGAGAGAGGTAGTTGAAACAAGCTGTCAACCTTGGCTAGGAATAGAATATAATCTGTCTTGGCTAAATTTAGTGACTGAGTAAGATGACTTCAGAGCATGAAGATCTTTCCTTCAGCTTTAGGTAATGAGATCCGCTCTTATTCACGTCCACCCCCTATTCTATACGCCGTACCAAATGGTGCATATTTCGTCACATATTTCTCTTCTTCATTCACAAGTTCATGCCATATTCGATTGACGAGAATTGTGCTAATGACGCAACATTCCCTTCACTGCCTCTTGAATCCTAAGATATTTCTTTTACCGTGCCACCTAAGCCTTGTCGGATTGGCCCCCAATTTGAGTCTTCATGTCAGATTCAGCTCCTATAGCTCCTATTTCGAATGAAGATCTTTAGTCCTCTATAGGATCTACCATTTCACAGTATTCTCAAGCCCGATGCTCTCTCTAGGTATCCAAGGATAACAAAACCTCTACGAAAAGGTCGTAGGTATGACATCAAATTTGAAGAAAAGAAAGTCTTGTACTTCGTAGATGAGGGTATCATGCAAATATAAAAGCCTCCCAATCGCCTTTAATTCTTAGAGCTGTAACTCGATCAATAAGAATAAAACCACGAATACTATTCATTGTTAGCAAGTCATTTCATAGTTAGAACCTCGAGATGCTTTCTACTACTCTCTTGTCTTTCGTGCCGTTGCTGTTGGGTATCATATCCCCGGGGAATGCATCACCAGAACCTCTGGGCATGGCACGGTACGAAGTCCCTGACGATAGTCCCCAACAAATTAAAGATGACTCAAAAAACAAGCCTACCTGGTTCGCTCAATACCCTGCTGATACAACTGGGCTGCAACACCCCGGGTCTTACGAAACCAATCTTGCTCTAGCAAAGGCACACTTCCAATGGCTTACAGACCCTAAAAACAAACAGAGGTTGGTATACGGCGACACGGGCTGGCTAACAATCGCTGTCATGTACGACCCCGTTTCCAAATGGCATTTCGCCTCAACTCTACCCCGCGGGCCACGGAATCAGTTAATGTTCAAGACTGGGCCAAATGACGCGCCGGCTTGGTGGAAGGCGGTTAAGAACCCGGGAGCGGCGCCCGAGTTGCACGCTGAAGATGCGGTTTACTTCAACTGGGAAATTTCTGATAAAGCTCATGTTTCGAGTGACCCGGACAAGAAGCCTTACCCGGACGGCACCGTGGTAGCGACCTTTGGCCATCAGAAGATAAACAACGACAATCTCTTCGAACCGGGCCCGCTCCCATCCTGTTCAGGCAGCAGGAAGAGGCCAACGTGCCAGCAGGTAGCCAGTTCTCTTGGTGTTAATTACCAAAAGAACCCACCCGCTGACGCAGTTAAGGCTGCGTCGGCGGGAGAGGCCGTCATGAAGAGTTACTTCGCGGGCATGACACAGGATCAGATAGATGCATTCCTGTGTGAGGACATAGATTCTAAGCGTCGTCGTGTCGCTATCAAGGGCCGTGAAGTGGAACTAGAGCGACGAGGTTCCTGCAAGAAGCCATTCCACGTGTCGACCTTCACCTATCATAAACCGTCAACATCAACCCACCCGAAACCGAAACCATCTTGTTACCAACAGAACGAAGATCCGGACCAGGGAATCACAACCGAGTACTGCGTCTGTGACGAGACGAGAACTTTGCCGTTTTTGACGATTTCCCCTACGGTAGTCAGAACGAAAAGCTGTGAATACACGACCCTTCCTCCAAAAGACACCAAGAGAGACGGGATGGTAGCTCCAATGACAGCATCAGCAACAGCAGCCCCTACCCCGATCATCACTCCGCCAGCGACTCTCGAGCAGAGGGATTTGACTATCACCAAAAGCCTAGGACCGCCCACGACGGACAAAAGAATGTGCCAAGTATGCACCCGAGTGGTGAACAACGAGAACTCGTGCCACAGCATGAAGAACTGCATCGTGCAGACAGGCAAGGTAACCATCGAAGCCGGGACATCGTCGGTGCACGTGGGCACCCTGACAGGCGCCGCGCTGTACACGAGCGTGTCGAGCGCACTGGACAAGATCTGCCCGACGCCGACAAGCTCGGGCTTCACCAGCTGCGAGACGGACACGGTGTCCATCGGCAAGATCCCCTACGTGGAGTTGGACTACCTGTCGCGTGACGGCGAGCTGCAGGTCTCGGTTGAGAGCAGCAAGTACAACGTGACGTCTGTCCGGAAAGCGCTAATCAAGGCCGCCGCCGCCGCCGCCCAGCACGCTGCTACCGGAAAGAACTGCTACGAGCAGGAGTACGCTATCGGGCCCCTGACTAGCAGACGGTCTTGGATGGAATGGCTGCCTGCGTTCGCAAGAAGATCCGACATCGGGCCGCCGCGGGAAGGCAAGGCGACATGGTGTAATACGGTTGGTAAGTTGACTCCCCCCTTTTTGTTTGTTTTCCATTCGGCCTTTTCCCATGACATGATGATGAAGAGCTTCTAACATTAGGTGCCCTCACTCAGGTTTCTCCGGTCCGCACTATTATAACCCGTATTGGAAACTCCAGTCACAGCCAGGCGCAACTGATTTTATGGATGTTCACTTCCAATTCCACGAAAAAGGGGGCGGAGACTTCGACTGTGCTGTCCTGGAGGCTGCTGCGGGTGCTTTAGCTTTTCTGGGACCAGAGTTTGCCATCGGTGATATTGGTCTCGCGGAGGGGATTGGCGTGCTATGTGAAGGAGCAAGCAAGGATCGACGGGATGTGAACTCGACCTTGCTGGACATGTCCATCTGATATATAAGGGGGACCATGGACATCTTTCGCGTGGCTTGGTTATTAACATGTCTTCCTTTCGGCTAGAATTGATTTTTGGATAACCAGCTGTGTAAGATATTGTCAGAATATATGTAACTTGGTTGCTTGTAGTATTTTCAGATGGTATTGGTTTCTCGAAGCATTGCTAGATAAAACATTTAGAGATCCTTCAAACGCACGTTCTTCGACTAAAACACAACTTCCTTTAAGGTATTAGAAACTCTCCTAGGCCATCTGCGAAGTTCCTTCCTCTTTGGCTCTCGTGATATCTTCGCCGTGATTGACAACAGCTCAAAACAGGCGTATCCCCATTAGACCACTAAGTCACTAGCGATCTAAACTTATGCTCTTTGTTTGATAGCGCTTTTGCTTCAGCTCGTGAGCTACGCCGTAAATTGATCTTGAACTCTTCGCGACCTGGCGCCTATAAGCCACATACCCAAGGAGAACAGCCCATGATTTGGAGGTCTGGCAAAGCCCCTGAGCACACTACCCAATGTACCTAAAACAATAGAAAACGAATTTATGACGGCGATTGCTAGTAAGAGACGTGAAACGTCCATGAACTCTTCTGAGTACATAGCAGTGAGGCATAGTAGTGCTGTTATCGGCAAGGGAAATAGTAAGTTCAAGGGTTTAAGAAATGTGGTTGATCTATTGAGCGCCCAGGCCAGAAAAAACCAGAAAACAAGCGAAGGATAAATCAAACTTTCAAATAAAATGCCCATCTTTGTGTAAAGTCGAGTAGGTAGTGCGCAGCTAACGCAATGAAGGGGCCGATAAATATAGTATGTTGTTGTGGCGATTCCGAAGAAAGTTGATGAGATCAAGAAGGGAGAAAGCAACCGGGAAGTAATCGGACGTCCTGCAAATAGAAGGTTACATATAATCCCGACGCAGGCTAGTGCATATAGCACAATCATCGTCAGTATGGCAAACCCCTCTGTTGGAACCTCGCCGAACTTGAAGAATGAGATGAAAGATAAGGCCATTAGGTTCCACATCAAGAGCCTCCGATGAAGTTTTTGTTTATATCGTGGTACGTTGAGCTTTTCCAGCCACAGGGAATGTATGAAATAGCTCATCTGGATAAGTGGTTGGTACACAAGAGCTTCGAAAGTAAGATCAATCAAGGGTATAAGTAGTCCTCGGGGCCGATAGACGAAAGAGTAAAACCCATACTCTATGTATGAGCAAGCGGCTAGAATGAGTGTGCCCTTCAATGCTTTGCATTTATACTGAGGTAGGTCATGTAACATGACATTTACTTCCGCTTGTCGATCCGGCTCCTGCTGAGAGTCTGACTCCATTACGGTTGTTGATGACGGGGTTTGCTGACTTTCAAGCCCATTGTGCAGAGCAAATTGACTTGTAGGTCTTGTGACAGAGCTCTTGGCTAGTTTCAGAAAGTCAGAATTAATGTATTGGGCAAAGAACTCATGAAAAAGTGGATGGAGAAATTGAATAGGTGCAGCTGTTGTAGTGGCTCTAACCCGCCATCTCAGTTGTGAGATATTGGGTATAGCTTGTCGATTACTTTGTTTGACTCGAGTTTCTGGGTTGAGGATAACAGATGTAGGGTAATAGTAAATGAATAGGGGAATAGGATAGAATAACTCACAAGAGCGGGGATAATTGACCCAGAGTTCTAATATCGAGACCATCGGTGAGGCCAGCATGATCAATGGAAGGATTTGGCCGAACGTAAAAACTCTTTCGGCAAAAGGGCCATAATTTCTCAACTTGAAGAGAGTATCCATTCCCCAAAAAAGAGATATTATAAGCCAGTATATCTATATAGAAAGATTAGCCTTGGTGTTTCGTGGGATCCAATGCTGCATCGCCTACCTCAGCAAGGATGGAACTAAAAAGGTTCAGTTGAACAAGCAAAACTCCCATGAAGGCGATGAGCAAGGGCCGAAGCACAATCTCCTTTAATGATCCTCTTATAGTCATCGGAGACGCCAGAGGATCCCACGACTCCATTTGTTTGTGTAGCCAACTATCCATTAACTCCATAAAATTGTAAGACCTTTTCATGGCCCATTTAAACATTTTAAGTAGTCGAATTACGTAGCCGTATGTGGAAAGAAATAGGAATATAACCATTGACTGGAAACTTAAGGTACTGGTGTCGAACTGGCGATGGTAGAAGCAAATCGCGAAATCGGAAGGTCTGAAGTCAAGGAAGTCCTTATCGTCTCCGTTGAAATCAAAGAATCCTGTCGGTATGACGGCTCCACACAGCAGCCCGGCCATCAATAGCATCAGGGTAATACGAATGATATATTCCGGGCGGTGGTTATGGAGGTAATTGCGTAAGAATGTCAATGCTGATAAATGCGTCAACGACGACAGCCAGGCAAGGTAAACGACGATTTGCCAATGGTACGCTGATAATCCGCAGTTGATCGAAATAAATCCGCTTATGAGGATAGCTAAGCCACTGATGATTTGTGTATCGGCTAGAAGCAGGACGCACTGTGAAGCCCGATGTTGTTAATATTGGTAGGAGGTAGGTAATTAGATCACAAAATGAGTTACAACAACGCAACACCTACCTTATTCAACAGACGTTCTGACTTTCCGTCTTTCGAATATACATGGCCTGTTACTCGTAGGAGTAACTTGAACTTCCGTATTTCTTCTATAACGTAATGGTCGACCCGATTGAGATAGCTAGCTTTACGGGTGATATCCTCTGGCGGTCTAAAGGGGTCTAGCGTGGGGTCGAAAACGAAGACATAGTATATCAAGAGTAGTACCGTCATCATGCACGCAGTAGATACGAAGCTGACAACAACCTGATTAACACTAAATGAGTAAAATACGTGCCGGAAGAGATACATGTACTTACCCCTATCCCGGAAATATCCGCATATGGCTCTATAGCCAAGGGTCGTTCGCTGCAAGAGTAGTTGCAACTCATGATGAGTAGCCTTTTTCAGAAAGTTAGGTACCTACCTAGGTACCAGGTATAGGGATAGAAATTAGGTTGCCTGCGAGAAAACTCGAGATAGCTTGAATATCGGAATAATGGCTTGTTCTTATAAGTGCTACTTATACCTAGGTACCTAGCAGTAAAAGACCAGAAAAAGGCTGAAGGTACCTACCTACACAAGAACCCGTGCAAGGCAACGTCCGCCTACAGTAGACTAAGCTTTCGACTTCCCGTAGTTTGAGCCTCATCCTACCTGGTAGGTACCGTCTAAGAGTTGCCCTGAAGGTTAGTGACACAGAATTTTTGACTGAACCCTCTCCATTTGGATCCGCGACTCGATGAGGGTTTCACGACAGTACTTACCTCTGGATAAACGGCCGGAAAGACCTATCACAAGTAATACCTGAACTCGACCGCAATGCTGGAGGTTAATACAAACATTGTGATGTTCCACAACATCTACCTACCGATATGTAGCCTACCCGTCGCAGTGCGGGAGTAGTGTAACGACTAAGCCCAGGTGATCTTATCAGATGCGTGTCTATCAAAGGTCAAGGAGATCAACTAAGCTTTTATAGCAAACTTGAGAGGCGGATTCTATTACTACGTCTGGGCAAGTGTGGAGACTTCATTCTAATACTTACCTACCTCCTAGGTACCTAGGTATCATTAGAGGTAGCCCCTCGATATACATTAGGAAGGCCTGAGAAAACTCTCGTGGCCTCAACCCATCAACCGGGCTTACCGAAGTCAACTGATAAGAATGGCCCGCCCGATGTAGTACAGCAACGGAAAGCCTCGTAAGGTACGGTATATCTATAAACTAGCTGAAAGCTACAGATAAGTGCTTACTCGGATTTTCGATATCGCAAAATAAATAATCTGAGAAATAATACCTTAAATAGATAACAGGGATACGAATTATTCGCCTAGAATCAGCTAAAACTTGGAATGAGACGTGATTTTAGTTAGCAGAGCAACTATATATTCAGGGGATTCCAGAATATTATATAAATGCCTAGGTACAATGCCGCTATCCTGAGACTCGCCTTTCTCTCAGAACTCTCTTGATGAGATAATAGCATATTAAGCTTCTTCTCATACACGTACAACATCTGCTTTATTACTTCCTCATTATTTATCGCCTCATGTAACACTCCACAACAGGGAGGCGCTGAATGTTGTTTGCTATCTAGGACAAGGCGTTCCAATCTCGATCAATACAACGTAATGTCGTGAAACCTTAAACAGCCGTAACGATTAACTCGACGGGAACTGTAGGTTTCGGTCTGTATCTAGGTAGCCTTATCTTACACCGAGGAATCACTGTGCTTGCGTATGAGAATATCCGCATATAGGTGTGTATTGAGTACCTACGGTGTGAGATTTCTCGTGCATGTCAAAGTGAACGTATTCCGTATTTACCTCTTAATAGTTACACGGCATAACTGAAAGCCATAGCCGTCAGGGTTCTTGAGGAGAAAAACAGGTTCACCGTAATACTGATCAGGATATATGCGAGCCACAAACAAGGCAAGCAGGGAAACGCCCCCTTTCTCCGAGGGCGTGCTACTTCACCGAACCTTGCCACCAAGTCTGAAGCAGGCTTCCGCCTGTCCGGATGTTAGCCACCAAGGTGTGTTAGGTACTTGTTACGATGCGGACCATATAGGGGGTGGGGCCAATGGGTTAGGCAACCTATCTGGAGGGAACACTTGGGGTATACACACAAAGGAGACTCTTCGTCTTCTGCCTTGTCTCCTGTCTCAAAGCCAACTTCACATTAATCAGGTACCTAGGTACATAAGTTCCGACAATGCGCGGGTTACTTTCCCCACGTTTTGATTGAATGTTCCCGTCTACTCTCCATCAGCGAGAAAATCTTTCTCGGCGGATGGACAAAGACCCCTTTATAGGTACCTAGGTAGTAGTAGTCCTCGACATTATTTATATACAGGAGACTCGTTCATAATCTATCCCGGCATTTACGATTTGCCGAAGTTATCATCTCGGATTCCGAGTTTGTATGCCATATCCGAATCCTTAATGCCTTCGTGAGTCGACGTAATGTAACTCTTGAACGCCGTAGACATGTTGGCGATTTCTTCTATATGCCTCTCCTTGACCTCTGGAATAGATTCTTCAATAGAAGCGCCCTTTTCTCTAGCCGTCCTAGAGTCGTAGATTGCAAGAGCAACAGCGGATTGGAAAGCTGCATTTTGCTAATTAGTCAAGAGTAGAAACAAGGTAAGGTGATCAGATATACCGTTTCTTATCTCGCGGCCATTCCATTCCAATTTCTTGATCTTCTCACTTTTCCTAACGTATTCCTTCGCGTCGTACTCATATTGGATCTCGGGCCCGCCGTACTTGTGATCTTCTCTGAGCTTGCGGAAGAGATTACTCCAGATCTGTCCCCGCGCATCGTCATCGAGGGTCTCGTAGCCAATCGCTACGTGGATGCGGGACAGGAATGCTTCGTCAAAGTGCCCAACACGATTAGTCGTTAAGAATAGTATACCTTGAAAGTAATCAAGTGCGCGTAGAAAGACTTTGAAATGTCTTGTTAGTATGTATATCTCTTTGCTAGATTTGACTCATTTTGAATTCTAAAAGGGGATAGTCTTACTTGACACGATACTGTTTCGTTGTAGATCGTTGGTGGAGCGCCTTTCAAGGTAGACGTCTGCCTCATCGAGAAGTACAATGGCATCCCAGTTGCTGGCATCTTTGAAGAATCGAAGAAGATTCCTTTCTAGCTCAATGGGTTCGTGGCCCAGATCAGCCGCGGTGATGCTTAGCAAAGGTCTCTTGGTATATTCGGCAACAGACTCTATTACAAAGGTCAGTGTCTAACTCGAAAAAATTGGCAATCAGTCCATACCGGCTGTGAGCGTTTTCCCGGTTCCAGGTGGCCCATGTAAAAGAAAGACCTGACCCTCACCCTTCCCGTGGATGAAATCGGCGCTGAAAAGTTCGGACTGACTACTACTGTCGGTGTAGGTCTGGACGATGGCTTTTATGGTCTTCTTGTTAGCCTCAGGGCGCAGGACGAGTTGATCAATGGCGTCTTTCGCTATTCTGGGGTTGGTCAAACGGTCGACATCGATGAGATCTGGGGCATGCGTTAGAATATTTCTATCCCGAATGAGGCGCTACTCATGAGGTTCACTCACCGTACATGCGATCTTTGAGAATAAACCCAAACATGTGAGACATGCATAGTAAGTACTGATGCTCTGAAAGCCCTGGAGTGTTCTTTGGGTCAATGTTATCATAGTTGCTGAATGTGGCAGATGCGAATCTCTCTCTCCTGGCATCTACTCCCCTGCAACGGGTGCATTCGCAATGCGGAGTCCTGGCTCTTTCTTTGAGTTCGATTTCATACTCATCTCTGTCCAACATCCAGTCCTTCATTACTTCTCGATCTTCGTCGCTCCATGTATCCCATGGTTGTGACTCATGCTCGACAACCACCCTAGCTCGGTTGTACTGCGAATAGACGAGGATGGTTATTGCCCAATCGTTACACTATCGTATCATAGCATAGGCTTACCTTCTTCCAACCTGGTCTCGATCCAGAGCCAGTATATTCAAGAAAAGCAGGCCCCTTAGCAGCTCGGAAGAACTTCTCCCCGCGTCCAATGAGTTGCTTTCGCCGCGCACCGCCATCAAGTCTGTCTTGGAATCTTGTCGGAAATAATGGGAGTGATGTTATGTCTCTCTCGTTGTCGAACACCGGGACTTCGATGACTTTAGACCTTCGTTTAATGACTTTCCCATCATATATCAGATTCCATAAGCGGATACTGTAACTCTTGATGGTGATCGACCACGTCGCGCCGAAGAAACGTCCAAGGCCACCGGAAACTTCATCGATTACGTACACGTTCAGCTGTCCATCTTCAAGAACATAAACATCTGTACCGGGCTTCATCAGAAGCCACAGCCCTGCGAACGTCGTTGTTGGTATCTTTTTATCCCATCTAGCTTCTGACGCCTTGACCTGAATGGTGGGCTCGCTCTCGAGGTACTGGAGCAGAAAATCGATATGCTGGTCACATTCCTCGTTATACGCTTCTGTGTGGTTTGCCCGGATTCCTGTGGTCTGCCTTTTGTAGTCTAACAGCTCCTGTCGGTGGTAGAACAAATCCCGATAGGGATGTGGAAATCTTCCCGCTTGCATATAATCGGCCTCATCTCCTGAGGGCGCCTCGGACGAGTATTTCATGACTGCCCGAAGGGCGTTGATTAGAAACTGAGAGTGAATATGAAGTTGCTTCTTTTCGACGCGGTCTCTCTCATCTAGTTTCGGTGTGTGTTTTGAACTGAGCCTTGGCTTTCTGCGACTTCTCTGCTCTGCGATCACCACGGTCGTTTTTTCCTCTAGCACAGGAAGTTTCTGGCCTATACTCCTTGCTGTCTCTAGCACAACAGGATCGTCGTAAGACATACTGTATAGGAGCTCATAGTCACCGCTGTACCTTTCTTTCTCGCAGTAGTCGATAGTGTACTTCGCTTTTACTCCATACTTCCCCTCGGAGTTGCTTCCGCCTTCCTCGGCTGCATCCTGGTCTTCATCAGGAGAGTCATAGGGATCAGAAGGCTCAGAGGAACCAGACGTCGAATCCTCATGAAGATGTGCCTGAGACTTGCGCCGGACGTCGACTGTCCACCCTTGCTCTACCAAGGCTTCCCAGTAGTGACGAAAAACGACTTTATCTTCCACGTAGAGCTCATACTGACCCTCATCAATCTCACGTTCCGCATCATTGTCGCCTATGTATGATAGCTTAATAAGCTCTTCCATGCCCTATCGCTACCTGTTAGCATTCATAGATGCAAAAACATTCTGCAATATCAGGTACCTTCCAAGCCTTACATACTCCCCATGGAAGCATGAACTCCTTTCCATCATCATGGGCCAAAGTTATGAAGTTTCGCTTCTCAGTTGTCGTTGTTTTGGTGGGCGTTTCATTCTGGCCAGGGGTTTGAGCATTATTTCTCTTATCGCTACCCACGACACCAACAGGAGCTTCCGTAGACTCGATGGCCATATTCTCAAGCGCAGAAGTCAACCTGGCATCAGTGTTGGTGGGTTCGCTGGCTTCTGTAGAGCTACCTTCGTGAGTGTTAGACAGACCACACTACAGAACGTACTGATCCAAACGTACCTGTTATTGGTTCATCAGCCTTTGCCCCATCCGGATCAACATTGTTGTTAAACCGACCATCGTTTTCAAAATCGTCGGATTTAGCCAATACCGCTTTCTCAGAGAGTACTTCCATCGCACGAGCACGGCCCCTTTAAATGGCCAATCACTTAACCTCCCAGCTAAATATAACTTAGAGAGGTAGTAATAGTACAGAGAGGGAAACTACTACGGTCTGTCTAATTGAGAATTGAAGGAATTTGCAATACTAGAGAGGAGGTTGATGGAAAAGGAACCGATGAACTCTCTGGCCCTCGAGTACCGATATTGTATCTCCCACACCGCAACCTAACCTCATCATCTCTTGACAAAGCAAGTATCAGCATAATGCTTACGTTTCAGCAATGCAGGCATGGTGTGACTGAGTTAAGATTAGAATCGGGGCGAAACTGAACCAAGCCAATGACATACTTACGATAAACACAGGATGCAACGGTGGCTCTGAGGATGCGCAGCCTGACGATCAAGGCAGACATTTTCTGACATCTTCACATCTATTTACGTCATATTGTATAGTATCGACGAGACTACTGTGTTCTCTGGACCAATCGGTCTAATATAAGGGGCCTCATTGCATACCTTTTCCGACCGTTTACGTTGAGTTCTATGCATGGTGTCCTAGGTTACTTCTAGGGAGGTAATTCTAGCGGTATGTAATGCTATGCACCTCCAAGCGCAACATCTCAGGCAGCACAGTTTTCTATGTCTAGCTTTTCTAGACAGCTTACCCTACACCATATCATAAAAATATTCTATAATCTACCACTAGCAAGCAACTCCGCATTTGCCCATGCTCCTCCCGCGTCAACCCCAAAATGGCGAGTCCACAGCCGCTGCTCCACGATCCTAAGGCCGAAGCGCTTGAAGGCCGGAGTATCATCCGCCGGTTCACAGATGAACTTGCTGGGTCCAACGGGCTGGAGCGGTCCACCAAGGCGGCGCAGGCTGAAATGGACGAAGAGGAAGAGACTAAGGAGCTGTCGCGGCTGAGGTTGCTTTATGAGAGTCCAGCAAATGGTGACAGCTTGTAAGACAAAAGCCGACCATTATTTTATCAGCTTCTAAATATGGTCTAGGTCAAGAGACTTTATTGCCTCGGATATAGCGAGGGAGACGCTGCAGAAAATGGTCAACAAGTTCGTCGAGAATGAGAAACCGTCGATGCTGCAGCGCATGGGAATTTCGCACAAGTCGACGAAGTCAAAGGCTAACGAGGTGCTAAAGAGTATGGTGGAAAGCGATGTTGGCGAGCTTGAGGCGGCTATTGATGGTTTGGAGGAGGACTGGAAAAAGCGCAATGGGCGCGTAAGCCAGATCTCGAACCCCTGAGCCACCACTAGTGTTCTGACCATGCTACTTGATAGATATATGGCGCTTTTAAGGTGCTGTGTATGACCCTCGAGGACCACAAGGCCGTATTTGCAATATTTCCATCACAGAGCGAGTACACCTCGGTTTTGTGCTCGAGCCTTTCCTGTCTCGTGAAGGTGTGTCATTCTAATGGCGTGTAAGACCTAGGATACGAAGGGCTGACCAAGCCAGGCAGCGAAGAATCACAGCGAAATCGCCGAGACGCTATCAGATTCCATCCGTCGCATATCAGAGACCGTCGCCAGGGCCTCCAAAAACATCCTAATCTTCAAGACGCAGGCGATAAGGCGGAAGCTCGCGGACATCTACGCCACCATGTTCCGGTTCTACTACAAGACGATAGAGTGGTATCTGAATTCCAAACTAGCAAGAGCCTTTCTCGCCTTCAATGAGAACCTAAAGGCGAGCTTCGAAAGCACCGAGAGGGAACTCAACAGGGATATCGAAGAGCTGTATCGCGAGGCCCAGATCAGCCACCAGGCCATGGTCGCCATCCTCTCCGGCAACGTCGAGCGCATAAACGCCGAGCTGCGCCATCAGCGACTCCACTACGAGATGGGGGATACCACGGCCGGCCATCGAATGATCGACCTCATGGAGGCGAGTTGGAACGGGAGCAGATTCACTCGACGAGCCCAGCAGCTCAAACCTGCCGGACATGACCCAATAGCCATTAAGCCCGCCCCGCACACCCAGGACACGACGGAGGACGTCATAACGCGCGCTCAAGCCCGCGTCTACGGCCCCGCCCTAGAGCGATTCATCGTCGGCGAGGAAGGACCGGCCAAATTCAGCGCGGGCCGCTTCTGGGTAGCCGAGGACGAGGTGCTACCGAAGCTGCAGGCCTGGATGGCCGAGGGCCCGACGTCGCGCACGTTATGGGTATCGAGTCCGTACGACCCGGCCGGCATGACAAGCGCGCAGGCATCGGCGCTGGCCGTGGTTGCAGCGGCATGGCAGGCGAAAGCGCCGCTGATCTCGCACTTCTGCGAGCGGCCGCGGCGGGACAGATTGCGGACGGGCATGTGTACCGAGCAAATTGGGCTGATGGGCTTGGTCTACAGCTTGGTGTCGCAGCTGCTCCAGTTCGGCCAGGCTGACGAGGTGTTGATAAATGTCGGTGAAGAGACCCTCAAAGCGTTGGATGGGGAAAGGGGGTCCTGGGACGCCAGTTTAAAAGCCTTGAGAGTGCTGCTGGACCACACGTCTGTACTGAAGTATTGCGTGATCGACGGGTTAAATGATCTCGAGTTCGGGGATGGGGGTCAGTGGTGTCGGCAGTTCTTGAACGTCTTGCTTGCGCGCCAGCGAGTAGAGGGGACAATGTTCAATATCCTTCTTACGACGGCTGGCCAGTCACGGATTTTAACTTCTAGCATAGACCTCAAGAATAAGTATCTGGCGACAAGACCAGCGAGGGAATTGGCGAGATGGGGGAGAAGGATTGAGTTGTCGTCTCAAATAGCTGAACAGGAGAAGTAATAGACTAAGAGTACCTAGGTAGGTATATTAGCCTAAGAAAGGCAGAAGGTTGTTGTGAGTATGCCCTAATACAAATACGTGTAAAGAGGCTCGATAAAGGGGTTTGACACTCACCTCTAGACTTTGGTAGAGACATCAATGCTGGTGATGTAAAGCGTATCGTCATCTAAAATCAGGAGGTACCTAGGTAGATATCATGTAGCTCGTTAAACCGTCCCCTATTCCTGGGACCTACCGATGTATCTGCTTTATTTCGCTACACCTATCCCTATTGTCCTGTCTGCATTTGATAAAGGCCGAAACCCTTCATATTCGCATTTTAGATTCGTCAGCCTGTACTATCTAGTATCATGATCCATGACGTTTTATTCGACTATTGCTTGAGTCGATCCTGGCCGCTCTGGGGGTTCCCACATATCCCATGTATTATCCATATTGAAGTCGAGGTCAAAGGCATCGATGCCGAACTGTACTGATATTAGCTAATGACGAAATATTGACTGCTAGAGTTTATATACTGACATCTGGATAATTGCTGTCTAACCACCCCGACGTCGGCAGGTCTGGGGCACTGGGTGAAGCGAGTTGGCTGGTGGCAATCTTCTAGCAGTAAGCATGCGTAATTAGAAGGCAAGGTTACCCCTAACTTCATAACGGCACTCGTGGCTTTTGACTCTGTCGACATATCCGACGACAAAGAAAACGGGGTTTACTCACATCAATATGGTCTGGGTGATGCGAAGTTGCCAAGCATTGTTCATGTGTACGGCACATCTTTTGCCTCTCCATTTGCTTATAGTGTAGATCGAGGAATCTTCGGGCGCAAGCGGCCCTAGCTGTCTGGCGTGACTCCTTTCCCATACGTATCTTTAACAGCATTATAGCCGCACACATCGTCATAAAACACCAAAGTTCGCTATAGCAGCAACGTAGATGGATGTTCTCCATGAACGGAAGACACTGTTCAAGGAGGTCAATCGTGGATTGAGAACCGGTCATGATGATACTGGTTGAGTCTGTAAAAGTGGGAAGGGTTAGAATTTGGGTATTGTTCGCTTGAAGGGCAGGTCTCTTTGGAATCAAGAGGAAACACTGACCTTTAGGTTGAAGCATGGTAATGTGGACAAGAGTCAATGAAGCTAGCAAGAGATCGTCCCTGAGAGCCGTTAGACTCTGAAGTCCCAACCCCTCTAGCTTGCTGTTTAAGAGGAGGATATCTCGCGCTGTTTGATGACACACGGTTTCCGAAAGCCAATATCTGCCATCAGCTTTTTGAAGGTAAGGCCTGTGCAGTGCTAAGATACAGTCTTTCAGCTGGAAAAGTAGAATCGCATGCGCAAGTGCTGGATGTTTCGAACTAGTTTGCCGTGTCGCGTCTTCTGTGTCCCACGATGGTATGGCGTGTATCGCTTGTGTAAGTTCATGAGTGTATCGCAACACTTCGTTGTAAGAAAGGGGATTAGATAATCTGGTACTGAATAGGCGCTGAGAAATCTCCAGACGCAATGACCAGCTACGAGAACTGTGCACTTGGTAAGACGCAACGGTATATTTTCTCAATGGTTCTGACGTCGGAAGTTCTTCAGAGGTTTCGCTGAATTTCTCATCATCGAGATTGGTGGGAGGAGCAACATCAGATTCGACATTGTGAAGGAGTGTCGGAAAACCATACTCGAATGCGTTCTGGAGATCTAGTTCTCGAAGGACGGCCCAGATTCGTCTTTTTATCTCTCTGGCATAAGGGGTGAAAGTCGTCGAGGACGGATCGCAATGCAACCCATCCATGATCGCATCTTGGATCAAAGAGCTCGTCTCTTTCCACCATATTTTCTTACTGATCATGTTAACCCGTTTAGCGAGGTAGATCAAGCAAGAAATTTGATAGTGGACGAGTTTGCGATGCTTTGGACCTTGTTGCTTCAACCATTCATCACATGCGGGAATCCACTGGGCTGGCATAGCTCGATACTTGGTTAGTATAGCCGTAGCATCGGCGGAGCGAGCACTAGCACAAGTAGATATCGAGATCATTGCCAATATCAGGGCCGTCATGGAAGCATAGCGGGCCCGTTTAGGTATCCAAAAGTTAGCATATTCCCTCTTGAATGTGGGGATATGGACAATTCGATGAAGTTGTTCTAGACCATCGAGGTAGAAAGAAACCAGGGCGTCCGTGTCGTCCTTTGGGGGAAGCAAACTCTCTAGAGATGTCTCTTTTTGAGAGGGGGAACTCATGTCCCAACCACTTTTTGCTAATTTAGTCTTTGGGAGAGACACCCCAAGGGGTTTGAACCACTCTTCTGCCGTTTCTCTGATAAATGGGAAGAGATCCGGGACCTATACAAGAGTTGAGCACCATTGACTCGGGAAGTAGTCACAAGGATATCTCACCTCGCTAAAGAATCGGAATAGAGTATGTCGACCATAGAAGCCTTGTGGGAATCTTTCCCTTGGATCGGAAAGTTCAGTGTCGTGGGCGGAAGTTGGATCCCGGTCAAGTCCATCATCCAGGGAATTTGTCGAGTCAGTTGGGACACTATCTATACCGCGCGTGCTTTCGACGTCGCGATCGATGCCAATCAAGCCTTCAGCTTCTTGAGAATTCCTATTTAACAGTGTAGATTGGTCGGATTTGGCGTGATCTATGGCGTGCGAAGCATCCGTATTTCCATCGCTTTCACGCGCCGAACGGACCTCGGAGAGCAATTCCTTCAGCTCACCGACCTCGGATTGAAGATCTCGGATCTGCTGTTCTTGTTGATGGATATATGGGTTTAACGCAGACGGCTTTTCAGTTACTGTGTCGTACGAGCATTGTGACGGCTTTCCCGACTTTATACATCTCTGGCAAGGAAGATTTCGATCACAGGACATCTGTATGAGAAAGCTGAGTAAAGATGTCCAGGGATATTGGAGGCAATAGATCACATACCTTCTTCTTTCTACATTCTATACAACTAAACCGAATGCGTCTCTTCCGAGTCTTCCTCTCACTAACTTCGCCATTCGGCCGGCCAGCGCTAGACTGTCCGGCTATCTCGGCGGCCTCAAGACCGGAACTGGACATCATCGTTTCCGACAGCTTAGATCCACATTCAGACCTGAATTATTGAAGTTCGTTACGTTCCTCTTTGGGGGTGAGATGAGTGACAAATATGGCCGGACTTAAGCGGAATCTCCGGTTACCCATACTACTTGGGAATCTTATGACCGACCGTATAGTGGTGGAGGTTGTGAGCGTCTCATCGTTTCTTATCCCAGATCAGACTAATTCAAATCGACCTACGAAGTTTTAAGAAAAGACAACCAACGCTATACTTCACCTATTATAGCATTCGCTCCCGATGGTGGCAGCTCATGACTCGTCGATATCTTCATGATTCTCTATATTGTATTGTTAGGTGCTTGTTTTACCATCCACGAGCTCCCTTTATATATATGGTTCATTGTAAGATACCAAGTTGACAGCAGGAGGCTGAAATCAACTGAGAATGGAACGCATTGATCGGTTAGGGTAGTTCGAGTGATTATACCTGCACGTAGCTAGGGGGTATATAGGATTAAGTACTACGAAGAGCCTTCAACAATAATACGAATCTCATATTTGGTATAGAGACGTATGATTGAGTACCTAGAGTTGATAGTAGGTAATCGAGAGATTATTAGATTAATTGCGTTGGTGATAGAGTTGATGGTACGTGATATTGTCATCGGTTCAGGAGCTTTGCTGCAGTGAACTAGTGGAGTAGTGGAGTAGAAGGAGTAGATGGAGTTAAGAAATTAAATTCTGTTAAGTGTTATCGATAACTCAGGCTGATTACGTATGACAAGGTGACTAAGCGGAATGGATGTGACCCATACAAATTCGACCCGGATCGATAAGCGATAAGAATCGCCCCATCAACTTTTCTATCGTCACGGGCAAAACTAACTCGACTTCTCTACCACAAATTAAATGTAGACACCATGTTTCGCGCGTGCTCGTCTAGATATTTAACCAGAGGCCTCACCTCTCCTGCGCGTGCATGCGCCAGGACATTCCGACCGCTTCAGACTCGTACATTGGCTAGTGTTCATGTGCCGGATGCGAAGGTATACTACCCCGTATACCATCTACTCTATTCGGATATGAGCACCCGCGGACTAACCATCGCCAGGAACCGACAGAACTCGATAAGATAACTACTTTACCAAATGGCGTTCGAGTCGCTTCCGAGGCCCTTCCTGGGTCTTTCTCCGGTATTGGCGTCTACATCGAGGGCGGGTCGAGATTCGAGAACCTTTCCCTGAGCGGAGTTAGCCATATCGTCGACCGTCTTGCCTTCCGATCCACGAAAAGTAGATCCCTTGAAGAGATCCACGGGACCGTAATGTCCCTCGGAGGGAACGTACAGTGCGTCTCGTCGAGGGAGTCTATGATGTACCAAGCTGCTACATTCAATTCCGCCATTCCGACGGCAACCGAGTTACTTGCCGACACGATACGAAATCCCCGAATCACTGAGGAGGAAGTTGCTGAAGAACTATCAACAGCCGAGTACGAGATCAATGAGATATGGAAGAGACCAGATCTCGTCCTGCCCGAGATGTTACACATGGCCGCATTTAAGAATAATACTCTCGGCAACCCCTTGCTGTGCCCCAGGGAGCGCATATCGAAAATCAACAGTTCGGTCATCCGAACCTACAGAGATATCTTTTACCGCCCGGAGAGGACAGTCGTCGCCTTTGCCGGTATCCCTCACTCTGAGGCCGTACAGCTCGCGGCAAATTTCTTCGGGGACATGAAAGGTGCCGAAGACCCGCTATTGTCGCGGACTGGGTCGGAAACATCCCTAGATTCGTTGTCGTCAGATAAGACTGACACATCGACCGCTTCATTCTCCTCAGCATCCCCATCTTCTGTATCACAATCATCTAGCATACTATCTAAGATACCCCTTTTCAAGAACCTCTCTACCTCCGCAAGCCGCAATGCCGTAGTCCATACCACACCAATAGTTCCACCAACCCCGGAACAGATGGCCATGCCTTCATATTACACTGGAGGTTTCCTTGCGCTTGCTCCCCAGCTTCCCTCTAGCAATCCTAATCTAGTAGCGTACAATCACATCCACCTCGCCTTCGAAGGGTTACCCATTGCTTCAGACGATATCTATGCGCTGGCAACACTCAACATTATTCTTGGTGGAGGCGGGTCTTTCTCGGCTGGCGGCCCCGGAAAGGGCATGTATTCAAGACTCTTCACCAACGTACTCAACCAGCACAATTGGGTAGAATCCTGTATTTCCTTCAATCATTCTTACACAGACTCTGGATTGTTCGGCATCTTTGGGCAGTGTGCCCCCGGCCGCACTCAACACATGCTTGACGTCATGTGCCAAGAGTTAAGGGCACTTACCGTCGATACCGGATTTTCAGCCCTTGGCCAGGTAGAAGTTAACCGCGCTAAGAATCAGCTGCGCTCCAGCCTGCTGATGAATCTGGAGAGTCGAATGGTCGAGCTGGAAGATTTAGGAAGACAAGTACAGGTGCATGGTCGCAAGGTACCGGTCCTGGAGATGTGCCGAAAGATCGAGAGCCTCACAATCAAGGACCTTCGACGAGTGGCAAAGCAAGTTTTTGGGGGACTAGTACAAAACAAAGGCAAGGGAAGCGGTGCTCCGACTGTTGTATTACAAGAGGCACACGATTCGTTCAACTCCACAAAGCAGATGAGCTGGGAAGAGATCCAGGAAAGGGTCTATAGATGGGGCTTGGGTAGACGGTAAAGGACGAGAAGCTCGATCCATCCACAGCGGCAATGTCCCTGATGCGGGCACGGCCTTAGGATCTTGGCGATATGGCCTACCTTCCTGATCTCAGCTCCTCGGCCATCCCGTTCCTAGCCACCCTCCAGCGTACAGCAATGTATAATAGCAATGATAGCATCGAAGTCTGTACAATAAGCTGGTTCATGGGCATATCCGACTAATCGAAGTTTTAGAATAAACACCCTTCTACATTGACATGAGCGACTGCCTTTGACGCTAAGGACATACCCCCCAAAACGCCGCGTAAGCTCTGTTGTCGAGAGTGGCGAGGGTTATATACTTTGTCCCACACCGGGACTCGACATCATCGGGTATATCGGTAGGCGGAATGAATCTCCTGAAGGGGTAGGACGGACGCCTTCGAATCCATCCACATACGAACCGCAACGCTGCGTAGCCATCCACATTACAACATTCGATATTCTTGCGGTAACCTACCATCCCATGCTCTGGAGCAACGTAAATCGTTGTGTTTCTACTACATCCAACTACTTAAAGCACGTTTTCTTTACGATCTGGTATAACAAACTTAGTTACATAACTTCCTAATCGATGTAGGGGAATTGGCCAAATCTCGACATCTCATCGTGTCACTAGATTCGGCTATCTGGCGTCCTCTGTGTTTGCTCCAGCGTTTGCACTGCCGTGCCAGTCGGGATATGTACGTGAATCGGATACCTGCGTCGGCGAGATTGACACCAGCAGATCGTGGGGCTAGATGTTAGATTATAACTGCCTAGTGATCACTATGTTTCGTTTCCCTTTTCGATAGGTCGCTCGATCTCAAGCCTTTTTCTTTTTGCCCTCCTTTGAAGTTTGCAGGAACGCAAACTCACCTACGTTACCTATCTATATACACACACAGAGAAAGGTATCATCGCTAGCATTCAAACGCAATGACGGCCATAACGAAAACAACGCGGGGCATCGACGGCAGCGAGACGGCCCTGACCTACCACATGCCGGCGCAGACGACGCCCTTCGCCGGGCCCCACGACCAGCGGGACCCGGGGTCGGAGATGCCGCCGTCGTGCTCGCTGTCGGTGTTCTGCCGCGGCCTGTCGTATTACGTATACTCGATGAACACAGCCGCCGGCGTCCAGCACCCGCTGCAGGGCCAGCACTGCCTCGCCGTGCAGACCCTCGACGGCCCCGGCCCCGGGCCCCGCGTCGGCTACGACGAGCACTGCTGGCCCGAGAACTACTTCGCCCTCTTCGCTAACGAGTGGGGCGACCTCAACGGCGCCCCGCGTACCGCTGCCGAGGGCGACGCGTCGACTGTTGCGTTTCCCGGCGACAGGTGTCTCGCGGGCTGGACTACTGCTTGCACGACGACGATCTCGGGCGGTGGGGGTGACGCGGATTTATATCCTCAGGCTTGGTGCTGTCCCCCCGGCCAGTGGACCTGCGCTACCGCGACCGGCGAAGGCGATAGGCAGGCTCCGCAACGCTTGTGCCAGAGCGCGATGACCGGTTCGACGGATACAGACGTCTGGATGTATTGGGACCCTGCGTTTTACACGCTTACGCCTGATGGCTCTACGACGACTTTGTTCGAGGCGTATACGTGGAAGGCGGGCGTGACGGGCGAGCCGGAGGCGGCGCTTGCTGCGACTGTGTTTCGGAAGGTGTTCCCGCTTGCGCTGAGCTCGGAGCCGGGGTTGGTGGGGCAGGGCGATGAGACGGCGGCTGCTGTTTTTACGGTTACGGAGATTGTGACTGCGACGGCGGAAGCGCGGGCGGGGCTTCAGAAGAGGTTTCCGGAATCTTCTTTGTGGCTACCGCTTGGCGATAGTGCGGTTGTGTCGAGATACGCGGTCGCTAGCTTGCTTGGCGCTGCTATTGTGTCGACTATGGTCTTGCTGCTTGGGTTTGCGCTGCTGTATCGCGCGAGAAGGAATAGGATGCGGCTAGAAGCTACTGCCATTGCCGCTGTGCGCGAGAATGGTAAGCTCGAAAAGGAGCTGCTGCTACAGCGGCAGGAGGTTCATTTTGCTTGAAGGGCTTCTCTAACGTATCTGGAGGTTTATACGCGGACTGTTGGTTATGCAACTTGCCTCTCTTTATCTATTTATTTTGAATTGTTTCGCTTTCTCTTTCGACTAAT
The DNA here is from genome assembly GCA_022578875.1 of Hypoxylon crocopeplum. Taxonomy (NCBI): domain Eukaryota; kingdom Fungi; phylum Ascomycota; class Sordariomycetes; order Xylariales; family Hypoxylaceae; genus Hypoxylon; species Hypoxylon crocopeplum. The sequence goes on from MU399562.1 coordinate 624,158, forward strand.
ATAATTTCCCCTGTTCTCGTTGCCAGAAATGGTTCTCGTGTCTATGAGAGGACTGGATTTTATTTGGTAGCGAACTAAGCATTCTTTTTCGTTTTGCTCCAAGGACCTTTCTCGTGACAAGCCATAGAGGGAATAGGGGAAATACCTGAGGAGTCCATTGTGTCGCCGTCCGTACGTCCCGTTCCAGGACCTCCAGATATTCGCAATAGCACTTCGTATACCTACCTTGTTATTAACGCAATAGGAATGATTCGATATGTATCTTCAGCCATAAACTAGCTAGCGAACAACATATTCCCTTCCACCTTCGACTCTAAACAAGGCAGACCCATCGACGACCTCCCCTGCCACAGAAGTCCCGTCATCAGCCCAAGCCCTCAAACTCGAGGCCCCTCCTTGGCCTTCCGGCACGACCATCGTCCCATTCGTACCAGGCGGCGGGAAGACGGTCAGCTCTAAGCTCTCATCATCCGTCTTCTCCCAATTGACTCTCAGCGGACCGTATGGCGTCGGCACCTCGCCACTCGCCCACGTCAGATCCGAGCCGGGGAGCGGACGGACGGTCCACTCCTGGAACCCGGGCTTCAGGGGCCGAACCCCTAGGACGTACGTCGTCAGGAGAGGCGTCACGCCCGTCGACCAGGCGTGCGCCAAGCTCGTAAATGCGCCTTCGTACTGCGAAGCCATGTTAGCAATTTTACCGATTTATCTATTTTCAATTACTATGCTTGAGGAGATATAGGGAACACGTACCTTACTCCCATTCGCCCCAACGCCTTCCCACATCGTCACACCCGGGTCTCCCGCCGCCATATGCGCATACGTAGCTCTGATCTGCGCGAGCGCCGAGTCCGCCAGCCCCGTCTCGAAGCGCGCTGCTGTCTCGAAGTACGAGATGAACGGGTATACCCGATCGCTGAACCCCTGTCCCAGCTCCTCGCCGCCGGCGTCGTAGAAGGCGTGCCCGTACGGCCGCGCCGTGGCGTTCTCGAGGTACGCCAACACGGATTCTGCATATTGACTATCGGTGACAGTAGAGTTGGTGGCGGTGACACCCGCGAGGATCGCGATGCTGTTGCCGTCTTGTGCATGCGCCGCGTGTCCGCTACGGTCGAAGAACGCGCCGGCGCTGGCATCCCAGAGGTTCGACAGCATGGCGGTTGACACGTTCGCCGCTCTCTCGCGCCAGCGGGCCGCGTCATCCGGGTGGGAAAGGAATGTAGCGAGGTCGGCGGCCCGGGTTAGCGCTAGCACGTACAACGCACTGTAATACGCGGCGGAGCCGTCGCGCGGTAGGAAGGCGTAGTCGCCGTACCCGGACTGGCGGACTAGGAGCGATGTGGTCGGATCCGTGTGGGCGACATAGTACGTGTCGAGCACCTTGAGCAGAGTCGGGTAGTACGACTCGATGTACGATAGATTGCCGGTGTACAGGACGTGGTCCCAGCTACATGCTACCCACCACAGCGAGTAGTCGAAGAGCGGGAGTGCGTAGTTATTGCTAAAACCTATTAGAAAAGTGTCTCGATAGATAGGTTGGAAATAGGGGAGCAGGTACATGCTAGCCGGCGGTATCCACCCATCGTCCCTCTGATGCTGTGCGAGATCTTCCATGACATTCCGCGCCGCCTCGGGGATATCATGGGACAGGTAACTTGTCAACGCCGCGACGGCCAGGTCTCCCATATACGGGTCCCGGTCCCTCTTGGCCCCGTCGAGGAGCACCCACTTGCCTAAAAGCGACGGACTCGAGGCGCCCCGGGGTTCGGTATCGTTGTCGCGGAAGATGTCCGTACACATCTCCGTGGTGTATGCGCCGTCATACCACCATTGCGTGAGATCCGCGTCTGAGCACTCGAACCATCCCGTATAAGTATCAGGCGTGCCTAGGTAGCCTGACCATTGCAGGCTGACGGAGTTGATGACAATTTCGCCATAGGGAGACGTGTAAGGAGCATCTTCCGCAATAGCGTCCAGCTCGACCTTCAGGTACCGGAAGCCATGTAGGCCATCGGAGCACACCTGACTCCCGAACTCACAGCCCCACTGGTCGAGCCATGTGAACGGTTCGTTCCTCACGGCGACCTAGGGATGTCAGAGACTAAAGGGTCAGGATTGTCCTTGGCTGGTGTAACTCACCTGGTCGGTACCTGACGGCACGATTTTAGGCGGATTCTACCAAATCAGCTATTTCACCCCTAAGCGGCACGGTCGAGTAGAAGACTTACACCACTGCCTTGGCCCGCATTGTCAGACCGCGTGAAATCGCTCCTATCCTCCAAGAATTCGAGTGTCTCCGAGAAAGACAACTTGATGCCAGGAAAGCCACCCGAGATGTTCGTCGAGCTCGCAAAGTCGATTGTCAATAACCCCACGATATTCTGACCGAAGTCAAGAACGACGGTGGGTATGGTAGTTTCGTTCTCCCCACGGGTTAGAGTCGTTACGCTGTCGCCGTTTAAGAGCCCTTCCGGGTTCACTACACTCCCTAATGTGTACTCGCCCAAGAGAGCTTTCGGCTGGATAATGTTGGTCGGGGGTGCGCGAACATATTTGTGCCAGCTTGTATCGTTGGCCTGAGCATCCACACACCGAATCGCCAGGAACTGATATAGAGCGGCCCCATAAAGCCAAGCTACTGGCTTTGAGAAGACTCTCATGTTATAGGTCTTAATATAAGTGTACGTGAGAACCGAGATGTTCTGACGAGGCTTGCCGAAGATTCCCGTATAAGAGCTTGTATTTTAGATTCTGTCTCAGTTCATAAATCAGTTCGTATATGAGCCGCCCAAGTCCAACGTGTGGGATGAGTAACGCGTCAGACGCTATTGGGACGAGAACTAGCAAAGCGACGAGGTTTGCTACAAGCAAACGCCGTCTACACCGGATCCGCGGCCGTGTCTGTAGTGTAAGGATAATGTACGACAGCTTTCGCAGTCCCGTTAGCCTGGCGGATAGATCCCGCGCGGGTGTTACAGCTTCTCCGCATGCTCATTTCCGAAGACCAGGTTTTCTTCGGTAGAGGAAGCGAATGCAGATCTCCATAGCCCAATCTCCTTTGGAGAGAGGTGCTGCGCCGCAAGCCCAGACCAGGGTCCGCTAAGTCGTAGGTGCCTGATTAGGAAGGACGTCTGGTACTGGGGCGAATCGCATCAGAGGGTTGCGATCAGTCCAAGTTGAAGGAGCATGAAGAGCGCACGCAGCTACGGCTAGTTATGAAGAGTGCGATATGTAGGAACATTGATTTAACCAACTTCTGGTCCCAAGGTAATATAGACAGGGATTATTCTAAGACCTTCGAGTTCCTTTCTTATTTCCTATTAGATTCTTCAACAGGTTGTTTCGCAACTCATTAGCTAACAGGAAGATGGTCAAGTCATATGCAAAACTGCATCTTCGGATGCTTTACTTAGGTACCCAAGTGAACCCAAGCAGGGCCTATCTATTAATTTGTAGTTTTCACCCATACGCCGTAGGAAACTGAAACTTCATAAATCATCAAACCCTCCTCTTTTGATTCGCTATATTCTTCGACCTACAGTTGTCGCGACATGGTGTCTCCTATATGCTTTTCGAAATTACCCCCCTGGCTCACGAATATATGCAAGAAACGACATTTTAGATTCCTTTTAAAATTTCCCCTTTTTATTTCGCACAATATGCAAGGCATCTCGTCAATCATTGGATCTTAGCCATTCTCTTGGACATGCTGTGAGATAAGATTAGCTTGGGTTCGATCATTCAAAGACCGGTTGACAACTTACAAGTCGTAGAAAGCGAATTGGCTAGGGTTGCTGCCAAACTCGTACACGAAGCGGGAAGCGAGATAACTTCCGAAGATCGCGCGAAGGTATGAGTCAGGTACGCGACTAATAATCGTGTCCAGACCGATCTTGTCGAGAAGCAGCTTGGGCAGGGCATCTGCTAAAACCGCTCTTCGGATCTTCGGGTTCTCCCATAGGTCCGATTTCTGCAGCTCCTCGTCTAGTGTCGTTATGGCGAGGGACAGCGAGTCAGAGAGGACAGAGCGCGGCGCGCCGGTCTGCTCGTATTCTCGCCAGATAGCTTCGAACTCAAGGCGAGCATTCTCGCAGATCGTGGCCTGCACTTGCTTGACGTACGCCTTGTAGAACTCGGGCGCTTCGCCCTTGGCATTGTGGCACATGTTCTCGACGAAACCCTCGTCATCGAAGCTGAGCGAGGCAAGGACTTCGAGAGACGACGAAGTAACACCACCCTTGTTGGCAGATGCATCTTTGAAGAGAATGCAACCAGCTTTCTCAAGACGTAACTTGGCGTCTTGAGTAATGAAAAGGTTGGCTCCTTCAACGATGTACGGAATGGTCGTCTTGCCGTCCTTAATCAATTTCGCCACAGTCGAAAGGTCAATCGACTCGGGACGGCCACCGCAAGGGACAAAGCAGTCGGTGAGGCCAGAATCCCTGAGATGGTAGAAGTTGCGGAAAGGCGTGCCGTTGGGGATAACCTCGCCAGTGGGCAACTTGACATTGCTCTCGTCACATAGAACCCGATATCCATCTTTGGACAATTTGGACAAGTCAAACTGTGAGATCATGACACGTTTCTTGGCTAATCGTACGAGCTCGTCCTTGTCAATACCATTGGGGTCGACAAGCACGCCGGATCCGTCGACGATAGCTGTGTACTTCTCGTTGCTCAAGAGAATTTCGTTACTTCCAAGGTCGCCATCCGGGCCTCCGGTCTGCATCTTCCCCACCTTGGAAGGATCCAAGTTCAATTTGCGGTAGATACCCTTGACGTATTCGCGAACGGACAGCGTCGTCATGCCATACGCGTCGTGAGGGATTCCACCAAGCTTGGGCGACTTGCCAGTGAAGAAAGACTTCCACCACGGTGCACCTCGGGCACGGGCGTGCTCGGTAGCCCAATCGACAAGATCGGCAGTGTTCTCATCAGGGCCCATGAACAGGATCTCCTGTTTGCGATAGAGGTCTACAATGGGATTCTTGATGCCCGGGGTCTCGGCGGGAAGTAGAAGGTCCAAGATACTGTCGATGTACTTTTCAAATGCTTCCCGAGCGCGGTCTTGCTGCTTGGCATCAAGAAGGACTACACCCTTTGAGCCACCTTCAGGGATATCCTTGTTCTTGCGCTGTTGGGTGCTCGCGAGGGCGTAATTCTCATCGAAGAGACTCCTGGCATTAATGCCGTACGCCTCTTTGCTACGAGACTTGACGATTCGGATACCGCCTCTGGCAACGTCCTTGAAGCGCAGATGAAATCCGCGGGCCTCTGCGCTTATGACAAGGAACATTCCATATAGGCGTCTAGGGTATTCGACCTCCGGAAGGAATGATGGGTCCAAGCGGAAGCTGAGAGCCACCTTTGTTGGCGTGAAATAGTTGGTCTTCAGGATAGCATTGTTGAAGATGCGGAAGGCCGTCATCACCATCTCCTCGTGCTCGTTTGACACCTCTCGGGTGATCGCGTCCTTTAGTCGAGAATCAGACAATACCTCGACAGAGGGAGTAGGCGCGATAATGCTCTTCTCGAAACCAGGGCCGACGCTTAAGTGAACACTGGCGAACGCCGCATATAGGAGTCGCACTAAGTTAGGGTAAGATGAGATGATCTCAAGGATGTAGTCCGGAGTGAATGTTTCAGTGCGGAGGCGGCGCTTCAGCTTAGAGAGGATCTCTACGTGTGCCGGGTTCTTCGGGTCCAGGGCCTGCTTAATGGATACGTATTCCGTACCAAGACGATTGAGGAAGTGTTGGACGAAGACCCAAACGCAATGGCCGTAGATGGTCTCTTGCAGGCTCAGAGCACCGGATGCGAACAGAGAGTGGAGTTTGTTCTGGGGTATGCAGTATAGAAGGGAAATCTCCTTCGTGATTTGGTGAATTGACTGCTCGATCGGCATAGGCTCGGTGTCAAGGTTAGTCGCTGGTTTGAGATAGATACTCATAACCGTGATGCCGTTGGAGAACTGCTCCACATACTTCCTAGTACTCGTAACCCCGTAGTAGTGGTATAGATCACTAAGGGCACTGAAGATACCCCTAGCAGTACGGGATCGGAAGGCCACGACGAGGCGCTTCTCCTCGGAGCCTTCGATGTCGAATACTTCGATAACGGGTCCGGTCCTGGCGACAGCGAGCTTGATGATATCGTCGTAGATCTGTTTGGTATTCTTGGTCGCTTTGGTCAAGAACATCCGATCACTGATGATCTCAAGCCGTGTCTCATCTGGTTCCGGGTTTGGGTCCACGAACTGACATTGGTATACGAAGTAACATCGTAGGGAAGCCTTGGATGAAGGATCATGAGATATTGTGCCGGGTGAGCGGAAGGTCTCAACTCGGAAGCGTTTGTTAGGGTCGGCATGATCGAGATACTTAGCCTCGAGCCTGTTTTCGAACCGTGGACCTCGCAATGAGCTCTTACCAGGCACGCTCGTGTCAATGTAGATAGCGTGGTCGGTAGCTTCCATATCTAGACGGATCTCTTCGCGCTTATCCACACGAGCATATGCCGCGACCTTGGCAGCATACATGGAAGTAATATGGGTCGCGATGACCTCAGCGCTCTCCATTTGGAAGTAGACATCGTCGATGCCCAACTCATTATAAAACCACGAAACTTGCTCGTCAAGATGTGATTCGGGTATCCACCCCTGCTTAAGGATAGCGTCCTTGACTATTTTACTTATCAGTATGTATAAGAAAGTTGTGAGCGTTACTAACTCACCATGCTTCATCTGCTCATCGCGTCCTTTAAACTCGGGCGCGATATATCCTACAGTAGCAGAACGTAGAACCCTATGCCCATTGTTCCCAAGACTCCCCAGAGGCACTGAGAAGTGAGTGGGTTGAGGTGAAGGGTGCCGAGAAGGTTGGCTGGTGTTCTGAACCTTACCCAACAGCTTGTTAGCTGGGGCTGGGCTCGGTGATGCAATTCCGTTTGTAGTCATGATCGCAGCCTTAGGGTCGAAGACCTCGAATGACTCTAAGGGATCAGTATAATCGGGGAATCTATCCAGAGGTAGGTCAATTGTCTTGATCGTCAACATCTTGACCACCATGGTGAAGACTAGAAGTTGAGTTGCCTTGATCTCAGGCGGGAAACAAGGACTAACAAATATGTAAAGCAAACTCAAGAGCCATCCTAGTGAGAGACAGAGTAAACGAAGGGCGGAGGAAGGGGACGATCCTTTATATATGAAGGATTATGAAGAATGGCGCGGAAGGCGACATTGCAATATAAAATGGCCATTCTGTTGGTCACTGGGGACTTCCCCAAGGATCGATATATCGAGGCACGATGAGTAAGTAGCAGTATGAGATTACTGCAGTGTAAGAGACTTAAAGAAATGGGCACCGGGAATTTAGGGAACCCCATATTGCACTTTACAGGAACTCAAAGTACCTGCAGGCAAGGAGAGGCCAGCTCAGCACAATGCTAGAAATTGAAATACGAGTGCCGTTATCGTGTCTCGAATTGCACTGACTAGGAGTAACATGGACTCTCCTTCACCGCTCGATACTTCGGGTAGCATTGAGTTGTGTTGATGCTCGTGCTCCAGATAAGGAAACTAATAAGACAAACAGGCTGAACAACAAAAGAGACGTACCGACAATGGAGTTAGGGGATGCTCTCCGGGACTAACTCAGGGGATGCACGGATCCACAATTAAGTTAATAGGAGACTGGCTGACTTAAACGAGTGAACAGCGAGATCTGCTACTCTCGCGTGAGTATGGTTGCGTTGGAATGATAGACAGTCGGAGTAACAAGTAATTTGGTATAATTCAATAATACAGAAGATGAACGAACAACAATATTGGAGAGGTGTGTGTGGTTGGTTGATCGGGGGGGTGATTGGTTGCCGAAGTTCGCGGCGAGAAAAGGGGTGGTACCTTAATAAAGATGATGCAAAGATCACGATAAGCTTGGAGGTTTTGAACAAAGTAAAATAGCGCAATAAAGAGCTTTTAACTAAATCTTTTCGTCCTTATTATATCTCGGTAGATAGGCGAGCTATTCTCGAGTTTCCCGAGGATAGAGAGCTAGACGGGGTGAAGCAAGGGTTGGCATCAGAGGATAAGCAGATATGCACAGCCCTGTTGCGGCGTCGATTGATATACGATGACGGTAGGCGGCAAAGATAATGACGGGGCGAGAAGATTGAAGCTAACGCTGTAGGCGAGACCGAAGAAGTGAATCCACAAGATAAGAATAACGATGCGAGACTGGCTGAGCCGAAGAGTACGATTCAGACACAATTGGCCGTTTCGTCCATAGTCGATGCCAATTGATGACGATCGTGAACTCAGAAACAGGGAGTCGATGTCTTCTTATATATCGTACGGTAAAAATCACAAACCGTCCAAGACTATTACACATGGAGAGAGAATCACGTTTTCGCAATTGTGTCCGCATAGCACACTGTACGCTTACCGGTTCCAGCTGCGACGACGGAAATCCCTGTCGATGCCAGGTATAGGATTCCAAGTACTTACGGTAAAGAGGTGTTCGGATTTCGAGGTATGGAAGAAGCAGAAGAATACCAAATCGAAGATTCTTTCATCACGGTGAACGCAAATGGAACGAAATGGGAGGCTAATTCTGCAGCTAACTAGAACGGGCGGCGGGCGGCGCTGTTATTGGCCCAACAGTCTGGGTACCTGAAAATCCATCCAGCCGGTGGTACCGCCACGCCCTGGAATGTATGATAAGGTACTTGTGTACTTGCGGTGACGGGTGTTACCTCAGCAAAAGGAGGAACAAGAATATCGCTGTGACCAAGCGCCTAGAACTTGTTGGAAAACAATATCAGCATCACATGTCGCCCTGGACCGGGGTTTAGTGGATCGTGATGGATCTATCCCATGCGATCCGACGGTCTGAAATTTTCACAAACTTGGACGTATCAAGTACCGACGGCTATTCGAGGAACCTTGGAACATTGCATGTCAAATGTTGACAGTTCTATCTTGCCTAAGGCATGTAGACTCTGGTATTGCTCAGCTGTTCTCAGCTGTCTCTCCTGACTGAATCAGATCTGCGGGTTTCGAATTACCTACATACACGAACTTCGATGGGATCTTCTCCAGGTGGGCAATATGCAAAACACTCGGTCGTTCGGAATCAGGATGCACGACCTTATTAATGTTGTACCTACATATGTTGATCCCGTCTATCAATTGCCAGCTCACCTCTTCTCTTATCTCTTATTATCTCATATTAGGTGAGAATTCAGGACGAGCGAGCTTTCGCCAAATAGGGTGATTGCCTACTCCAAGTGTCATCTTGATAATAGACATGACGGCTGGCACTCGTCGTATCGTGTCGGCCACGCGCACGCGCACCGACGCCTCAGACGCAATAGGACATGACGGTGTGTCTTTACCGCTTCTTGTGAGGCCGATGGCGGCTGTTGCGCAACTCTCATATCCAATGAGTTGATGCATGTTGCAATACCTCTCGCTATCGGGTTCAGGAATGATGAAAGACCATCGAGACAGAGTTGGTCCCACGATAGTCCCTGGAATATTCTTGACGGGCCGGCAGTCTACCGTACGACACCTACTGTAAATACAGTAAAGTCGATATATTGGGACGCTACGACTTCATACGAAAACCGTAGTAATACGTTACCAAGTCTCTACCAGCTCTTACCATCCCTCTATAGGGCATAGCGCTGCATCCCCGGGCTCTGCAACCTCTCGGGTGACTTGGTGAGATCCACCTGCCCCGCGATCTCTACAGCGTCGTTCAGGAACCACAACGTAAAAGTTTAGTGATTCTATTTTTCTATTACCCCCATATTACTTGATAGCAGCGTCTATCGAGCCCAATGAAGCAGCACGAGGTCAGCCTATTTGACGCCAGACGACTTCGACGGCCTCGTGATAGCCGTGATAGCTCAACAACTCCCTCTTGGCCTGCCGAACACATATTGACAGTTTCCGGGGTTCGATTTCTCATTACTAAAAACTTGTCGTGAGGTCACTGGTCCAGCATGCATCCATTCCGCCCGAGGACTCCTGTGGTTTTCATGGCGACATATGCTCCGAAAACAACGTCATAAGAACCGGTAAAAGATCTCGAAACGAGAATACAAGTCTCCTTTTTTTGCGGAGTCCTGCGTAGACGACCGCCTTTTTTACTCCTGTGCTGGGTGACACTGCAGGGACAATCATCTGTTGCCGTCGCCGTGTCCAGGATAGGGAGTTGTGTTCAGCGTTTGTTCGTCTATATTCGTCGACAACGTAAGCAACTTCATGCCGGCTGCTTCTGCCGTAATTCCAAGAATGGTAACTCTGTACCAGGGCGCTCTTTTGAGCATGTTGCTTGTCCAATTCCCTTATTTCTTCCTAATAACATCGACACAAGACATAGACAAAGAGTGAAGAGTCTTCTAGAGATACGGCATAGTTCCACAAGATACGGAGACGAGGAGTCCGTTCTAGAATTGCACAGCATTCAATAAGGGAAGATTACGGTCCAGGCTAAGGCTATTTTTAACAACTTTCCACGTTTTCGCCCTGTCGCCGCCTATCAACAATTGTACGCATATCCGACCACGATTCCACTAAACATTCTACCCCTGAATTAAAAGATAAGCACCGCCACGAGTGTGGAGTTGCGGAACGAGTCGACAATACGAAGAGTATTTCGCTAAAGAACCTCTCTTGCATTCTCTCTTGTCTCTCATCAGCCTCCCAGTTTGAGTTCCCCAGACAGGAACCAGATACCTCCCCATTCTTCTGCAGAATTACTGAAACTCGATGTTACGATCTCACGGTATGATCCGAGATTGCATACATACGCATATATACATGCATGCGTTACCCTTCGTCTCAGGGGTTGCTCGGAGGTTTTAACCCCAACATTTAACCACGCCTCTGTAGAGAGTAGCCCAACGCATGTGTCAATTCATCAATTCAGGGACGGGCCGCGTGATATGCAATGAACGGCAAGCTTTGGTTGGAACCATTCTACCGACGTTCATCACAAGGGTGCAACGATCTGTCTAGCAGCGTTGGATTTGCCGACGGTCGATGGAGAAAGGCCGCGCAATGGAGTGTTAATTGCAATTAGTATGTAGGTGATTGATGGGGATTCATGTATTCAATTTATCTGCCTAGCCGTGATGTCCTTGCAACTCTCTCGGGTTGAATTGCAACATGCCGTTGCACTGCAGTGCTGATCCAGCAACTGTCACCGTCTTCATGTCTCCCTCATGCTGGACGGTAATATATCCGATCTGTCCAAGAAAGCTTGACGAAGCTTGTTAGCCAATTTGTACTACGCGAACCTCTATGAACTTCGGATACATTGCGGATATTTGCGTGGGGTTTGATTTCGTAAAGAAGTAGAATTGATTTGAAGTTTTTGAGAGATCGTGACTAAAAGTTCGTATCTGTGGCTTTAATGTTTTAGTGAAGAACATCTGTGTAACTCCATGTACGGTACTTGTACGGGATTACTTGCATCATGATCACCAGAGTCCCGTCTTATTAACCCCACCTACCAGATTCGGGGACTAAAGTTCTCATTGCCGTAGAGGTCAGAGCTGGAGGTTGGAGCGGATCGCGGGGTTATCAGTAAAAATGTATTAGGCCGGACTGCCGGAAAGTAACTCATCACTTTCTCAACCAACAACCGCAACAGCTATTCCAATTCCTCGGAATTGTTCCTCGGAAATAGTCTGCGCGCTAACAACCTTGGAAGTTTACCGCCCTACATTTATCATCTCGACAAAGCGTCTGGCTTACGTACCTATACCTATCTTAGGATGAGTGCCTCATCCGATAAGTCTCGCTTTTCGAATCTTCGCGCTCAGGCTGATATCTTGGATGGGGAGGATGGTCTCCGTCACTTGAGACAGGAGTTTCTGATTCCAACCAAAGCTGATATCAAACGAAGGACACTCCAATCTCAACAACAAGGTGAAAATGAACTGCCTCTTCCGGCCTGCCGTAACCGAGAGAGCCTTCACTCACACTGAACTTCCGTAGATCGTAACGATCCCGCTCCAGCCGACGAGACAACCACTTGCACATACTTGTGCGGGAACTCTCTTGGATTGCAACCCAAAAGGACGGCAACTCGAATCAACCAGTATCTCCAGACCTGGTCCACCCAGGGCGTCCAGGGGCACTTTAAGCCACTAGACGACTCGCCTCTGCCGACATGGCTTGACGCCGATGCCCGAGCTGCCCAATTGATGGCCCCCATCGTGGGAGCCCATGAGTCGGAGGTTGCGGTCATGCAGACCCTGACAGCGAATTTGCATTTATTAATGTCAGCCTTCTATCGTCCGGATCCAAAAGGGAAGCACAAGATCATCCTGGAGGCCAAAGCGTTTCCGAGCGATCATGTAAGGGGTGATCCGCATGACGGCAGAGAGGTGTGCGTTCGCTGAGACGTGATAGTTTGCCGTATTGAGCCAAATCCGCCATCATGGCCTTTCGCCCGACACGTCCATGGTGACGATGGAGTCGCCTTACTCAGAAGACGCTGTCATCACCACCTACGACATTCAGTCGGTGATCTCGAAGCATGCATCAGACACGGCTCTGATCGTGCTACCTGGCATTCAGTATTACACTGGCCAACTACTGGACATCCCGACCATCACCGCGTTTGCTCACAAGCATGACATCTTTGTCATCTGGGACCTGGCGCATGCAGTGGGCAATGTGCCTCTCCACTTAGACGATTGGGATGTAGATGCGGCGGCCTGGTGCACCTACAAGTACCTGAACGGTGGGCCGGGTTGTATTGGGGGCATGTACATCAATTCTCAGAAGAGTTTAGTGACTACGGCTATCACTGACGAGGAGCCTGAGAGAGGGTACGGCAAGCGACTATCAGGCTGGTGGGGAAATGACAAGGCGACCCGGTTTCAAATGGCGACCAAATTTCATCCGGTGAAAGGAGCGGCCGGATTCCAGCTGAGCAATCCCAGCATCCTCGACATCACCAGCCTCAGCGCATCACTGGAGGTCTTCGAGCTTGCGGGTGGTGTCCCGGTGCTGCGAGAAAGGTCTAAAAAGCTCACGGCGTTCCTCGAGCAGTGCCTCTCCCACGTATCAGAAGACGCCAAGGAACTCTTCAGGATCATCACGCCATCCGACCCGGACCAGCGCGGCGCCCAGCTGAGTCTGCTACTGGCAGACAATCTCCTCAACCCGACGATGGAGGAGCTCGAGAAGAGCGCCGTCATCGTGGACGAGAGGCAGCCGAACGTAGTCCGCGTCGCTGCTACGCCCTTGTACAACTCCTTCGCGGAGTGTGTCGCGTTTGCCGAGGCTTTCGAATCGGCTTTGCTCGCAGCGCAGAAAACGCTGTAAGCTACCTAAGTAGATGGCATCTGTTCAGGGTGGCGATGGCGTCAGACTCTTTCCATCATGGTGAGCTAGATCTCGATTTGTATTCACTGGGAAGAAAGGCAGATTGTATGTAAGCTATTTACCTGTGGTATAGATATAACTAGTAGACATAACCTGTATGATTTCGAATAGTATGGATGAGTGATATAACTGCTATGTTATACAGCCGGGCATAAAGAGAATCCAAGGAGGTAATCCTCTAAAGATTTCAGTACTATGCAACACTTCTCCATCGGCTACCAATATAATTAATATTGGAAAGCGGTTCGCTTGTCAGATGCACGTCTATTCATTTTGACCGTAATGTGCCCTTGCCGCCACTGCGCACGCTGTATCGATGTTAACAGGCCAATGAGACTCGCAGCCCCATACCGCTAAGGCAAAACTGCGGGCTGGAAATCGTTCGTGATTCGTCCCATTCTCCCATGCCCATAGTAATGCAGTAATATGTAGCTTATTAACACCTCGCTGTTCATCAGACACCGGTGAGATGGCCGAGTTGGTTATGGCGTGAGGTTAAGGTCACCTTAGCATCTAACTTCCTCATGGAGCAATCCGCGTGGGTTCGAATCCCACTCTCATCATTTGCTTTTGCACTTTTTGCATCTTTCTTTGTTCTTTAGTCGGCGCATGTTACTTTGTTCAACGTCTATAGTTAAAGTCACAATTGTGTGAACGCGTCTCATTTTCCCATGCAACTTGGTTTTATTTTTAGGTGTTTCCAATTTTGCACTTGAGTTGATTAAAACTCACAACATAAAGTCATGATAATGAAAGAACCCAAATTTCCATCAAAGCGAAATGGAGTAAACCCCTCTAGAAATACAACACCGAATAGTAACCGCATCCTTGGTCTTTCACCCCCAACCAATTCGTCCCCCTCCCTTCTTATTCTTCTTTATTCGCCATAGTATCCCAAGTTCGATGGACTTTAGCAAGAGTCGACGGCAATAAAGTGCTCCTAGTGTGAGCCGCGAGGAGGAAGTTTGGTTTGGTATCCCAGCTTTAGCCCGCGGCGTTGGGGGGAGTGGGAGCTTGGAACCCGGACGACTGCGTCATGCTGGCGGGAGGGTGCTGGCCGCCGGCGCCGGCGCCCATCCAGCTGCTGTGGGGCCCGCTGGCGAAGATCGTCCTGGTCGTCGCGAACGACGTCGGGAATGGCGGCCAGGTCTGCCCGCCGCCGATGCCGCCGGGTCCGCCGCTCATCGAGGCTGGGTAGGAAGGCTCGGCGGGCAGGCTGAGGGCGCCAATGGCTAGGGCTGCGATTGTGAAGATTTGGGAGAGCATGGTGTCTGGGTGTGGTGGCGTAGAAGCTGTTGATGGTTGGTCTAGAGCGGAGATAGATACTGTGCGCTTGATCTGGTAGTGTCTGAGTGGTGAGGTGTTTGGTTTGGTGGTTGAGGAAATAGAGCTCTCTGGGAGTTCCGCTGGGTTTATATCGTCCGTCTACCTCCTCGCGTTTACCAGCCGATGCCAGGAGGGCATGACGAGGAGGTTTCACGTACAGCCACCTACTCAGTCTCATACGCGTCAAAGCTCCAGTCGGACATTAAAGGAATGACGATGTGAGTATACACGAATATCGGGTTATATGACATCTAACTTACGCATCCCAAGTTGGGTCAGATGGATCGGCCTTGGCTTCTTAGCATCTCGACAATCTGTAGGCTTGATTGGTTTGGCCGCTGGGTCGTCAAGGGGGTTTCATGAAGACGATGTTTGCGGGTCTTGTTTAAACGTGGATATTAGGTACCACTCAATCACTCTATGGTAGATCCGACCACTCGGGTCTGTGGGGGTCATAGTCTCCAGAAGCAGTCCTTTCCACAGACGTCCTCCGAGTCGAGTCTACGCTGGAGGAGGACGTGTGCATGACACTTGGGTGGTCATTACTGGAGAGACCTTCGTAGCCACTGAGCTGCGCCACTTCTTTTACAAATGTTATGTCTGACAGAGTACGTCTACATATAGAACCGCCGGAGCGTTCGTCGTCATCCTAATTAGAATCATAGTTGGAGCGCTCAAGATTTAGTTGATAGATTACTTGCGTTGCCTCGTCATAAAAGTTGCGCGGCGGAGAGACTTGCACACGAGGGCGACTCGTCAACAGGGCTGCGCTTCAATAGGTGACCCCTTTCTCATCTTCTAATGACGATCCATCGTCCCACCGATTCGATACATGTAGATTTAGGATTAAGTGGCAACTCCACGCGAGGTGACACGTTGCCATTTATTTAAAGACAAGCAATGTAGGAGCTTAAGCTAAGCTCAATTGCTCAGTGATGCATGCTCGCTCTGATTCAATAGGAAGCCTGACCAACCTTGGACTCCCGCGGCGTATAAATAACATACATTTGCTGTTGGGGTTCTCAGAAGGCCTACTCCTCTGAACTCATAATTCTACCTGATATGGCCTCTTAGATGGAAATAGATTCATCGTCAGAATCTCGCAAGTCATCTCTACGATGAACTACACGTATTGTAACCCAACGGAGCCACCATCGTCTGGGACATTCGTTATATATCATATATTGCTCTTCTCGGCCCTAAATATAACTAATGTCACATCATATCATCCAAAGCTCTCCCCTGAGATAATATCGGCGGTTTTAGGAGCACTTACAAACACTCTCGAGCTAGGAGAACGATGGCCGATCGAACTCAGCGTCCATTCACCAAACGACTCGACGCATTACTTCAAGAATCACTAATTTAATGCCTCTTTGTGTTCAATGAAGACGACTTCAGTGAGAATGAAAGGCGCTCAGGCTCCTCTGAAGGATATATGATGGTATATTCCACGGGTGGGGAATCTTTGCTATTCTACATTCATCATTCATCCTATGCTGGGATATGCCCGCTTGCTCCTCAGGTTATTACCGTGTGAAAGAGCATGGCATCATTATACGGATATTGTAGAATTATTGTTGAGATTGGCCGTGTACTCGTCTACCCGTCTGTCCTAGGTCTCTCTTAAGACATCTGCGGGTAAATTGTTTTGGTAAATGATACCGCTGTTGAAGTCGTAAAGGCTATGATCGGCCTCGGTCGCAGATCTTTGGAATAACTTGATATAAACCGTTGTTGAAGCATACGACTATACTCGCCAGAACCGCCAACGACCGCACGGCATCGTTACTCGCGTTGTGATTTACGAGCCTTGGCCAACGAGATAGCATGCCAATATGCGTGACCCCTAAGATATTTAGCATATCTGATAACAACGGGGTCGCTAACCTCGGAAAATGAAGGCCTGGTTCTCGCAGCTCCCAGATCAGATCTGTTAACATCCACCCGAGCCGAGAAATAAGGTGCTAGCCTGGGAAATTGAGATCCAAGAGCCATGATCTCCTTCTCGCCTGGAAGACGACAAGAACTAAGTTGCGCCCTCGCTGCTTCCAAGACTCGAGAATGTCTATCAGCACCGTCTCCATGTTCTCCGTGCTGATCGCCCTCTAAATCACAAGGCCCTTTTCTATATGCATTGTACGTCGCGTTCCAGTGCCATACACATTGAAGCAACGGATACCAACCCCGTGCTCTTCTGAAAACGATGTTATATCTGTCGGGGTGTGCGGTACGAGCATTAGAAGGTAGGCCAGCCCGAGTTGAGCTATATCACGTTGATCGTCCTCTAGATCAAGCGCAACAAATGCGATATCATCTCCTAGGTCTGAATATGCTTGCTAGTCGGTGATTCTGCTATTCTAAAACCGTTCTCTCCTTTCGATGCCGCGAAAAGGTAGGCGGTGTAACGAACTACACCCCATTCTTTCATACTAATGAAGGGGGATTAACTAGGCGTGAATTGTAGTCAAGTGTCGGTAACCTACGCGTTTACAATCCGAGTTGGATTGATGTTGTTGTAAGATGTAGTTGACGGTTCATGTCAATAACCCTTACCCCTATGAGACGCTGGAGAAAGCTCAGCAAAAAGATTCTTAACAGCGTTTAGGTTAAAAAGGCGAAAGTTCAAATTTAGCTAGACGTAAGACTGTATTTCTCGTAGTGAGACCACTTCGTTTAGCTATTTCTCGCCTCGCTGTAATAAACAATTTCTCAATATTTAGCTCATACATAGGAAAGCGTACAGACCCCGAGTTCCCTATATCCTATGGTGGTATATAGTGGAATGTGTGATTCGAGGCCTATATGAATCATTGCGTCTTTGCAATCAAGGCCCTCGCACCATCGGCAGTACAGGTCGGTAATGAGTCTGTTGGGTGATTTGTACTAGTAATAGGAATGGTTAAAGAAAGCCCACGCCCATAAAAACTATAGATCTTGATGAGGAGACTACGTACGAAGGACGCGTATCATTGCGTGTCTCTGTCCTGGGCATCCGACTATGAAGTGCGTGAGTGGTGGATGACTCTCAGGGGCAAGTGGCTGTGCAGGTCTTGGCTCTTAACCGCTTGTGGCTGAGCTCGGGGGTGTGGCGCGCCATCACAGCACCAAGACCCGCCAAGTTTGCCAAGCCAATCAATTTGACTTGGTCATCCCAGTTTCAGCAATCATTGTTCTCTTGTGACGTAATGAGTGGAAGTCTAGAGTCTTGTGCGACTTCCTCTGAACTCGGTCCAGTCATGCCATGTCAAACGTTTCTTGATATTGGGCACCTTGTAAGGCCTAGATGCAACATCTAAAGCTAGAACCTTCTTAATTCTCACTTCTTCAAATACATAATCTATCTAAGTCACCTCCTTGAGATCTCGTCTTACGTTGATTCCTCCATCCAACATACATATCTATGGATCTAGAGCAAACCAGGCAAATCACAGACACCACACTGGCACGGCATAATTAACTCCTCATTTCTGAGATCAGACCGTAAGTACCTAGATATCCCCACTGACAACCGGAGCATCTCCGCCGCCTATTCAACGTCTACTAAACTAGGTATTATACAGACGACAAGCTAATTCAAGCAATGCCTTTCTTCTACACCAAGCATTTCGGCGGTCGCCACGTCGGCACTAGCGTCACCGCTGGCCGACACGGCGTGCACAGGGGACCATGGCGGTTCAGCTTCGGCAGGTTCAACTGCTTCAGGAGCTAGTTCTGCTTTGCAGGATGAAGCGTTGAAGGATTTGGTGTCGATGAACGCGACCAGGATGGAGAAAAGGTCGCACGTATGAGTACGAATGCACGGCTTAAACGAGTCTTGCCCTGAAGGGATGAGTTGGAGCTAGGTTCTGCTGTAATGGATGATACACAGCCACTGGGATCGGGTTATGAGAACACGCATTCACACCACCTCAATTTATACCTATTATCCTAGGTTTCCTAGAATTTGCTAATAAAATCAACTTTTTTTTCCGACAAAGCCAACCTGTCGAATTAAGATGCTCGCTCCCGTATCTATGGATATCTATATGATTCGTGCTCGATACACCTAGACGTCTACATAGTACAGACAAATTTCCTCGATGCAAAAGTTGGCTAGCGGCTGAAGGTAAAAGTCCATAATGATAGTCACCACCGGTAGGTAAGGAGGGACAAATCTTCACAAGGTTGAGAAGGACTGGCTAATACATATCAACTCACTCTCTTATCATCCACCATAATAGGATCACCGAATGAGCCTTCCATCTCACATCACCAAATACAAAATCCCCTAAAATAGGCGGGCTCGAGAATTTAGAGTGATTTCTAGGAATTCTCGAAGAGAATGGCTCGATAACGGACACGATATTCACGAGCTATTGTTCTAGTCGAACATTCCATTACCTGCTACCGACTACGGATAGCTGTGTTCACGACCTTAGAAACGACTCCGTATTCTCTACGTGCCATGCTCCTGCTGGCAGTTGACAAGGGGACAGCTTGTAAAGTTGAGTCTAGCGCTACCTGTGAACTGATGAATTTAGAGATTCTAAAATAAGTAGTGTCTAAGGTGCTGGAGTAAGGCTGCGAGAAGCCGCCTCGTCGGCCGCCTTGTATAATGTCCCCTAAACACCAAATGTATTCAGTCCAGTTGGGTTTGCTCATCGCAGAACTCGGAAATGTAGTTCACTTAGGAAATCTAGACGCAGTCGCCAGACACCTTTTATTGCATTTAACTCGGCATATTCAAAAATTGAAAGACGCATTGCCTGCCATTTCTAGAGGCACCCCTAACGGCCGCGGTTAGCCCCTGAGTTAACGTTCGTCGCAATTAAGGCTACCAAGATATATCCCAGATATAAGTTGAAGCATTCATCGAAAGCTGGCATGATACATGCTATTCGTATGATGTGCTAAGGGGCTTGGACTAGGATAGGATAGATAAAAGAATACCTCCCTTTATGTACGCTCATGACCTCGGATATATGTATAGATTGAGAACTCCTCGCGGAATGATGTCGATTGAAGATCTTATGGTGTTGATTTCGTGTAATGATCTTAAGAGATATTTAGTTAATTGTGTCTTGTCTTCGAAATCATGGAGGTAGTATTGGAATGTGGGTTTGACGTATAGAATAGAATACTCCTTCATTTCAGGGCTCGAGATTCGCGATAGGAGTAACTTAGATAATATCGACACAGCAGTACGATAACCGGTTCAAATTTATGATCCACTCAGTTAATAGATCACCTAGCGTAATAATAGCAATCAATAGGACTTGGAGCCTACCAAGCACTATACCTGGGTGAAATTTAGAGACGACAAGGCTGAATATAACATCTTTCTATACTCTTAATCACCAGAATAGTACCCTCGTATCGACATCCCTAGAAGACCCTCGACCAAGCCCCTATTCATACTCACTCTGGCTAGCAAATCGAGAGGTATGCCTCCAACTTGCACGGTACGCAGCTGTACTAGAACGGCAACTGGAAAACTTTGAATTTGATACGATGGACTCCGGATACCTACCCCCTTCACTGAGAGAGATTACTAGATGGAGGGACGACCCTAAATCGGGGAGCTTCACATAGATTTACGACCCGCGTCCTTAATGAGTAAAGCGCATCGATGATGTAGCAGGGTTTATACCCAAAGCTATAACTTATACACCTCCTAGAGGCTGTTTTCCTTGGACGATGGTTTTGCTTCGAGGAAACGGCTTTGATAGGGATAACTGTTCGTAATGATAGGCGACCACTGCACATGACTTGGTTCCTTTTTGCCGAATACACACAATAGACGACATCTGTGGTACTGATATGGTAACATGAGATGTATTCCTAGATTCGAATTTCTAATAAGGGAGGCATAACTGAATATCAAAATAGAAACTTCATGTACATGATGTGGGTGTAGGTGAAGTCGTTGATGGTCGAGCCTCTAATCCGGTGGACCGGTACTAAGTACGGACTGACAGGGGCTGCAAGGGTGCTAAATACCCCGCATAAGGTAATCAAATCACTTTACGGGATAAGGAGGCCGATTAGGAACTAAATCATCGAAAATTCCAGTAAAAGGCGAATCTACTCTCGTGAGCATCCTTCCGTAGCCTGCACCGTCGCTGTGTACGTCAACATGTGGTAAGGCTAGATTCATTATTATTACTATTATATTTATTTCAACTCAGAGGCTGATTATTGTGTAGCAAACATATATTAAATGCCCAGGTCGCGATCCGCTCGCCGTGCTGTACGTTCCCGAGATGCCCCTGACACCATATCGATCGTGACATACACACGCGCCTCTCGACACGACCCTTAACTAAAGTCGTATCCCCGAAATATAACCGCTGACGCTTCATACGTAGGTCGGAAATGGTTCGACTGCGCGGAATGCCACCACGAGCAGGAGTCGCACGAGCTGCTACAGACCTTGGAGATGACGTTCGCCTGCAAGAAGTGCAAAAAGTGTTTCCGCAAGGACGCCCAGGAGTTCGAGGAGGCCGACGAGTACTGCCCCCACTGCGATAATCACTTCGTCCTCGAGGCCGTCGTGCCGAAGCCCGCCCTGACCGTCGAAGGCGAGGATGCCCGGATGGACAATAGGATGCTGAAGGATGACCGGGTCAAGGGAGACCGGAATAGATCTATCTTCGATATCCAGACCGAGGCGGACAAGCTCGGTTGATGGGAGTAGGCTAGGGCAGAAGAAGGGAGGGGAGAGAGGAAAGGGAACGAATAGGGGGAGTTTAGTCCAGGCTGATTCACATGATACCACACATTTAGACTTTCAAGACACAACAACATGACAACTACAGGGGAATTCGAGCGAGCAGGTGGTAATGGTTTCTAGTGAAATTACCACCTGTCTATGCTTGCGGGCGGATAGTGTACAAGTTCTAATGCGACCATGTCTCTAATAGACACCACCAACCTCCTTTAATCGCTACCGCCTTCCCGCTCTCTCGTCAAGATGGCTGCGCTTCCGGTTCCCGGTGTCCGGCCGGTCTTCTTCTTAGCCGCCTCCTCCTGCTTCTCCTGCTCGATGTTCTTGACGTAGCCTTCGATATCTTCTACCGGCAGCATCTCAACGGTCTTTCCGGGAGCCATGATGGCGATCTCAATGTTCTTCGCGCCGGTCTGCACTACCTCTAGTAATGACTTGATGGCTAGTCGGATGGTCGCCTCGCGATCCATGTCTTCCTTGTAGTTGCGTTCCAAGAACTCCCTAACCGTCTTGCTCGAGCGACCGATCGCGTTTGCTTTCCTATGTTGTATCAGCACGCGCCCTCGCACTGTTATAATACCGCGGAAATAGAAACTGTACCATGCGGAATAGATGCCACTCGGTTCGGTCTGGTAGAGTCTTGGTACTTTGCTACCCTTGTCGAAGCCCACGATCATGGTGCTAATGCCGAAGGGTCGCACACCACCGCTCTGCGTATACCGTTGCTGCACGCCTGCGACGTACTTCGTGATGTACTCAATAGATACGGGATCCTCGACTGTCAGACGGTGCGATTGCGCCTCTAGTCGTGCCTTGTCGACCAGGATTCGGGCATCGGCGTTCAGGCCGGCAAACGCGAGGCAGACATGGGTATCGATGAGGCCGATCTTGGAGGGGGTGATGCGCGTGTCTTGTAGCTTCATGGCTGACCTCTTCTCGCAACCGAGGACGACGATATCGGCACCCTTCACACCGACGGCGCAAGTTCCTGCCACGCCGTTAGATGACGCGATTGAGAAAGCGACCCGTTATATTCCTACCTCGCTTGACGGCTTCGCCAGCATACTCGACCTGGAACACGTGTCCATCGGGACTGTAGACTGTTAGAAAGGCGCAATTCGTGGGGCGTTTGTGTTTGATACGGACCTGAATACTGCAAGTAGTGGATATGGTTAGCTCAGCTGCTTTACCGCTACGGATGCTGTCAAGAGTTGGGAAATAACATACCGGAAAGAGCTCTGTCGTAACCTGACGCCATGATTGAATGTGCTGAGATAACAAGGACAAAACTTGGAGGATGGCGTCTCGAAAGTGGTGTTAGTGAAGAGAGGTCGGGGATTTCTGTGAGGTTGATGGATGTTGTAGGTACATAACACAAGGCTGCCAGAGTTACGAAGCTCCTTGCAGCCAAACACCAAATGTGGGTCCCGAAGCTCGAGCAAAGCTCCAGCCATATGCACCGCCACACGACCTATTTGTACCTGACTTTTTAGGCTGTTAGGCTGTTCTCCACCGGAAGTTGCCGAGTCTAGTCACTAGTAACTTCTGTGCCGAAACAATTCATGACGATCTTAAAGGCAGACGGCAGGAACAACGGTGATGACATGACTGTAAATGCATCAATGATGTGGACAAGAGTTGAATGTACAAATCGGAGTCTAATGAAATTGGAAGTCTAATGCCAACGCTACTTGGCTACCTAAATCTCCCTATCCAAATTGCCTGGTTTCTACCCATTTCTTCTCTTGTAACCACGAACTCATTTCGCTGCCTTTTATTTCCATTCTCCCTTTGAAGCCAGCACACCATAGACGCTCCGGCTGACCATCTCCAAACCTCCCGATTCCGTTATAGTACTCGCTCACAACCCAGAGCGGCGCGGCTAAGAGATCCGGTTGCCCTGTAGTTTGGAGAGTAAAGTCCAAGCTTCGACACACGTTTGCCGCAAGCAATCTTGTCTGAGCAGGTTGATACTTCTGAAGATCTATCCCCGGCGGTATCTCAGCCAGCACGGCCGGACTGGAAGAGCTCGAGCTCTCCGACTCGAAGATGATGTCCAGCAGCGCGTATATGCACTGGTGGAAGCTGATGAGGACAGCCCAATAGTAAACGTGGACTAGACCCATCAACGGCGAAGGAAAGCTGAATGCGTCGGAAAAAGGCATATGTGCACGTGTACTTGTCGCATCTGTTACCCAGTACAGCGGAGAGCCCGACTCATCAACCCTCTGATGTACCATGCTGTACCAGATATCAAACTGCCTCTCGATGTTGACGCAGTTGCTCAGGAGGTCCTTCGCTTTCAAGCGACGGGAAGCGCCCGCTTCTAACGGTGTTATGCGGTCCGCTCGCGCGAATATCGACGGCAAAAGGACGACGATGTCGAGGAGATCATCGAATGGTGTTCGAGGATGACGTTCCCAAGGCACAACCGTCCACTCTGGCGAACAGAGGAAAGTAGGTTGCCGATTCAGCAACGCTGCCCAGATCTATCCTGATAGTTAGCCCTTGCAACATCTTAGTGCGAGTGTATACCTACAGCACTAGGTCGATAGATCCGAGCAAAGAAATGATGCTCCGGGAAAGATTGATACGCAGCCGGACCCGGTTCGCGAATCCGATCCGCCATGGCAGTAGAATCTTTCCAAGGCGCCTCGGCAGTATAAGCGGCCGAAGAATTTTGCTAGAGCCTTTGTTCAGCAACGAAGAGTGTAATGACATTAAGGACCGGTTACCTCGTATAAGAACAGACAAAGCCCTTCCGAACTGCTACCAGCCAATTGCCTATTACTGCCCCTCCGTGGCAGATGAACAAGGCAGCGAGATTGCAAGCCGAAGCCTTCCTGGCCGTACGTTGGGGTCGCATCCAGAGCACGATAACTCCTCAGGGACAGCGTCGCGTCATCGCCCTGTGACGACCCACTGCCAGGTCGAACTGCTGAACAGAGGTCCGTTTGAAGGGCAACAAATCGAACGCGATGCGATCCTGCAGTTGACGACAACGAGACTACGTCAAGCCATGCAGGCTGCCACGGCTCAGTAGCGATGAACTGTAGCTTTTCCGCTTGCCCGACCTCGTTACTTTTGGCTTTCTTGCTGCCCTGCTGGGTTCGTGGCGGATGAGACGAACATCTCCCTTTATGTTCAGGGGTGCCGACGATGAAGACGGTCTAGATTCACATTTATCAGTTATCATTCGACCCTGCGATCCCGAGGAGCCACTCGAATTATCCGTGCAGAGGGGGCAGGGGAAGCTGACTCGGGAACCGTGTTTTCCTTCCGGGAGTAAACTACTCCCTGGACCGACCTAGATTAGAGACTCGGGACTCCGGCTACTAACCTCCCTTTCGTACCCACCGCATTCACGGCCGTAATCCGTACACTTCTTGCAGAACGGTCTCCCGTTGTCGCACGCGACTCGTCTAGCCCGACAAGTATTGCAACCCTTGTATTTCCCCGGAACGCCGACCATTTCGAATAATGGCGTCTGCAAGAGATGTAAGTGGACGAAATACTATCATATTACATCATACGTACCTGATATAGGCTACTTGAATGGTGAGAAGATAGACCTGTCAGACGGATGTGATTCTCAGACGGTGTGCAACAATGTCCTCGAGGTTGCTTAACATCGAATGCAGGTAGGACTGGGGTGGGCACTGGTGGGATATAAAGGACTCGAAGGTCGACCCTGTCGGCCAAGATCCTGCAAGGCTGGTGATGTGCAATTCAAGACGACCAGCCGTTCACGTTATCTTGCACGACATAGCTTCGTCCTGACGTCTACAAATAGGTTACCGTTACCAGTCTTGGTACCTTACGGATCGAGAATCTAGGCATGGCCATCATGAGGATACAAGTATAGTAACGCTAAGGGGTCCTGGCTATGAAAAGATCACCCAAGACCTGCCAGATGGCAAGCAGGATGTATCTTTTGCTCCGACAGTTGTAGGAGTCTACCGGCATGACGAGTACACGCAACAAAATGAAACCAATTCTGGTCAAAGAGCCGATTATTTTTGATCAGCGCATTGTCAGCGGAGCCTTTCTGGCCAGCGGATTATAATTCGTCCCCTGGATGACTACCCTGTTTGGGTAGTTCGAAGAGTCGGGATCGCGAATGATGGACTGCTGGGGGAAGGGTAGGTAGACAGGTCAGGCCTGCACGCCTATACATGCTGACAAGGGGGCACTACACTCCTCTCGACGCCCTGTAGGGCTGTGCCAACAGGGGTGTAGAGCCGAGAAAACAGCCACGGAAAATGGTACTTAGTACCCATGTACGTGCGGGCTACGGATCCGAACGAACAAACAAAATGACGGGACCAGTGGGCCTTGGGGTTGCATATGCTATGCTACCTACTCTCGTGAAGCTTGATTCGACAACACGAGATGAAGGGTCTGATTGCGATTCTGTGCGACCGCGGATCGAATTCAACTGGCGCCTAATACCTTTTCTACGACATCCTCTTTAAGAGACTGCTGCTGAGTAACACCAAATCGTTTCTGCGCCAATGCATTCCTCCCCGCCGTCACCGCCACGGCGTCGGTGTCTGAACAATTGACCCCCCGCCTGTAGCATCGTTATTTGTTTACGTGGACGTCACTACGACTGCAGTCATCTCCGGCGAACGTCACTGCTCTAGTTGCCTAGGACACATTATACCCGTCTTCTAGCCTCTACGCTGCTACCAAGGGGGCACGCCACACATTCAGAAGGTGTAGCATTGACTTGGCATCGACTTCATACCGACACTGTCCAGCAGCTGGTCTCTGTTTTGAGACTGGGGTATTTTTTGCTTGTTTCCAAAAATATTTTGAAACGAAACACTTGCTTGTAGTGCTGGTCCCCAGATTCATAGTAGCGTTCGCTTCGACCATGGGACGTCTAATCGTGTCGATCTCGTAGGCGTTCCCGGTTGGCGATACCGCTGACCAGGCGCAGCCGGGAAGCGGGACCTGTGGATCTACCGAACCCCGGGGTTGCGTGTTACAGATACCATCGTAGTTGTGCCCGCGTTATTCATCTTTCGATCGACGACGATCCACTGTGTCCGGTTACACTGCCTAATGCACGTGGTATCGTTCAGGTGTCCTGACGACGGCTTGCTTCAACGTTAGGGCGGACGCAATGATGGTGCACATCTTTGAAATCAGCAGGGCAACTCCTCCGGCGCTTACCAATGACGGTGATAGAAAAAGCCTAGAATTTGGCAGGACCTATTGCTCACGGACCTGGAGTCATCACCACCGACAAAGGTACGGTCCTCGGTTGTCCGATCCTGCGATTCTAACCGTTCCATATCCTGCCACAGATATCTCGATAAGCCCTCTCTCTAGCTCAATGAGTTTGAGTACCCCGAATGACTCTACGGAGCAGCCTGGGGGTTGTCCCTTAGGGTGGCTTTCGCAGGTCGGTGGGGAAGTTTCTAACGGCTAGGCCGGCAGGACATGATAATAATAGGGACCATCGTGAAGAGGGGGTCGACGGAAGAGCTGATTGACAAGTCAGGAGGCCGTCGAGTGGTTGCGATCAATATACTTGAATCGACATCCCTGATATGATATCGCCATTATCAGGTCTTTGCCAACGGAGGGTAGGTTTCTAACCGCTCTAGATCCATATCTCGTAGTTTGACGAATGTGAGGTCCTAGAACTCGAGGTTGCAAGTACCAAACAATGGGACTGCTTCTCGATATAGATCAGAGCCACGATTAGGCATCTGCTTGACCGGCGGATCTAACCTTGGTATCAGGTACGTATTTATCCACGGATCTCTAACGCAAGGGCAAGTTGATCAGTAGCGGGATGTCTCCCCGCCCGCACCTTAGGCTTACTACATAGGATAACGAGTCCCAGCCAGTACCGATTCAGTGGTACGGTACCAGCTAGAGGGGACCTGACGAACGTGGCGTGAACGTTTAACCATCCTTCTGCATATTCAGCTGATCTAGGGGGGCACCCAACCTTCTGGTGGTCCATACGACGGCGCAGATGGCCAATTAGATTCCGACGACGAGCCAAGTATAGCAATACTGAACAAGCTGCAGGTTTCACTAAAGGCATGTAATGACTTAGAACCATTTGCCGTGGAAACTGGAGGGAAGGGGTTTGTAATATCGTTTTCGCCCCCCGGTCCACACCTTATTTAGACAGACATCTGAGGTTTACATCGTTCTATTGGCGGCGCCAATATGTCACGCAGAAAGCTTGAAGAACATTAACGACCATCTGCTGAGACCAGACAATATCAGTCGCCCAATGAACCACCAAGCTACGAATGGTAGAACCTCGAAAGACCGGCATTTGGACCGAGAGGAGAGCACGTGGGCGTGAGTGCGATGGTCGAATTCTTGATGTCCTTGTGATCAACAGCTACGAGCTCGACGGGTTCACGACCCGATTGGATCATAGAAAGAGGATCAATATCCCGAAGGATTCTCACGAAATGATGACTTACAGAGGTGAGCACGCTAAATGTCGTCGAGATCCGGGGATCGATCCAGACCTAGCCGGGATAGAAACGGCGGGTTTAGAAATCGGTGCTCGCACTGGTTACCTCGACGGGCAACCAGGACGAACTGGCCAAGCGCTTTCGAGGGCAGTCCACGGCCCTCCGCGGCGTTGCTCCTTTTCCTAGGTCAGCTTCAAGCCACCCACAGAACCATCGTTCTGGCATGTTTCGCCCGAGAATAACTGGCCATGACAGTTATCAATAGATTTCCCACAGGAAGCAATTACCAGGAGTCTCCTCAGCCTGTTTGCGACGCACCCTGCTTGATACCAAACGAATGCCATGAGAGCTCGTACACTAGCCAGTCCCATAACTGCACAGGACTTTAGGGCGATTAGCAAACCTACCTGATATGATGTTGTGTCTTAGTTTACCATGCTTCCGGAGCAAGCCACAAGCTCAAAACAACCAATACGCTGCCTCCGATGTTTCATAAACGAGGCTATAGTTGGATGCAAGAAGCAGGTGGCATCCAAAGGACAGTACATATCTTGGCCTGTGTAACCCGAGATGTCAGCCTCCGGTCCCGACGAGTGTGCGAGTCTGGATTTATTAATTTGTTCGGGAGCGATAGACGCGAACTCGCGAACCAGTCAACTGTTTGAGAATAGGTGGAAGGATTCACGAGGGGGATTTAGCGCTGAACTGCCTGCATAGGCGCATGCTAGGCGCTATATGAAGTTGCACACAATGGTACCGACCCTATGCCGGCTTATGCTGTCGTGTCGGACCCGAGGTACCCGTGGAGCTACCCGAGCCTGTACTCGCTCTCGGTACCGTGGCTCATCCCCTACCCCTTCTAACTACATACCTTCCAGGTACCCTTCCTGTCCTTCATATCATGTTACACAACCCTTACAAGATGCATCATCCCGCATCCTTCTCTTCCCGCCTTTCTCAAGTCCCGTCTAGACTAAAGTGCCTTAACAATTTCCCCGCTGACTCACTACCTGCATGTGCAACCGTCATGACAATGTAGTGGCGAGGGGTTATAGTTAAGCGTTTTATGATTAGTGATGGCAACGATGAGCTGTTGTTGCTATTTTTCAATTTATTCCCGCATTTATCTCCTCTTGAGTCGAGAACCCCTATTTTCGGCATACTTTCTGGTCTCATTTCATTTCATCCCACTTCATCTCATTTTCTTTTCTTTCCAGCTGTACAGGGGTCATAGTAGATGCAAATCGACTCGCGTTTATGCACTCAACAATTCAACTGACCCCCTCTGTGCAACACACAGCCCTGGTTGCTGCGCTTCACGGTACCAATTGTTGAGTCTGTATGTATCTTCTGTCACACAAGCCATGTCAGTATCTTCAATTCTCTTACGTCTTGTGTCACTGAGAAACTTCCACTGAGTCTTACATGCCTTGGCCTAACATACATACAGGCACAGGCACAGGCGCGCGCATGCAGCTATGACGCTCCAAGATGTCACACATAAACGTCTCGGCCAAGTACTAGGCAACTCGATCAGCCTTGTTGATATTAACTGTCATTATCAATAGATTTCCAAAACCTGAATTATGTCGCCTCTGGTTGATGCCACGTACTATGGTATAAAGCACTGACAAGCCCAGGTGGCGAGTGCGAGAACGAGGAAACAATAAAGAGTCCTGTCTATCAACACAAGTAAAGGTAGATTGCTTGATTATCATATGTATGTATGCGGCGCAGATGGACCCAGTAATCACGGTCAGCATCACCGCCTGTCCCAGTCTTCAGCTCTTTTCCACATGTTAATTTCCCACGCTCCAGGCTACCACGCGGGCCCACTCCTCGGAGATATGCACCCCCTGCCAATTTCCACCTGCCACGAGATTCCCCGGACGATGTCCTCCAGTCGGGTTGTGCAACCGGACGGTCCACCTTCTTTCTGACATCTATTGCGGGCCTCACGAGGCGAACCGCGACTTAGTCTATCATGGGGACCTCGGGTCGGTTACCTTTCTAGAGAGATCTTGATCTTAGCTGACAAGTTAAGTGCTGACTGGCCTCTAGCCATCCGCTACGTAAAGAGCTTCTATGCTAGTAAGATAAATATTCTCGTGGTATTACGTGTTCTTTAACAGGCAGCACATATCACCGTCTCCGGGCCGAGATATTTTCGATGCGTTTTCCCCTTGCTTTTATATTTTTATTTTACTATCCCGGTCGGATTTTAGACTTGACGGAGCCGGTACCGTATCTCCAGTCTCAAAATCACTAACCCGCTAGATAAGATCCCCGCTGTAGTTTGAAAGAGGCTGACGAATATTGCCGATAGCTACTAGGTTCTTGGAAAGACATGTTTGTATGTCACCAATACGAACAATACCTAGGTATGTATTTGCAACCGCAACTCATTGTAGTCGCTCGGGTTTTGATAATCGGTGTCTGATTCAGCTTATCACGGCAGGCGTTGATCCGAGCGGAGGTCACATATCCGAGCTGTTTCCATCTGACCTTCTAGAATGAGGTAGACAGGTAGTCAGATGAATAAAAGTCCCCGACCCGGGAGATCGGGTGCTGGATAAGACATTCGGCTACAAAAATTAACTATAGCACAACACCAGAAGAGTCATCCTGTTCACTTGCAGAGGGACCTAAACGGCGACTCCTGAATTCCTTCACGTACTAGATCATCGTCGTGTTTCGGGATTTTCAAGCTCAAATCCAAATCTTCTGCCTGCTCAAGTTGATGAAATGACGTGTCGTGCGCTCTGAAATTCTACCTTGGTAATTACTGCGGCTGATTACGGCACAGTTGACCTTACCATACGACAGGCGCCAGCACATCGTTCAGCTCCAGCTACTCCTATTCGATGCCATACAAATGAATGAAAGGCTGCGGCGCGCGGCGGACAAACCCCTGTACTATTATTCGTTCTCGTTCTCGCTTTATCCATAAGGCAGCACCGAGATATCATTTCTCATGTCTCGGGCTAATATCGTGGTCAGCGGCGAGATAGGTTTCTTCACAATCATGGAAGATCCCACTGATTCCAAACGATGGTAGGTAACTACGCCGTCTCTAGTGCGCGGAATTGAAGCCGCTATAGAATCTGGCTACCCCTACCAAAGTATGGGATAAACTCTTAGAGACGTCTAGACGCAAGGCTAAACCGGCTCAACCTCTCATCCGATAGAATGTGCTTTGGATATTGTTGTATACATTGTCAGCCCGACCCTGTCCGGCTTCGACCACGTGTAGCATGTACAGTAATATTATTTTGATGCAGCTTCTTTTCTCGTTATCTGTTGCAGTTTTTGGAGCTGAATAATTTGCAAGTGTCGGATATGAGGTGTGAGACATAGTTAATGTAACGTCGCAGCGGGTATGCTGACGATCTCCTCAACATATTGCAACTTGCGGAAACCGCTGGATTACAAATGACCTTTAGAGCTCCTGATCTTTGTATAACCACGTGGCTATGCTAGAAGCTAGATACTGTGGGTATCAGGGATGCGTCCTCTCACGAGCCAAGCCGACTACAAGTGCGTAGGCTACCTTCACCGTTTGCCTCAGCTCTTTCGAGAAGGCTATGTAAGGGGGTATGAACACGAGTACTAATGCTACATGACGTGAACTACAAAGTGGCTATAGTTGTAGCATTCAGGGCCATCAAAGACCAAAATCGTGAGTAGCCGGGTTTTGTCAGCATGATATTATCACATAGTTTCTAGTATCTACTTCTAGCGGTGTTGCGATACGAGCATTGCCCGTCCTGCCCTTGGAGCTCGATGGATAGAAAGCATCCGTAGGGACTATAATATCAAAACTTAATACAGCGAAGTCTACAGCTTTCCCGAACATGCTTAGCTCTGGTAACCGTATCCGATTCTTTCATGGCTTGGGAATTGCTATCTACATCTCATGACTACCTCGCTTAAGTTTACTAGATACGCTCTTATTACCAAATAGATTGTTCCATGCAAAAAGAGAAGTGTCTTTATTTGTAGAATATACTTTGCTATTTGCCTAATGGTATAGGGTTAGTAGCAGTAAATGAGTCACCGCCGTTCTTGATAGAGAACTATTTAAGCTCTCATATATCCCAAACGTGGTAGAAAGCTGGCTAAAATAGCACGTATTTAGGTAAATTTGAACAGTATCCTTACCTGGCATATTTATAATTCTAGTGAGTTTACAATAATAGTTTAATATATTAGCCTCTCACAAATAATATATAGCTCTCATAAGAACTCCTTGAGCAAGGCGTAGAATCCGCCTTTATAGATGAAACTGCTCTTAACACATTAAGATTTTCATTAACTCCTTTTCCTCACCTTTCAATCATAATATACCAGTCCCTCAGCGAGGGATCGCATTCAGCTATGACGATCCTAGTTCCATTAACTGGGTATCTAGGGATCCGGACCGGGACCACCCGATTAGCTAAGAAGAGAAACGTTCTCGGAGAATATTTCGGGAGGATACTTGAATACACTACCCAGTGCGAGGGATCACGCCAGTTGCTTCCACAACGGGAATTACGTGAAGAGCTGTCGCAATACCCGCGACCCTTCTATGAAGGCAGAGCCAGACACGCCGCCTTGGTCACTAACCGTGGCCCTGGAGGACCACTTCAGTCGGCGAAGTCCAGAGCGACAGGGATACGCGATACATTTCCCTCTTCCTTCTTCCTGTCTAAGTCTCCTGCGTCTCGCCTCGTCCCGTCTCGTATAGGACATAGCCTTTTACCTTTCCTTCCCCCTTTTTCCCCTCCATGTCCGGAAACGGCCGCGCCAAGGTGCTCAGTCTATACTCCACTGTGAAACCTCCGGTCCGTTACCGGGCCTACTTACACTCGGCGCAAGTACTCCGTCCGGTTTTCAGACCCGAGTATAAACTCCGTGCGAGTTACAGCTGATGTTCGAAAGCGAGGACGTCCGACCTTCCCACCCACCGTAGACGGCCTCTACAAAGTAAGGATTAGGACGACTGTCCACGACTAGGACGCGAGCTTGGGCGGCCGCGCGAGCTTATACACGAAGATATCGGATTGGTAACCGGGGGGGGGGACGCCTAAAGTGACTGGGTAACCTGCTAAAGTGACTGGATACAATGGTATAAGTCTAAGAATAATATATAGGTAGGTATGGATACCTAATCTTAGATACAAACCCACGTATACATCGATGTATCTTTTTTTTCAGCCTTTTCGGACCTGACCTAAGAGGCTATCTCTAACCACGTTGTCGTCGGTACCGCTAAAATAGTAGGTAAATGGTAATACCACCAGACCATTCACCGTTACCTTGTCCCGGGCCGTCATCGGTAAGTCCCGTAATCGCCGCCGCCGCCTAAGAGGTTTATTACGAGATAAATTATTTTTAGCGCTAGGCTTTCTAAGGAGCTTTAAAGGGGCTACGGGGTTAATAACAAGGGTAGGAATAGGATTATTTAGTAGCTTATTTGCAGGTAGCCTAAGCGATTAAACAAGGCAATAAGATTAATATAATCGTTATCGAAAAACGTTAAACCCTTAATATTAGTTATAACGAAAGTAATGGCGTAAGTGGTGATAGCTTTAAAGAATTATATGTAAATAAATATTTGGGAAAACTTTTAAAAAAAGGCACTTTCATTTATATATAAGCTTATATCTAAGATTAAATATTTATACTTATATATTATTCTTAGACTTATACCGTTATACCCTGTCACTTTAGCAGATTACCCAGTCACTTTAGGCGTGCCCGTAACCGGTCCTAGCCCAAGTGTCGGGTTTGCGCTTTCATGATGCTATGAAGCCCACCATTGGTCGCAGCCGTGTCTGCGTATACTAGTACGTTGGGCGGTCTACGTTCGGGCGGTCTACGGTTCTCACTATTACGTGGCGGGTGGGAGTGGGATTTCCTCAGGGGGTGGGTTGGGAAGGTGATGCAATAACTACCCCTAGGCACCTACATTACAAATATAATAACGTCGTCAAAGTCCCCTGAGTCTGGTTGGCATTTCCTTCGTAGGAAGGCGATAAGTGCTCTTTGATTTGCGACTTAGCTCTCATGTCTTTGTTATAGGAGTGATTAGGCATCTTGGGTTTGTCTTGCCATGAGATTTGACGCTTGTTTGCCCTTGGTGGAGCATCTCCATCATCCCGTGCTACTCCTAAGTTTTTGTAGATGGCTATTGGATTTGCCTTGCATGGCTGAGTATTGTATTTAACTTGATCCACGGAAGTTACATGCATATGGGTGTTAGAAAATGTAGTAAATCTACACACATACACCACACCACGTTCAACTCCATGTAAACATTCAGCAAGATGCCGCACAAATAACATGGCAAGGTAGTCTGCAGAACAACGTTCCCCTTTAGTAAGATTCGAAAACTCCTGACTCAGTCAGTACCTACCTACCTTAGGTAGATACGTTTCTTATCGCCTGTCCTCTTGTCCTGAGGCTCGCACAGAAACTCAAACGCCTTAATTTGTGTAAAGATGCACAAGGTCGCCCTGTACTCGAGGTCGATGTCCGGGATCGAGAAGAAGTACGTACACGTTGGTGTCTTTGACAGCGACGTGGACGGAGTCTCGCCGGCTATATTCGTCTTCACTCGAGCACCCCTAAACTCTCACAAGAGTTATTGTGTCGTTCTATGGGTTCTCACTGAATCGAGGTTCTGAGGAGCTAGTAATCCAACAACTCGCGTTTCATGACCCAGGAGTACCTCGAGAACTTGGCGCTACTTAACTCTTATCGCTCCGTAGAGATGGCATTTGTCGAAGACTCGGCTACCTTACCTAGGTCTCGGACCCTTGCCACGGTCTAGAAATCTCTGTATGATGTCGTCGTAGCGTTTTTGACGCGCAATATTCATATGTCTTTTGCTGTAGCGGTTTATAATTTCGTCTGTAGACTGGTCGAGGATTTGACAACAAAGGTGTGTCATTCCCCTGATTATGACTAAATCTATCAAGGGATTCGAGCCAGTCTCGTCTGGGACGTCCGTTTCCGCTCCATGTCGAAGCAGCAGCTCTGCGACGTCGTAATTTTTGTTGAGTGCTGAATGAAATAGGGCTGTTATACCGCTATCGCCATCTAAGTTGATGTCTGCATTGTAGCGAAGCAGGAGTTCCACTGCATAGCGCTGACCGTCCAAAAGAGTCCCGTTTGTCGACTTGTGCCCCCTTTTGGAGCAATAAGTCTAGAATTTCAATTTTTTCTTCTCCGTACACTGCTGTCGCAATAGCAGTTTGGTCTACCCGGTTCTGAAGGCTGAGGTTTGCGCCGTGGTTAACTAGAAGCTCCACTACCGACTTCCGCTCATTCGTGGCGGCAAGAAGCAGAGCCGAATCCCCCCAATGATTTATTGAATCAATATCGATGTCCGGGTACCGCAGAAGGACTTTCACAGACTCAGTGTTCCCCTTTGCCGATGCAATGGTCAAGAGAGTGTCGTACAAAATTATCGACTTCTGATTGAACGAAAGATGACGTTGACAATCTCGATTCAATAATCCGATTAGGATAATCGGTGTAGGGCTCTCAGAGACATCATGAAGTAAACCTGCCATGTTAAAGAAGGCCATGAGGCCCGGGCTTGCTCGACGGAAGAACATGTCAAAGTGATACTGTAGCGCATCTGCTGGTGAATCGGATACTAGTTGCATCGCATGAGCGTCCCAATAGTGTCGTGAGTAAGACCAAAGTATACCTAGGTATTCAAAAGAGAATCACAGACCAAAACTAGTAGGTGAAAGAAGGGAATCAAAGCACTCTAACCTGCAGGACATTGCAGCATTTGACAAAGAGAAGCAATAGTAAGTACCTAGAGGAGAGAGAAAAAGAGGGGGAGAACTGGAAAGATCTGTGGGTTCTCAAGCCTTCTATAATGGTCTATATGGCACTACGACTACTTCAGTGCTAAAGCCACGGGTTTCATGGCGTGTGGTAGCAGTATAGGTAGGTACGAAAGAGATTTCGCAGTCCCGTATTGCCTGTCACAATTTATGTCGTTATTGACGTATTATTGCTGGCGGCACTGTGTATCCCATAATGTTCCGTTACCTGGTCCCTCAAATCAGCTTCCCTTGGACTGTTCGCTTCATAGCTTTCATGGTTTTTGCGTTGTACCTGCCGTCTTAATCCGTCATGAAGGGTAACTGGCAGAGACAATCGACTGTCCGCCGCATCTTTGACGCCTCGGCACTTACCGACTTGCCATTTATGATGTTGTCGATCGTTTCGTTGCTCAGCGCCACGGCCTATTATATCCTTCTCCTCTACTTACCACTGTCCACCGAGATAAGAGTTCCATCCATAGATCCCAACTTAACCCTCGATCTTCTGGCCTTCCTCAATGGGGCTTCTGTGTTCGGCCGGCTCCTAGCAGGCTTCACCGTTGCGAGATTCGGACCTACCGAGACAATATTGGTTTGTCTTATTATAGGC
The DNA here is from genome assembly GCA_022578875.1 of Hypoxylon crocopeplum. Classification (NCBI taxonomy): domain Eukaryota; kingdom Fungi; phylum Ascomycota; class Sordariomycetes; order Xylariales; family Hypoxylaceae; genus Hypoxylon; species Hypoxylon crocopeplum. The sequence continues at coordinate 660,492 of MU399562.1, forward strand.
TCTGTTCTGCTGTTTTATTAAATAGCTGTCGCTAAGGTCGCCGGCACCTTTGTCTGAATAGTATTCTGGGGCATGATATCCGGTATTTTGGTAACTCTTCCCGGAGCATTCATACCTTTCTTCTGCCCGTCTATGGCTGTACTGGGTACTTGGTTAGGCATGTACTGGAGCTGGAACGGGTTGGGAATATTGATAGGAAGCCCATTGGCGGCGCGCTATACGACCTCAGGTCAGCCGGATCAGACTATCGGCATTTGCAGGTATTTGCAGGCACTTTCATGATGGGGGCCGCGCTATTTACTTCCTACCCAATCATGGATTTGTGTCGGAAGACACAAGTTGTAGCTCGCAGCTTGACATGAAGCTAGCTCTAGTAGTTGTTCTAGCATATCGACGGGCCATATGATCTACGCTGGTACAAGGAGAGAGAAGTCCGGGGAAATTCCAATTGACATTCATGGAAGACTTAGTATTCTATGGCGTAAATAGTTAACTATTTAAATAAGCCAGATGAATACCCTATAGCCTGTCTCTAAGTAGGTAAGTATACCAGGTAGGCAGGTACCTAGGTACCTACCAAATATTTAAGAATAGGAGCCTTTATTGCTTTTAGTTAAAGCAGCCGTTCGACTTTAAGCGGTTGTTCGACTTTAAGCAATTGTTTGAATTTAAGCGGTTATTTAAGTTTAAAGCCGTTGTGCTTTAATCAATGACTATTGTTTTCAATAGTATAATAATATAAATATACCTAACGTTAACTGCCTCAATTTTATAATCGTGAGACACCGACAACCCTCCGGGAATTCATACCCAAAGAGACATCTTCAATTTTCCACATTCACTATGGACATTAAGAAACATCTTCCGCCCTTGCCATCTGAGGCAACGGCGAGTGTCCTCAACGACAGGGCATCGTTGCTATCTTTGCCTGAGGAGCTCATTCGAGAAATAGGAATCTACCTAAACCTACCTAAGCTCGTTGATTTCGTCTGTGTTTGCAGGCATGCTCGTTCTGCTATCGAAACCTCCGATATGTTTAAAAAGGAGGTAGAATACCAGCTTGAACTTGAAATGGGCGATCGTTTTGATCATTATCCTATCCAAGCGTGGGAAGCGGTCAAGAAATTGGGTACTTGGATTGACAAAAGGCATCGTCCCGCGTTTTCTACACCTGCACTTCTGTGGTTAATTGAAAATGGCAAGAGCCTTGACCACATCCAACAATGTATCGACGTCTACCGACTGAGTTTTCCCGCTGGGCTTGAAGGTATGTGGTACCCCGACGCTTCTCGGTCTATTAGGAGGGGGTTGACGTATGGCAGAAGCCTGTACGATCAATTTCCTTCACCAATGGCCGCGGCCGTGAAAGCAGGGCGTCAAGATATCATCAAGGCACTCGTCGAATGCGGTGTCGACATGAGGGGCCGGGACGTAGCCTGTCTTGACGACGACTTGGCCACTGACGGTAATATCCGTCACATGATGATCTATCAGATAATTCGCGATGACGACGCATTTTCTGCTGCCTGCAAATCCCAACACGAAGACATAGCACATTATATGATTTCAAAAGGATTGGGTGTGCGACCAGGTGACCTTTGGTCTGCTGTTGAATTCGGATGCCATCAGGTCCTCGAAGAGTTATTGGTACACCCGATTTTCAACACTGATGAGCGTCAGGAAATTATTTCTGAGGTACTTCGCTTAGCTACTCTCGACGACATAGCGGACCTAACAATCATCGGGCGCCTTCTGCAGAAAACGACAAGCCCGCCGTTTGACAAAGATAGGTATCTATTCCACGCGGCCCTTGATAATCTGTTTGACAAACGGGTCCCAGGAGCTTTTTATTTTTTCAACCTATACAAGGAATCGGCGACGCCGCCCCTCCCGGGGGGGCCGATGCTTAGTTGTTCGTTTATAAGTGACGATTTTCTAGAAATCACGAAGGAAATACTCTCCGGGAACGGTTGGTCGCTATGGGAACCTAACGACGAGGTGCTGGGATCTATCGAACGTATACTCAAAGAGCCTGTAAAGAGAGGCTGTATGAGTACCGTTCAATATCTCATGAGCATAGGGGTTAGGTTCTCTAATATCGAGCTAGAGGTTGCTATTCTTGAAAATCGGCCTGATATGGTTGAAGCTATTCTTGCTTCAGGTGTATCTGCTTCTTTGGGGGACATAAACGAGAACGATTCATTTCGGCTCAGAGAAATGAATAGACCGCTGAGTATAGCTTTGACTAAACAAGACTGGTTTGATTGGACGCTGTATCACTCAGCGTTTAGGCTCATATACCATGGTGCTGACTTCACTATCGTCTTGGAGGATGTGAAGCTTCGGGTCCGAGCAAGTATCGGCTACGACGAAAGCATACACGAGTACCTATTGCAGAGAACTCGGGACGTCGATCCGACACAACTGAGTCGGCTCAGCTTTGCACAACAACTTCCCAACCCCGACCGAGATATAATAGACTCGTACCGGGGCCGAGCGGCGTATCCAGGGTATTTCGCCCAGCTTCGCGCACAAGACCAACCACTTCCTTACGCCAACAAAGAAAAGAGCTCCTCTCCTCAGTACCTAGACCAACTTCACGCTATGGCCACCCTTATTCTAGGTAAGAACTACATGGAAGAGATATTAAATAATGAGCCCGACTGGCGATCGTACATACGATCGTACATACGATCAGGTAGGAGGGTAGGTGTATAGCGCTAATGCAATGCTAACGACAACGACACGCCTAGAATTGTCAATGCATCTCTAGAATTATGAATACTTCAACTGCATACTTGGATCATTAGGATCTGCATCAGCTGCGCTGTGTCGCCCGTATTACCCATTGAATATATCTGTATTAGGATATAAAGAGAGTTTTGAGTGATTATTTCCCATGTGTGGTGCCGACATAGCGATGTCCTGATTAGTTGATCCACCTTTTATATTTGCTGCGTTTTCACCGCTCTCCATAACCGCCATGGGAGCTTCCAGCTGCTCTTGACGGTGAAAGGGTTAAAGTTCTGGGCTTCGAGCCTTGTCAGGTAGTCGCCAGCTGGTACACCTTCTAACAGAACGCCGAATCCGCGACGTAAATCTGTTCTAGCGTCGTCATCTCCAGGAGCGGCCAATGGATACTCATGCTGCTCTTCGCCGTAGTGCTCATACTCGTGGCCAGGGCTCTTACCTGCGTGAAGGGTTTTCAACATCTCCCTTGCAGTGATGAGGTGATCATGAGCTCGAGTAGCGACTTTGAAGACGGCGTCTTGAAAACCACTAGCACCAGGACCGTGTCGATAGACGTCCTCTTCTCGTAGTCCTGTCTCCGCCATAACATCTAATGGCAGTAGCAAGACCGGGTTCCTACCACCACCCACACTAGCTCCATCAGGGGACTTCACAGGCGGAGATTGAGCAGCTAAGACTGGAATGCCTCGAAGAACAGCTACTATACCGCATGCCTTGCCAATGTGGCTGGCTAGATGGTCCATATGCATGGACTGGATCGGGAGTGCCGCTAGATTTGAATACATGAGGGTCGAATATGTATTTTCTGCATATTCCTCTAAGGATGCTAGATTCGTGAACGGCCGATTATCCATATACTTCTCCCGAGTATTAATCAGACGTAGAAGCCAGAACTTGATAGAGCTTGGCGCGCCTCCTGTCTCGGCAAGCTCTGAAATAACTTTATATAGCAGAATCATGATGGGCTCTTTCGGTGGTTTGCCGGCGAAGGTGTTGTTGATAGCATCCCGCCAGAATTGCATTCGTAATTGGCCGATCGTTGGATTCGAGACGAGCTCTGGGAGTCGCACCAGCTCGAGATTGAAAGCTCGCAAAGCGTCATAGACATCTTGGCGGGACTTGGGTAGTAGATTTCGAATCAAATAGGAATCGTAGTCGGACTGTCTATGTCAATTAGCGCTATATGTTTGCAATATTCAACCTCGTGAATCCTACTTCAACTGCGCGGCGCAATACTGCCGCGCTTTTTCTATATCAACATTGGTGACGTAGCCTCTTCGCGAGATTCGTTCTCGAGGCCATCGAAGGCCTTGACGTGCCCGAATCGCACGATACATAAGAGAATAAGATTACACAGAATAATCCATCATGCTGATATAAAGAAGATGAGAATGCGCGTAAGAAAATAATCCATTGAGTTGAAATTTGTAACTGTTAAGGAGGTAGTTTTGCCAAGGATGAAATCGATAAGAATGATATCATGAAGTGGGGCAGTGGGGCCGTTCGTGTAGCTGCTGGTAGGTACCGGTAACTTTAAATTGAGACGCGGTCACATGATAACCCGTTTGAAGAAGTCGCGTCTCGTTCTTTCAATTACTACCTAATTTGGGTAATTGCGTCGCGGCGCGTCTCCGTACTCGTCGTGATCGCAACTTTCAACTCTTGTTCGTCTACATACCTCCCAAACGACCTAAAGCCGTTTGACGCCGTCTGAAGCTGCCTAATCCTCTCTAATCGACTAATACTTTCTCTTATCGATCAATCCTACCTCTTGCCGACAAATCCTCCTACTTGTCTTTCAACCTTCTAACTTCCAATTCTTTGTCTCTCAACCACTCGTACAGGTTTAACCACAATATCTACCCTCGACCGTCTTAAAACCCTCCAATGAACTCAATATGAGCTTTGAAGATTCAGGAGAACCTCCAGCCAAGAAGCGGAGGTTCTTTGCAGACCCGGAAGAAGAAAATGGCCCAACTCTACCATACCTACAGAGAAAGTCGCCTCTTGCAGAGAAAACGGTCAACGACGTCACCAATCGAGCACTGACGGCTAATACCCCCGGCGCCTTCCCTACAGATCCTACCTCCGAGCCGGATCATACGACGACCTTCGACGAAAATGCCTTCCAAAGCATCGTAGGAGACAAGGTAGATTCAGAAGCTCTCAATATTATTGGTAGCAACTGCGGGAACGATCTCCAGCGAGCTGTCAACATGTATTTTGATGGCACATGGAAGAAATGCCGCCCAAGAAAGCCCTCCAATGGCATTGCCGCGCTTTTCCCGTCTCCCAAACCCTCGGCTATTTCAACCGACAAACCCCTGAGACTTGATAGTCTGCCGACACGACCACAGCTTTCAATGCCTGAGAGTCGTTATATCGGTGGCTTTGGTGTTGAGGGCTGGGCTACTCGAAGTGGTTCAAATCTTATAAAACACGGAGATATCGTCAAGATTGAACGCCAGAAGATCCAACCACATGGTTCATCGGTTAAATCCAAGGGTAAGACAGGTACTCTAGTGCCAATGCCCCGAGTGAACTCAGCTGCGACTAGACGGGTTGACGTGATTGTGCGCTTCACCGATGCTCGAGGGACGGAAATCGGGCGACTAGCTAAAGACACTGCGAACTGGGTATCCTCGCTCATGGATCAGAAGGTCTGTAGGTTCGAAGGTAGCTGCGTGTATGCTCCTGAAAGACTGAGAACAAACGACACTATATTTCTGCAGCTACGATGTTATCTGATGAGATCTGCATTCCAGAACACAGGGTTCCAATTATCGGAGAACCGTTCAACTGGTCTTTACGAGGAGAAGGAGACGACCGAGGAGCGGGACTTACGCTTGCGACAGGTGTCTCTTGTGCGGTTGTTCCAGGAGATCAATCTCACGCCCTCGGAAGGCAATGCCGCTGCGGCTAGGAGCGCGAGGCAGGGTCTCCTTAGTGCAGTTGAGACGGCTGACAAGAAGCACAATGACACTACCAAGTCTAGCCCTCCCAGTTCGTCTCCGCTATCGGAAGATGTCGAAGATGGCCAGGAGCTTGAGCAAGATCAGCTTGACGCACTCTATCGGAAGGCTCAATCATTCGACTTCAATACGCCCGAAGCCGAGCCGGTCGAATCCTTCAACATGACTCTTCGTCCTTACCAAAAGCAATCACTGCACTGGATGTTGGCTAAAGAGAAAGACCGAAAGGATGAAACTCGTGGGGCTTCGATGCATCCACTCTGGGAAGAATATGCCTGGCCAACAAAGGATGTTGACGATCAGGATCTGCCTGAAGTTGAAGGTCAGTCTAGCTTCTATATGAACCCATACTCCGGCGAGATGTCTTTGGATTTTCCCGTACAAGAGCAACATTGCCTTGGCGGTATCCTTGCCGATGAGATGGGTCTTGGGAAGACGATTCAAATGTTGAGTTTGATTCATTCGCATAAATCCGAGATGATAACTCAAAGCGCTGGTACTTCTCTTGGTTCTGTCAACAGTTTGCGGAGAATCTCTTTCAGATCCGGCATCATCCCCGCGCCTAAGACAACACTTGTTATCGCTCCAATGTCACTGCTTGCGCAGTGGCAAAGTGAAGCTGAAAACGCATCTAAGGAGGGCACACTCAAGTCTATCGTCTATTACGGCAATGAAAAGATCGAGAACCTCCAAGCGCTATGCTGCGATGCCAATGTCGCCTCTGCTCCAGATATCGTGATTACGAGTTATGGAGTGGTGTTGTCTGAGTTTACTCAGATTGCTTCCAAGAACGGGAATAAAGACCTACATAACGGTCTATTCTCCTTGGAATTCTTCCGGGTTATCATTGACGAAGCTCACACTATCAAAAATCGCCAATCAAAGACTGCGAAAGCTTGCTACGAACTCTCAGCTATACACCGCTGGGTTCTCACCGGAACTCCCATCGTAAATCGCCTAGAGGACCTGTTCAGCTTGGTCAGATTCCTGAGGGTCGAACCGTGGAACAACTTCTCTTTCTGGCGAACCTTTATCACCGTTCCGTTCGAGTCTAAGGACTATGTGCGAGCTCTCGACGTGGTTCAAACAGTACTAGAACCTCTAGTGATGAGAAGGACAAAAGATATGAAGACGCCTGGGGGTCAGCCGTAAGTTATGACCTGTCTTTTTTGTAGTTGAGAAATATCGTGCTAACCTGGATTAGCCTCGTTGCTCTACCTCCAAAGTTAATTGAAGTTGTTGACGTTGAGCTCTCCGAGGCTGAACGAGCCGTTTATGACTACATTTTTACCCGCGCCAAACGTACCTTCTCTGCTAATGTCGAGAAAGGCACGGTCATGAAGGCTTTTACTACTATATTTGCTCAGATCCTCCGTCTCCGCCAGTCGTGTTGCCACCCAATCCTGGTCCGAAACCAGGGTATCGTTGCCGACGAAGAGATTGCCGGAGCGGAAGCAGACGGCGCCGTTGGCTTTAGCGACGACATGGACCTTCAGTCTTTGATCGAACGATTCACCGCGACTACTGGGAATGAGAAAGATGCCAATGCTTTCGGCGCTCATGTTCTCAAGCAAATCCGCGACGAGGCAGTGAGCGAATGCCCAGTCTGTTCCGAGGAACCAATGATTGACCAGACGGTTACTGGTTGCTGGCACTCGGCTTGCAAGAAATGCCTGCTAGATTATATAAAACATAGCACAGACCGTCATCAAGTACCGAGATGTTTCAATTGTCGCAAGGCTATCAACGCTCGAGACCTATTTGAAGTGGTACGGAACGACGATGACCCGGCTGCATTTCATTCCTCGCCGAAGATCAGTCTTCAGCGTTTAGGGTCCAACGAATCCTCGTCGAAAGTTGTTGCTTTGATGAAGTATCTGCGACAAATACGCAAGGAGCACTCGAGGATGAAATCCGTCGTGTTCAGTCAGTTCACATCCTTTATGTCGCTCATCGAGCCAGCCCTCACGCGGGCTAATATGCGGTTCCTCCGCCTCGACGGCTCCACGAACCAGAAGACCCGATCCGCCATACTTGGCGAATTCAAGGAGTCTGACACGTTCACCATCCTGTTGATAAGTTTACGGGCTGGAGGCGTAGGACTGAACTTGACGCAGGCAAAGCGGGTCTTCATGATGGATCCCTGGTGGAGCTTCGCCGTCGAGGCACAAGCCATCGATCGCGTGCACAGGATGGGCCAGGAGGACGAGGTCAAGGTCTACCGGTTTATCGTCAAGGATAGCGTCGAGGAGCGGATGCTGAAGGTCCAGGATAGGAAGAAGTTTATGTAAGCGGCTCGCTCCCCTTTCTATCCTTACATGTCCTTTACTAACGCGTCGCTTTTCTAGTGCTACGTCATTGGGCATGATGACGGACGAGGAGAAGCGACTTCAGAGAGTCGAGGATATCAAGGAGTTATTGAGCTAATCCGGCCGAGCTTCGCCAAGCTAAGCTGAGATATACGAATTGCGTTGATCTTTTTGCAATTTAGACGGGAATACCCTTCGGTGAGATTGGGAAGGACTGGCACAGGGAGTGGCATCCCCTGGTTATCGGGGCTTACCCGCGGCGAACATGAAATCTTATGCATCGTTGACTTACCACGAAATCATATCACGAACTACATAGCTATTGGAGGGTCGAAGGCTGGGCATCAGTACTAGATATAGTTAGCTGGGCTCAGAGTACAATTGTAAAATCGCTTTGTCTTTCACATTCAACAGTTCGCGAGCATGGCTTAAGTAAGAAACATGGAATCATTCGGTTCTCATCGCTCGTACGCCGCGAGCCTGTGTTCTACGCGGATTCATGACGCCCCGACCGAAATGGGAACGAAATGGGGGTCCTCAACTCCGCCCAGGCCCTTAGGCTGGACTCGAATGTGACAGGCTAACCCTATAGATGAGGTCGGAGTAGACCGGTCCCCCATACTCGGTTTCCCATGAACGCGGTTATAAGAGAACGGAGTTCCTGTCCGAAGTCATGATGTCTTAGCCTCCCGCGGACGCAGACCTCGAAAGTGACCAAGTGACCACCATGTCGAGGGATAAGCCTTCGTCATCATCATCGTCGGAGCAGGAGGTCCAACTCCCTACATTGCCGGAGCACGTTACGGCCTTGTGGCTAGCCGGCGTCCTGGGCCAGAAGGTCAAAGCCATCTAACCTAGTTCACGAAGACTATCCTTGACGCGACTATCGGCAAGCTGTTCATCACATTGACGTACGAAGAAGATGATAATGATAGTAGTAGTAGCGCAGATTCTGACGCAGAGACTACATATGATGAAGAATGCCAAGGTAGGTAAAGTTAGCCATTCATCCCCCGCCTCACTCCGTGCCCGCCCCGGCTTCCAACCCCCGAGAATAATTCTCCAAATGGTCTATTTCCGGCTAGGAGGTAGGAGGTGGTTACAGTAACAAGGTGGCTAAACCCATCGCACAGACATCACAGCCAAGGCCGACCAAAATCTGCGTCAAGGACGGCTTCAACTCGGCCCTCGTCGCGGCGTACGCCGACGTCTTGGTCCCGGCATACAAGCGCGAGGCTGACTTCACCCGCGTGGCCCCCACCGTCACGCATGTCGACATGCCTACATGCTACTGGGCCGGGAGCAACGCCACCCAGGACATCGTCAAAATGCGAGAGGCACGTTGCGGCGCTGGTGGATCATAAGACTGTTAAGCTTACTGAGTCGTTGCCTGATGTTGAGCATGGTAGCTGTAACACGTTAGTCATCAGCAAAAGACTCAATTTCCCAAGAAGTATAAGCTGTATAAGTAATCTCTACCAGCTAAGAAGCTTGCTCACTCGTAAATAACACCTGCCCTCCATCTAAACCGTAACCAGATTTTAATACCCTAATAGGTAATTCTAATTTTTCCTCTCCGCGACTCTGCCCTGCCCTGGCTCTATCCATCATTAGCCTGCTCTCTAGTGAATATCTCAAAGTCCTTTTCTTCAGCAAGTAACCAGTTTGAACATCCAATCTTGATAACACACTAGAAACGCACTTGTCCTGAGACCACAACCGTAACATTAGTAGATCATCCGTCATAATTCATCAACAAACCCCCATAAATAGTGAGAGATCATAGCTCGCTGGCATTTTGCAATATTGCCGCCTTGCGTTAGTTAGGAAATATCCCGCTGAAATTAAATCGCGAACAGACTCGCATCTTAGCCAAGAAGCGGTCATGTGATATTAGTTAAGTCAAACGAGCAACATAGACACCAGCTATGAGATGTTAGCAGCTCAGTAAAAAAAAAGGCCTCCTAGCAAGTAACTATACTATGCTTTCTGCGACTTCTTTTGAAGGGATAGCCGTAGTTGACAATCCGTGGGAGAGCATTAACCACAGTTGTATAGTAGCTTCAACGGGTCTTATCCGAGATAGATCGAATTTCCAAACCCTAAGCTCCGCGACGCACCTACTAGCATCACGGCCTCGGTGATAACGGGTCCAACGAGCTGCTCACCTCGCTCACCTCGTCAGTACTCGGGTCCAAGGACAGCTTCTCGTACTCTCTAAGAAGATAATCCAGGGTCTTGCTCTCCGGACCGCTGCTCTCTGCGGGTGTCGCGATAGGTGCGAGCCACTGCGCTTGGACGTATTCCATCATGAGGGGCGGGTCATCATCGCTGTCGCCCGAGGTCGATGAAGAAGGAGAATTGGAGAAGAGGTGAGTGCGTAGCAGGTCGACGTCGTTAGCCCTCATACGATCGCGTAGCACACGATAGACAAGCACGGCAATATGGTAGTTATGCCCTTGATCGTAGAGCCCCTTGGCGCATAGGATCAAGGTCGATCGTAGTGCCTCTAGGCTCGTGGGCGACATTGCTGTTAAGCCACCAGCGGAGCCAATCTTTTGAAGCACCGTGTCGCCAAAGAACATGAGCCAGTGCATCAAGAGCGGGTCATACGATTCGAAGCTATGCCGGAGATAGTAGAGTCGTAGCAAGGTCTCGAGGCGCACTTCGGCATGGGTGATGATGTTCTGCCAGGTAACGTCCAAAACTGTTCCTGGTTGACCCAGGAGGCGCACGAGTGTGATGATAGTACCGTAGTATTCCAGACTAGGAGCAAGGCATGATTAGATGGACTAATGCTCGTGATTGTTGAAGATACCGATAATAGTATGTGTTTTTTTAACTTACTGTATTTTCATATGATCTGGGAGCACAACCTTTGTCGGCGTGAGCGGATCTGGTAGATTCGTGAACCACATATCCAATTTAGACTTGCATTCAAGAATCTTCTCAGCGCTCGCCCGAGGAGGTTCTTTCTCATCAAAAATCTCCAAGGCCATGTCGTTCATCAGCGATCGCAGTTCGAAGTTCGATTTAATGGTGCAGCCGAGGTGAGTGGGGAATATTGTCTGACTTAATGGATAGCGTATCCATATCTCGCCATACCATTCAGGATCGAGCATAGGGTCGGGTAGCGGGTATGCTGGAGGATCTTTGATGAAAGGAGGCATAGTGAAGTAGAAGCGCTGCCAACTGTAATACCCTGTTAGGAAATAATGCATTAGGTAAATAGCATTCTAGATTCACGTACGCTTGCCAGGTAAATAATCCCCATGCGGTAAACGCCCGTGCTCTCCGCATCTTTTCGTTGTCCGTACCAGTGGTTGCGCTGAAAATGTCCATATTGGTTGCCATAGCCATGGCTTGTAATAAATATGCCGTGCCGACCTTGTCCATAGCCGTGGTAGTTGCCGAGATACTAAGAACGATTGCGCCTTGAATCATTGTCAAACTACCGACGCCCCTTCGACTCTCTAATTCCCAAAGCCTCTTTGCTTCGGCCAGAAACTGGTAGCCTAGGGCCTGAGGAACCCAGAATTTGTTCCGATCCGGGATTTCGCGAGACATATGCTAAAGGGAGGAGTTAGTTGGCTAGCGGTGATGACCAATTTACCAGACTTACGCATGCGGCAGCAAGCACGGCATTGACAAGTAGAGATGAGCAGAAGCGAGTGCGTCCAGAAGCCATGTCCTTAAGGAAATAGTCCATCTGAAAGCCGGCAGTCCAGGGGTGCTGATAGTAGAAATAAGCAGTGAGGAGGCGTCTCAATAGTTGATCATCCTTTGTCACGGTGGTCCATTTCGAGATGGTGACATTTGAGAAATTAGGGTCGACGACTTGAGCTGCATGATAAGGCTTGAGGTACCGGTCGTCGCCGTAACCTTCGCGTTGAGAACCACGTTCAAAGTCACGAGAGGGAGGAGCGTAGAATGTGGTTTCGTAAACGAAAGATCTTAGGTAGAGATTATCTGGTCCCAGTATGGAAGAAGGCATGTCAGGGTTATACGGAAATTCATATCGGCGCCGAGCTTCGGGAGCCAAGGAGAGCTGTATAAGGAGATCTCCATCTCTTGCATGGCGTAGGATAGAACCCACATCGTTGCCGGATCGAATCCTCCTCAAGATCTCGAGAGACTCGGTATCAGATTTAGTCTTGAGAAGGTCGAATAGCTCTTCATAGGGTGTAATCCGGTTCTGCAACTCATTGTGCCTTCGCTTCAACGCTTGAGAATGAGTTTCCGTTGGGGCCGTAGCGTATCGACATTCGGTTTGGTGCCTAACGCAAAGGCTGCATTGGGGGCGTTCGGCATTACACTATAAAGGGCGAGAACTATTAGTTAGTGATACATTACACAGACAATGACTTAGACACTGACTCAGGAAAGATCACGTGTGGTATTCTGTAGACAAGGGGTATAAAGAGAGTTTGCACCTCCTTACATACTTTTGACTTTCTCCTACGACACGCTTCACAAGCTGCCGTGACTTGTCTCCTGCCTCTCGAGCCCGCGCCTGCAGAGGCACCCTGTCCCGAGCCGCCTGGTGGAGCTGGTGCGAGAGGGATCAGACGACGTCTTTTAGAGCCTGGACCATGGGATACAGATTCCATGTCCGGGGTACCTTTGTGGAAAGCAAAAGGTGCTATGAATGGTGTGTGGTGTTGGTGGCGGTCGGTGACGCTCAGTGTCACCACGCGAGCTTCGTCCCCTCTAATTGGTAATTGGTAGCTGGCGGAGTTTTTTCCGGTTCGGCTCGACCTAGCTCTGTCCCTGGAGCTGTCGTACCCGGTTTGTATCCGCTTGGCAGTGATTGCTAGGTTGGATACCGAAGGAATACCTAATGACGCTACCAAGTGAGATGAACCTATGAACCTAGCCAGTTTTAGCTTAACCTTATTTTTCTGTGTAACGAAGCTAAATCTTGCAGGACTTAAGTTTCCCCTTACATACTTCCAAGGTTCCTTGCCTCACATGTAATTTCTTACCCATTTTGCTACTGCTATTTTACAATGTATTATAATTCAATGCCTCTAATCTAAGCTGCCATGGGGATCGCCATTCATGAAAAGAATAACTAGAAATATAAAATTGATGAGAGAAAGCGATGCAGAATGACAATATGATACTAGTCTTAATCTACGTATGTCGTAGAAAACTACGTCTACATAGTAGGCTATGGACAAGCCACTAAGGTTACCTGTTCACGTAGACGAACAGCAGAGGAGCCAGTTGTATGTAATCTACTCTTAAGGTAGAAGTTATAAGCTATGCTAGTTAATGTAACGTACAGTGTCTAGCGACTGTACTTCAAGGGCGATACCCAACCAAAGCTTGAATGCCATACTCTATCAGGAAGGCTTTTTGTAGCTTCGAATAACGATTCATTTGATTGGCTGCACTACTGTGCTATAGTATCAGACACTGTGCAGCCTTGAAGATACTAATAACCGCGATAGGGCAGTCGTGCTATGTCTATCTCTTTGAGGTGGAATCTATCCCTCATAGACTTAAAACTACATGAGATGTACCTACTAACATGCTTATTGTATTAAACCGTATTTGGTGATACGATACCCTTAGGAAATCCTAGCCTTATCGCTACTAAAAATAGAAACAGGGCTTTGCTAGGACAAGGATCCCGTTCAGCTAGGGCTATAGTGTATCTCGATTTAGACGCTGTATGTACATAAATCTCCAATCTTGAAATCAAGGCTGTGCACGTAATTCTCGAAGCCTCAAACCTAGGACTTTTTACAATGATTTAAATACTAACACAAGGGTTATCTTCATGGGCATGATGCGAAGCCAATACTAGTACTGCCATTCAAGCTTAGCAAACGCGAAGAGAGTGACCCACTACAGGGAATGGAATCACCTTATACATACAAGTCATTGTCGCCAAGAGGAGCCAAGACCCGCATCCTAGAGCTTTATCCCGCACGCGATAGCAACGAGCCTCTACGATGCAGATTACGCGAAACTGATATTCACGTCGACCCTTACTATGAGGCCTTGTCTTACACATGGGGCGTGCCCCAATTCACCGAGGATTTGCTAATAGAGGAGGGCGGGAAATGGGCTTTGATGCGAATCACATCCAACCTGAGAGACGCGCTATTTCGGTTTAGACTACCACTTGACGTGCGAAAGCTCTGGGTCGATGCGTTATGCATCAATCAACAAGATGACGAGGAGAAGGCACTGCAGATTCCTCTCATGAGCCAGATCTACCGGCGCGCCTCAGCAGTACTGGTCTGGCTTGGACAGGACGACAAAGGCACCTCGTGCCTCCGAAGAATCGATAGGGTTTCTCGAGGAATTGACGATATAGGCGATGTGAGGGAGATTCGAGCCCTACTAACGGCATTGCTGAGCCTCCCTTGGTTCAGCAGGCGCTGGATAGTCCAAGAGGTAGTTCTCAGCCCGAGCGTGGCCCTGTTCTGTGGGTTAGCGGAGATGTCATGGCTAAGGCTACTCCAAGTCGTCGACCTCGCGTGGCCCTCTGACCAGACATCGGATATTTCCGTGGTCCAGACCATGGGCGCGATTTGGAAACGCCAGTTTATCAGTAGCGAGCCCGGCAGCAACTCGAGCCCAGTAACCGGGATCCTGAATCTCCTCCACTCGTTCGCGAGCCTGGGGTGCGCCGACGCGCGAGATCGCATATACGCTCTAGCCGGCTTGGCTTCGGATACTACCGTCGTCCGTTACGGTTTCGGTCGCGATCCGAGAGAGGCGACTGTTCAAGTCAGTTACACCCTCCCGGCGGAAGATGTCTATGTCGAATTTGCCACGATGAATTTCGACGCACTCGGAGGTTACAAGAATATTCTACGCCTTGCCGATCAAAGGTCCGATGGCACGCACCTAAATGGGAAATGTTCGTGGATTCCGGACTGGAGATTACCAGCCGTTCGACACATGACATTTAAGGGGTGGGACTTTGGAAAGTCCCATGTTATGATTAATCCAGGATATAATTCGCTACAAGTTGAATTCGAAGGTGACGGTAATAGACCAGGCTACGTCTACTACGGCAACTTGAAATGGGTGTCCGAGCCGTTTCCGTTAAATGCATCCGACGAGCTTGTAGTCCGGTGGATTCATAGAATCGGGCAATTCGTTATGGGCTGGATGGAGCATAACAACGCTGTCTTGGAGATCGGATGGTTGGAGAGCCTCGTACTTTCGAATCAGCTTGAGCGGGCCATCTTCCAAAGGGGAACAACTTCCGTGTGGTATAACATAGGTGACTTGAATGGATCTAGGTTCGAGTCCGACAACTATACAGGATACAAGGAATTCAGAGACCTCCTTTTCGACGGGAAGTTTGACACCTCTGCGGCAAAGCTACTCTCAGAGCTTCGACATGTTATGGAAGGGCGATTGGTGTTTATATTCCTTCCAATCACAGTACCATCAACCCGCAGCAGGTCTAGATGGTCGCGGCTAGGAGGACGAGCTCCATCACCACCGCCGTCGGATCGGGACCGGAATGGTCTCCTCTGGCCAACTATTGGCATTGGGCCATCACACGCTAGCGTTGGCGACGCCGTCTGCACGTCATCGATCGATGTCCAACAATGGTCGCTGTCTGCTCCTTGGATACAAAACTTTCAAACATGGAGATTTTTCGAATGCGCATTTGAATCGACTTTTTTGTTGCGTGCGTTAAACACAAACGAAGATTTCTGTCTATACATCGGGGAGGCCAGGGCAAATCGACCAATGGACGAGGGTTCGGATTATGAGAAATATGAAAGATTGGCTAATGATTATCGCCGTCGGTTGAAAAAGATTGACATACGATAACCAAACCATCTGACTCTAGAATACTTTCGCTTAGGAGTTGAGGCCAGTTGTCAAAGAATAACGGTGCAGATACCCCAATCAAATACGTGAATAACGACTACGTTTCGAATATGTCTATTCGCTTACCTGCCTAGGTGAGTTGAAAAAGACAACCTAGACCGACGTTCAATGCACTTAGAACACCGGGCATCTAATACCTCTATACCTAGGTAGGCAGCACAGGAACAATATATCGACGACAAGCTTTTGTGCCAGTTACTAGATCAGGTCCCAGCTTCGGAACGGTACCGATAGCTACGTTATGCAGGACAAGCCAATTCATTATCCCATAATAGTCTAGCAGGTAGTATTCGAGTAAGTCTGGAGTCTTGGGAACCAAAATGACTTATGCCGTCCTTCGGCATTGCTAGTAATGTTTACCTACCTCCTATTCAATGTTCAACTCAACATTAATGACTCATACCTATTTCGCGTTCAAATACGAAGTCGCCAAGTCTCCCACATTAGGCCGTGTTCGTTCTTAGACTTAAGGCCGGGGGGTTGGCTATCGGTGATCACGAAAGGCAAGAAAGAAATTATCCTAATATTAACGGGAGGCCTAGAGGAAACTCTAGAATAGGTAGGCAAAAAATCCTTCTAGAAGCTCGAATTCTTTGGTTTGCCAAGCACCTAATAAGATCCGATTGAACCTGATCTTCAGGAGCCCATGGAGCTAGCTACCTATCTGACCTACCTTTTGGACAGCTGCCTAGGTAGGCTAGTCGGTTGTCTGTCTGTCTGACCGAACTGCCAGCGACGAGGAGTTTCCCGAATCGGGACTCTGGGCCCCGGGAGCGGCGAGGGGATTGGTTGGGTGAACCCCCGGCCTCCCCGTCAGCCCGACGAAACCCGTATTTGATGGAGATCGACGTAGAAAAGTTCCAACTGCAACCTGGCGTTGGGGTGGCGGGCGGCTTGCATGCCTACCGACGGTATCTGTCGGAGTCCCCTCTCCCAGTGGTACCTGACTGGTTGGGTTTGTTGGGTTCTCCAGACGCCTCGTCGCGGAGGCTGAACGATCGTCGATAGTCGAAGTCCCGAGGGAGAACTCACGATATGTAAGCATTCTGTATACAACTTTGTGAGGGGAATTCGGGCCTTTGTTGCTCTGTTATCTTTGGAAATCTACTACGTCGAATGACGACAACCACTCGCGAACTACCAGGTCCTAAAATAAGCTATATCGTTAATTAATACGGATGCAGCATATATGGCATGCGTGCGCATGTCATGTAATCGATGGCATTCGAGACCCTGTTACCCGTATCTCTCTTCTCCAACCCCCTCTTACCTAACCGCTGTGTCTCGATGACTATCTTATTCGATGAAGGAAACGGGTCACGCAGGCAACAGAGGAAAAGAATCGCCAAGAGCCTCCATCGACGTGGGGATGTGCGCTCGTCCTGCCTCTCTCGGCAATTGATAGGAAGAGCGGCAAAGAGCCAGTCCTCGCCAACTCTATTAATCCTCCAGCATCGTACGCTATATAGCTGAATGACGACTGCCGATTGGCTAGGTTATGGCATGGACGCGGGCTCGGCGAACAGGGACAGTCGCCAGTTACCGCGATTCCTCGAACCTCGAGAACCTCTATCAGATGGGTGGTGAAATTGTTCGCCAAGGGCTGGGCGCAGAAGAAATGCCGGGGTATCGCCCAGAATTCGACTGGTGCCGCGCTGACCTACATATTAAAACGCCCACTCACCTACCCATTTGGGTAGATTGAGATGCTACGACAGTATCTACGCTCATGATGCCATTGCCCGCGACTGGCACACCCTCGCCGATATGGGGTCGAGGTGTATTGGCAGCACGGCTTCTCGACCCGAGCCGCCTTATCGCGGCAGCAGATCTGCTCGAATACTTAAGGGTCGTCTGCGAAGCGAGCTTCACAATCAGCTAGCTCCCTCTCCTTCAATCTCCAACGACCCAGTCACGAGGATTCGTTAGTCGCAGAGTAGACCCGGAGAAGAAAGTCGCCAAGCAGGATGAAGTACTCCCTGAACACAGTCGCCCTCGCGGCGCTCTCCAGTTTCGCCATGGCGAAGGAGCTGCCGAAGAACGAGAAGTTGGCCGCCGAGATCTACGACAGTGGTCTCCGACACGAGACCATCATGGCAACCAAGGAGGTAGGAAACGCTTCGAGTACCTATCGAGTGATCCAATGGCGCTAATGACCAACCCACAGGCATACTGGGCCAAGCGAAGAGAGCAAGGCCTTTTCGACTCCAGCCAGTACAAGAGCATGTCCGCCTCCGTCGATGTAATCCCTTGCGTCGACGGCTACGCTGAGCTCGTCGCCGGTGACCCGCTCTACAACTTCAAGTGCAGCGGGCTCGACCTGTACGACTTCCAGTCACACAACGACCTAGGCAGCAACGGCGGCGAGGGATCCGGCTCGTGGGGTTGGACCAGCCCGGACGGGCGCGAGCTCCTCGCTATCGCGCAGTCCGACGGTGCCGCCTTCGCCGAGATCAGCTCCGCTGGTAAGCTGATCTACCTGGGCCGCCTGCCGCAGTACAGCCGCGCCCAGCCCTCGCTGTGGCGCGAGATCAAGGGCTACAAGAGCTACATCGTCATCGGCAGCGAGGCCAACAACCACGGCATCCAGGTCTTCGACATGGCCAAGCTGCTCGACATCGACCCGGCCAGCCCCGTCACCTTCAGCGACGCCGACACCGCCCACTTCGACGGCCTCCCCTCCGGCCGCTCGCACACGGTGCAGACCAACGAGGAGGCCGGCTACGCCGTCGCCTCGGGCGCCCAGCCGCGCACCGACGCCTGCCGGTCGGGCCTGATCTTCATCGACCTGACGGACATGTCGAACCTGCAGTCGCCTGGCTGCGCGGCCAACGACGGCTACGTGCACGACGCGCAGTGCCTGATCTACCGGGGCCCCGACGAGAAGTACGTGGGCGAGGACATCTGCTACGGGTACAACGAGGACACGCTCACCATCTACAACGTCACCAACAAGGTCAACCCCACCGTCATCTCGCGCACCTCGTACGAGGGCGCCGCCTACACGCACCAGGGCTGGGTGCTCGACACCCAGTGGCAGGAGTACCTGGTGCTCGACGACGAGTACGACGAGTACGACGCGACGGGCCCCGGCGCCGCCGGCTACCCCATCACGTACATCTGGGACATCAGCAACCTCGAGGCGCCGAGGCAGACGGGCTACTACCGAGCGTCGCGCAAGGGCATCGACCACAACCAGTTCATTAGCGGGGACTTCGCGTACCAGAGCAACTACGGCGGCGGTCTGCACATCCTAGACATCTCGTCGATCCCGTCGGACCCGACCGGCGCGGGCGTGACCGAGGTCGCCTACTTCGACATCTACCCCGAGGACGACGACTTCGAGGGCGGCGGCCAGATCGAGTTCCAGGGCACCTGGAGCCACTACCCGTACTTCGCCAGCGGGTACATCATGATCAACACCATCGAGCGTGGCGCGTACATCGTCAAGCGATCCTCTTAAGGAGGGGGCATACTCGGCACAAGGGGAGGTCTGACGGGCACTCATCTGAATCAGTGTCAGGTAAATTAGTTTCCTAGCGGGATAGAATCAAATCTTATGAATTAAAACATTAGCCAAGCCGTCTAGCGTGCTCGGTTTCTCGTGAATAATACGAAGTACAGTATCGCAGGACAGGGATCTTACCTATGTAAATATATCCTTGGCCTATTGTGACGCTTCCTGCTGGCTCCGCTTTGGAGGTAACTCAGCGACAACACTCTTCTTCTTCGTCTGCAGTAGGTAATCGCCACCCCGCCATGCCTTATAAACGCCGTACAAGCCCTGGAAAGGCCGGACGTTGCGGAGAGCCGGCGGCATCCTAGAGCCTTCTGTCACTTTCCTCTTCGCATCTTCGTCGACTTTTACCTTGTCGTACACACTGGGTAGGTGAGATGCATGATACGTAGCGCGAACGGCATCGTACGCGGGCCGATTGTAAGTCTGCCAGAACTCCTCCTCGGTGTAGTAAGCCTGGGCGTACAACGTCTTCTTGCCGCCCAATTCGTGGACCTTCTGCTCAATTGCTCGGTTCAGGCGTACCAGTTCTTGGTAGTCGCTGGGCCCGGGCCCCCAGATGCCAAAATTGAGCATGAATTCCGGGCCTTCGGGGTTAGCGAAATCTGCGTGTAGCCCATGTGCCGAGTCGGGCGCGTCGCGACGCACGCGAATTGGGCATAGCCAGATCGGGTAGATGTTCAGTGTCTGGTCGACCCAGTGGTGGAATTCGTCCACGGCATGGTAGGGAACCCCGACGTCTTGGATTATATAGGTATCGGATAGGCCGCTCTTGTGTAGAGCGTGGTACATCACACGGGCGTGCATGTAATTGTCCAGCATGGAGCGGGTGATGCGGTTGAAGGGTGTGAAGAAGTACTTGAAGGCATATCTGGCTACCCAGAATCCGCCGCGATCCCATCGAAATAAGTAGTCGACTAACGGGACGTAGTCAATGACTGGTTGTTTCGCATTCGCGGCCTTTTTCTGGACGTCGAGGTAGAACCACGGATCTTGGCGTCGTAAGTATCGTCGCTGCTTAGAACCCGCAGGTACGGCATCGACTAGACGACCGGAACAGATTACTTGCGACTTGGAAGAAAACGCGACCGCGTCGACGAACTCTACATCAGGGTTCGCGACCTCCTCCTGTATCTTCTTACAAGCATCGCCAAAACTTGACAGAGGATAGTGTGTCAGCTCGACGAAGTTCTTGGCGTCTCTCAGCTGAACTTCCAGAAGCGTAACAACACCGACTGTTCCGAAAGCCGACGCAGCTCCCCAGAAGAGATCGGGTTTCTCGGTCTTGGAAGCCCTCACGATCTCGCCATTTGGTAGGACGATTTCAATCCAATTGATGGTAGAGTCAAACGGACCGTGGCGGCATGAACTGCTCTCGCCAGCCGAGCCGCTAAACCCGCCCCCAACGGTGATGCCAGGGAACTCCATGACGACCAACGGGACTAACCTGCTCTTCACGGTCGCGTCGAGGAGCTTGTCCATAGAGACATTAGGCTCGACGAGTGCGGTTTTCTTCGCATTGTCGACTTCCAGAACGTTGTTGAGCTTGCTGGTGTCTACCGTGTTGTCTCGATTCTTCTCCGAGGTGCGCGTGCTGTTTGTCGAGCCATGATAGACTCTGAATGGCTGGCGCTGCGCGTAGAATTGCTGCAATCGTTCGGAGATGGATGCTATCGCACCATTGTGAGTTTCCATACTCAATAATAGATGCGTTTTACGCGTCGCATCTAATTTTCATGATTTAAGTACATGATGATGGCGTTGGAATTCCAAAATAAGGTGGAAAACGTAAGGTGCGAGGGCAGTGCAGTATGACAGACGGCAACAGCTGGCAGACAGTCGGTCATTGCCCCTATTACGTGCAGGGGATCTAGGGAGCTACAGGTATAATCCTCAATCTGTTAAACACCGACCATGCTTTCTTCGATTTAGATGGTAGGATAATCGTCGGTGGGATGTCTCATGACTCCGCGGTTCCTCAATTTCCTTCTGTGAACTTCGGACCTTGCAAGGCGGAACGTTGTAATTTGATTGAGATATGATGCTTTCATCGGTTCAACAACCTCAGTGTGGCCCCGATCATCTTCTGGTTCTAGGACAGGATGAATCGAAGCGTCTACAAAGAAGGGCTTGTATTTACCAGAATGGCTCTCTTGTGATCAGTTTAAAGATCTGTACGAACAATGATCTATTATTGCAGTTGAAAAGTTGTGTGTACAAACGGCTATAGTCTCTGATATCTTGTAGGAGATCGCGTGATATGTAGCTAAAATATGTAATTCATTAACTGATGCCACCTGCAGCTATCAGGTCTTAATCTAACTGATTTATTCAGGATATTTCACAGCGATATTTGAACAGCAGATTACCGGACAGGCATTTATAAACCAGCACAGTACAATACATTTCTACCAACAGAATGGCTTCGTTGAGCAGGCTTTCTTGTTCACTCTCCTTGCCACTATTGCTGGCGTCATCGGTACGGCCATGATTTTGTTTGTGGTTGACGGATTTGGTAGGAGGTGAGTAGCTGATACTTCCCTCAAATAGGCTTTTTCTGACACTTATTTATGGGCTGATTTTGTTCGTCGGTAGTTTCTTAATGGGGGCGTTCTTATATATCGTTGCTATCGTCAAGAACACAAATAGTAAGTTACAAAGTCCTACCTAATAGATTGAGTACCAACCATCCTAATCTCTGGGTTTAGATTGCGTCTTCGACGTTGTTCAGCTGCATGCACTGCGTTTCATAGGGCCCGATGTAGGTGATGTTTGTATTCTTGAATACATATATCCCACCTTCAAATGATATGTGTAGACCAATCCTCTATCTGTCGTACTGTCACGAGGCGGACCATATAGGGGGGTATGAACTATGTTGTTCCGCGAGGGACTACAACCTATCTAGGGGAGACCCCGGGTATACATACAAAGACCCTCTTTGTGTCCTGTCTAAGCCTTATCCTGACAGTTATAGCGTTACCTATGTATTTGGAACGAAGTGTTAAGTATATTAATTCATCTACGAAAGAAACTCTAATTAGGAAATAAGGAAGAGTAACTGCATTGATTTCTAAACATATCGAGCTCGACCGAGAGGTATGGATGCTTTTAGATGAGTAACATTACCCGTGGGCGCCTCTATTAACGCTAGTAAAAGCCTTGACGAACCTGCCCATCTCCCTCTTGGTATCTTCCGAGTTTAAATAATTGTGTGTATGCGCAGATATCTTGCTGCTCTTTTTCTAGTCGGAAATGGTAACGTCTTCTAGGCCTTTGCTAACATTGAGTCGGCAGTAATGGCCGCTATCACTAAATCTGACATTTAGCCTCTCTGCCACCTTCTGAGAACTAGTTGCCATGTTCCCCAGAGCTTTGATGATCGACTTTAGCGAGTCTTTTATTGTGACGGCAGCACCCAGGCCTGTACCGATGCTGAGTACACGCATCTGATTGCGGTCGGGATAGAGTCTTCGTGCCTCCTCGATGAGGACTTCGCAGGGGTTGTTGTATCCGAAGCCCGCGTCAGTGAACTTGATCGCGTCACGGCCGATCTTGATAGACTTGAAGAATGCCTTTGGTATCTCAGCCATGTTTAAGGATTTAATTAATCAACAAGGTAGGTTTTCATGTAGAGAGAAGAGATGATGTGATCGAGGAGAGAGTTTCTGCCTAAGGTACTAGGTAGATAGAAATACCTGGTATGAAAAGAAACCGAAATCTC
The DNA here is from genome assembly GCA_022578875.1 of Hypoxylon crocopeplum. Lineage (NCBI taxonomy): Eukaryota > Fungi > Ascomycota > Sordariomycetes > Xylariales > Hypoxylaceae > Hypoxylon > Hypoxylon crocopeplum. Next base: position 683,637 of record MU399562.1, read on the forward strand.
GACACAATAGCCTTGTTAAGACTCGGGTATATCGTGAGTCAACCACGCCCTTCCTACTTCCCGGTACAAACCGTCCTGGGGATTTGTCGTCTAGTAGCAAGAAAAGTAAGTTATCTTCTAACTATCTAGAACGTTGGAAAGCATAGCCTTCACTTGAAAACACGTAGCCGATGCTGTCCGAAGGTGGGCTATGGCTATGGGGGCTGTTTTTACCTGTGGGTCATCTAGGGATGCTTTCAAAAACGACCCATAAGAGGTACTATGGGGTTTCTTAGCAATAAAAAAAACTATACCAATCGTGTACCAATCTATGAAAAATAGCTTAAAAACGGCCTTTAAATCCTTTTCAGCACGGGTTATCGTGAGTTGAAATGCGGAAGTCTATCCGAAGGCCTCGAATCGTCGGACTCACTCAAGATCAGCAGTACCCCTTCCATAAACGGTAAACCAAAGGGTTCATTGGCTTTAGGCTGAGACGCCCAGGAACTGTCTCAGGCATATTTCGTAGAACACGACAATTATGATTAGGTATCTACCGGTAGTAATCACACATGTTTATTGAACAGGTATCGAGACGGTGCCACCACCCATTTCAATATCTCTGCGGGTTGTCATTTCTTGGGGTATCACTTCTTGGGGTATCATTTATCTATGCTAGCCATCTTTCAAATGCAGATGTCCCTTATGTACAAGGGGCAGTCCACCCACTGCTCATGCCGACGTGATGGCACAACGGCCATCTGTCACAGCTCTCAGACCTCACTACGACTTTCGAGAGTACGGCCGCCTGTTCTGCTTGGTCTTCTTGAATCTCTCTTCCCGCCTCTTCCTGATGCCGAGGATGCGTCTGCGCTGCAAGAGCCGAACAAGCCATTCGAAGAGCGTCTCGTGCATCACGGCTAAGAATGTCACTATCGCGACGGGGATCGAGATCCACCAGCTACAATCCTGTCAGTCTATGACACCCGTCACGGAATTCCTCGCCAGAGGGGAACAAGTAAAACTTACAAGTACGTTACGCTACCCTTAACTGGTTCGAAGTCAACAAAATTTTGACCGAAGTAGCCAGTCAAGAAAGTCATGGGTAGGAAGAGAATAGTCACAACCGTCAGTTGCTTCATGTTCTCGTTCTGATAAGTTGCGATGGTATTGAAGATGAGGTCTATCATGTGACTGGCTGTTTGTTCGGTCTCTTTTAGAGTATCCGTAATGAGTACACAGTGATCATACTAGAACGACTAGAGTTAGTGGCGAACCATAGGGCAAACACCGCGAAGGCCTGTTGGGACTATATTACTTACCACGTCGCCCAAGTACGTGTCTGCCAGGCGTGAAATAATGACACCTCCGTGAGGGTTCTGTAGCTCTTGTGTCATAGCCTCCTGAGATAATTCCGTCTTGTGATCGCGTAACGAGTTAATAAGCGTCTGAATCGGATTGACAAGACTGAACATCTTGTTGAGTTCAGAGATGATGATGTAAAGCTTTTGAGTGTCTTTGACGCTGGGGTGTGTAAGAACGTCGAGCTCTAGATCGCCTAGGACATCGGCATATGTAGCCGTTACGGGTAAGGCCATGTCAATGATCGCGTCTATGATAGCTTGTGAGACCATAGAGGCATCGCAAGACTGTCTTAGGATTGTTGTCGGGCTCGCAAGACGGGCGAGGATAGGCTTCTCCACATCGTCGGCCGACTGCTCGAAGAAAGCAATCACTGTGTTGTCCGAAGTAATGAACATAGCAACTTGCTCGGCCATCACCGCCTTTCCCCTCTCTCTTAAGGCTGAATGCTGCTCCATATACTCCGTTCTGGCATCGTTGGGGGAAGCACGGTATCTCTGTAAAGTGCGAAGCGTGCTAGGGTTGAAGACATCGGAGAAGCCACTGGATTGGTGTGCCAAGTCGTGGCCGGGGTTTAAGCCCTTCTCAAAGTCGACTATGGCAGCCGCTGTAGGATGTTCAACTTTCTCCTTGCTGATCCATCGCTTGAATTTCTTGGTCATGCTCTTCACCGAACTGTTGCTTTTGTTGCTCCTCATACTTCGTTCATCACCAGTGTACTCGTCGTCACTATCTTCCTCTATCTTGTGCACGAGCTTTTGGCATGTAAGAATAATGAATGCATGATTAGTGTACCTGCGGTGGAATGGTGGTTAATTATGATGATATTCTCAATGGGGGAGAATGTGTACTTACCAGTCAGCTTTGGTACGGTTTTGCGTGTTCATAATGTCCTCAATCGCCAGTCTGTGCAGGTCCTTATATTGGCCTAGCGCTTGAATGACATCCCACGATAGACCGTTGACATTGATCCAGCGACACTTCACCCAGCCGGGCTGTGGCTTCTTGACAAATGCGATAAGCTCAGCGTTGCCTAACTCGTGTATCTGCAAGTTATCTTGCGAGAAGTCGACCACAGTGATTTGACAGTCGGCGTGGAGACCAGGAGTACTATCTTGGCCGCCGTCCGGTTTCGAAGGGTCGATACCTGGCTCAGCACCCGGTCGCCCAAAGTCCTCGAAATCATCAATTGTCTTGAATGTGTTGGATCGAGTCGTGCGTCGTCGAATGCTAGGACTAGGAGGCAACGGAGAAAAGCGCGGCACCGACTGTGGGATACCTGAAGTGTCGACATTCACGTTATAGTGCACTCGAGCTCTGTCGTCTTGTGGGGTTGATGGAGGAGGGATGGCCGAGGGCGCGCTTGCAGTGCTGGCCATGTTGGGCGACGGGGACGGTGCCGTGAGATTGATGTCAGGCACATCAGGGAAGTCCTCCGTTGCCGTGCTGTCGGATGATGCTTGCGACATCGTTAAGACACATGAGCGGTTGTCTTTTCGAGATGGTACGATGTGAATTGATCGAGTCGAGGCTGATCTGAGTAACAAAGATCACAAGAGAGGCGTCCAAGGCGCCTAGAATGACTTTATGTTAAGGGAAAATATTCCATAGCAGGACGCGTTGTGCCTTTACCGTCCTCTTTTATGCCGTTGAAACGGCCGTGAAACTTCAATTGGGATGACGCCAGCACCTAAAGGCTACATTCCATTCGTGATTCACAAGATAGTAGAACACATGAATGGCTGCGACAGAGCTGTTCGCAGATATTCAGAAGGAAACGTGAGATGTTGAATTCGCGGGTTGACGTCGAGGGAATGATTGTCGGCGAATTGTAAATTGCAGACGGTGCAGATGTTCAAAGTTCAAACAGACTTAGCTCTGTGCGGGCCGAAATCTTGTACTAAGACATTAGGTTTGGCGTCCCGGTAATTTGGCAGCTCTTGAATTGAATGACGCCATTAGTAGGCGATAAGTGTAGGTAACAGGCCTCCACTAGGTACGTACCTGATAGCCTATGTACATGTACCTTGAACCTTCAACTCCACAAGGGTACACATGCATGTAGTGGAAGAATAAAACACAAGGATACAAGGACCAAGGCAACAGTAAACATTGAAGCTTATTTCTACCTAGGTACTTCGTAGGACCTACCTCCTACCATAAATATCGGGAGGATCATTATGTCAAAGACGGAAAGAGTACCTACCCTGTTTAAGGACGATTCAGTTAGGACTAGCGTTCGCTAAACCTTAATGGAGATGACGTAGTTGGCGTTCTCAAATATAACTTTCAATTTACACGCGCTGTCTTTCAACCTTAGCAACAACTAAACTGGCAGTAATTGCGATGGCCGCATATGAAGCTCGCCGGCTGGAGAATATCAAGCGTAACGAGGCTCTAGTGAAAGACCTTGGCCTTCAAAGTGATTTTATTACTCGCGATGAAGTAAAACCAAAGACTGAGGGTCAGAGACAGCCCGCCGCGAAACGTCGCAAGCTTCACATCAGTCAACCCACGCGGGCATCGGCGCGACTTGCCAGCGCGTCAACAAGGCCGGCATACATTGATGACGTCCAAGATGATTCCCATGCATCGAAACGAAGGCCTCGCAAGAAGCAGACTCTAAATCCTAGACATGCCAGTGCATTGGCTCTTGAACAGTCTAGCCCAAAACCGCCAGTTGGCCAAGATCTTGATACCTTAGTCGCAAGCTGGTCTTCGTGGACTCCCGTAGCCCATCCTCCTACCCGCGATGTCAGAGGGAACTATCATTTTGAATCCCATCCCACGTTCACGCCTAATAAATCTCCCGAAGATATAATCCGCGAGGGATCCTTCGGCGGTACCTACTGGCGGCCACTATACTCGCGTCACCTTCGCACCACTATATCTGACGACTGGAGGGAACTGCCAGAATCGTGGACCACCGGACTTGACGTACAAAAGTACCTTACTAGTAAAACCTACGATCCGGAAGCCAACAAGTACGGAGTCGCGTGCGGCCAGTCTATCGAGGAATGGGAAGCCGCCGGATGGATCGCACATGAGTATGACGTCCGCGGCTGGTTCCAATGGTATTGTCGTTTCTGGCTAGGGCGGCGCTGCGCAGATGATGACCGCCAGATCAGCAGATGGAAGAAATGCGTTGGCGAGACAGGACGATGGCGGAGGACGCTTCTCAAGAAATATGTGCAGATGGGTTTACGCAGCGTAACTGATGAAGGAGACGGTTCTAGCGAGGAGCACACAGGGGATGTGAGTCCCGTGGTTCACCAAACTTGCCATCATTGGGCCTGGGAGGTCAGACAGGAGGCATTAGATCGATTCTGGGCGGAGGGAAGATGATCTTCAGGGGCACTGCACAATGTTCGATGATTTCGAGCGACATTAGAACTGCCAAGCTTTATATGGTTGATAGGGTTGGGAAAACGCGATTGAGCAGGCATGTCTGGTATATCAACACAAATCCGTTTGATTACTCACAGCCCTCACCCGTCATAGCCATAGGTCACAAAACTACTTATAGGCCACCCGTTCTCCACGTTATACTCATCAGCGAAGGTCGTCCCGTGGAGTACTTCATAACTCTCCATCAGTCCACAGCCCACCGTCGAATTGCTGTCGCATTCGTAATTTCCACCATGGCCAAGCAGACCGGCGATCCGCATCCCTACATCCCGCCCTTCAAACCAGGCCCCGTGCAGGAATCCGTAATACTGGGCTGAGGTGGCCTCGCCCGCAAACCAGAGCCGGTCCACGTTTGCCCGCAGGTTCTGGTGTTTCTCCAGCGTCATGCCGACTGGCCAATTGCTATAGGAGCCGTAGGCCCATCTTCAAAACTGTCAGCCGCGATTCACCAAGAATTCTAGAGCTTTATCTGGATAACTCACTCTTCTGTGCTCCACCGTGGGTACATGAAAGCGATAGGGTCCGGGACCTCTATATCCGGGAACATGTCTCTAAGGACGGCCATGACCTCCGCTTTCGTCTCCTCGTCGGATTGCTGCTCTACTCTGTACGATTGACCGTCGACTACGGTCACGAAGATGATGTTGGATTCCTCGATGAAGCCAGGGGCTGAGAGTGACTGCCAGACTGGGTAGTAGCCTCGAGTAGCGTTGTCGGCATATAGGAAGAACTGGGTATCTCGGTCCCAGAAAGTTTCGTTGAACTGGAGGAAGATTTTGGTATACGTCCCCATCTGGAATTGCTCGATGGCCTCACGCTTCCATCGCGGGAGTGGCGGATCGAAGTCAACGACTTCGTTCTGCAAAACTCCTACGGAAAACGTTGCGATGGCGTCTGTAGTGTTCTGAATCAGCAAAGACTCACTGACTATAACCAACAGAATTCGGAACATTGTGACCCAGATCCTCACTGTAGGGGTATGAGAAAATCGTTAACTGACGTTGTGCTTCAATGCAACCACCACCATCAAGCTGAACAACGACACCTTCAGGACCATACGTAACTCCAGTCACGGTGGTCTCCAGCAGAAGCCGCGGGTCATTCTCTTCGAGGAACTCGTACGCCTCTCCGATCACGAACGTGTTGAAGCCCCGCTGGTCCCAGACGAAGTTATTTTCGTCGCTGAACTGGTAGAAGGTGAGGTTATACCCCGCGATACCGAACAAGAAGCCGCTCTGCTCAGGCGGCCAAGAGGTCTCCCAGTCCCAGCTCCACCACTCGATAGCCTGGGCGCGCATGTCCTTCTTCGGCTTCCAGCCCGCGACGCTAAAGGCCGCGCGCATGCTGGTGTCCTGCAGGTTGTCCGTCAGCACGTAGCCCGAGTCTTGTTCCGTGGTGGTGTACGCGGCGTCGAAGGTGTCGAACAGGTCCCCGAAGTCGGCCTCGCCCGCCTCGTCGTATGTTAGGATGGAGCTGTAGTTCGAGTACGTGTTGTCCAGCCCGTACTTCTTCGCCAGCGTCCATATCGGGTTCTCCGGCCCGCCCTCGGTCCCTAGCCCCTGCACCCAGTTCGCGCCGAGCTCGACGACGTAGGGGGTCCCGTCGGGCTTTGTTCCGAAGTTGGTGTGTGCCACTATATTTTGACATGCTAGTGTTAGTGTGCTATTTCATCAAATTTCATGAATCTCGAATGGTTCTATAAGCCCTAGCTGAGTGTACGGTACCAATATTTTTCAAGTGAGAGACGTATATGAGGTAGATGTAAGGTAATTATTTATGAAGCATACCTCGACCACCAATGTAGTCATTGCGCTCAATGATCAGGAAATCCGAGACAGACGCATTTGACAGCGCCTGAGCTGCCGTGATCCCCGCGACTCCCGCCCCGAGAATCGCGACCGTCGTTTTGCGACATTCCATCCCATTGTTCTGTCGCGTCGCCACTCTAGCAGAACAGCCGAAAGGCGCGACGAATGCGCACCACGTCGCGAAGAGCCGCTGACTTGTGAATCTCATGGCGACGTGTTTCCGTGCTCGTAGGCAGCTTAATTAGACCACTTTCAACGACTCACTTCGCACGTCCTCCAGGTGAAGCTTCAAGGCTTAAGTACCTATCTTCCGCCGCGAGTCAACAATGACAACAAAAACACTCGTACGTAATTACACTCCCCCCTGCGGCTGATAAGCTACCCGCGCGGGATCGACTCTTACTTGCAGCTTCACCTGAAAGCTCATATCTCACCTGCATGCAGGTACCTTGCAGTTTGACAATCCTTTGGCTCCGCGCGGCGGGGGCTAGGCAATTTCGAGAAGCTGACCGTTGCATTGCGGCACAGGCCGAGATCTGCTAACGCTACCGGTGAGCGTATTGGGTGGTCACGGGTCCCGTCCCGGGGAGCTGAGAATTAATTATCCTAGGTGATTGATGACGGCTGAGGGAGTGGCTGGACGGTTGTTAGATTAATTCAGCATGTTGTATTGGTGGCTTGCAGCTCATCATTACCGAAGGCGTGTGTGGTACAGCAGATGTCGTTGTCTCATGGTTCACAAGAATCATTCAATCACACCGCTGTTATTGATGGACGTGCAACGAGATCGGGGACTGGCGGTATATCGAAGAAATTGTATTCCCAGTTTTGGATAATGTGAATTCTACCTGTCGTGTATATTCTGTGTTCCTCATATGTATCTCTCCTCAATAGGTAGATACGCCGTGACCTATCGCCAAGTAATAGTTAAATGAAAACTATTCCCTCCCTAGGTGTCTAAGACAGAGGTATTCTTGGATACCGTGTACGAGGTGTAACCTCCGCTCCCAAACTACCTAGGTAGTTACCCCGAATCAGCCTACGCGTCTGCAACGACTCTATTGAAAGATGGCGTTATAATTGCAGTGTCACTGCCATAATTTTTCCGTTTCACTGTTATACAACCCAAGTCAAACAATGTCCTTGGATGGTAGAGGATGTGGCTGCGTGAGGGTCATGTCGCCGGTTTAACCTTCAGATACTTGGTCTCCGAATGTGATATTTCATATCTGTACTTCGTAAGTCTTGTAGATCGTGTATGGTCTCCCTTGAATGGCGGTATATTTCTAAATCTCGGCATCATAGCTCCTCGTTTCCTAAATCGTCATGTTCCCGGCAAGCCTCTCTATCCGCACAGGCAAACGACAGAGGCGGCGGCTTATGACCCGGCACTCGTCCAGCGCCCCACCAGTAGTTGTTACGACCAATGACGGCCGAGTAATTCACGCAGCTGGGGTTGTAGTGGTCCTCGACGTTTCCCATCGGCCACATCGCGACCATGCACAACTCGTTGGGTTGGCAACGGCCGCATTCTTTCCAATCCGACCAGCGCAGCATTTCTATTAGGTCGCTGACAAGCTTCTGAGCGGATCTGAGAGCGGTAGGCTCATCTGTGTCTGACTCCTCGACGATGAGCTGCCGCGCCTTGAAGAGGGTCGTGCAGATCGTGGCGGCCGTGCTCTCGATTGCCGCGTACAGCAGCTTGTCCTCTGGGGTATGCGTTCGCACGGGCCGGAGGTAAAACTCTGCACAACGCTGCTGCGCAGCCGCGAACCCGTCGTCTTTTTCGGCGTAGTCGATGTAGATGTTTAGGAGGGTGTTGATTTCGCTCTTCGCAACCCCCATTGAGTCCGCTTGCGCAATGAGGGGAAGGCGAGTGGCATATCGAGTCACAATCATGTCCGTTACGCCCTGCCAGTTGATGGGTTCTCGCTCCTGCGACTTCGATCTAGCCACCAAAGCCGCAACGTCTTCCCTCATGATATCTATCTCCTCGCTAGTCGCCGCCGTCAACCTGGGAAGTTCGGGCCTTTCCGGATCCGGATTCGTAAAGTTGATCGGGTAGAAGAAGGCGGAGAACAGAGAAGAGTAGTCCAGAATGACGCGCGATGATCCGATGCCATTGTATCGCTGGGCCGCTGCCCTCGCCCACTCAAATACCACGATCGATAGATTCTCCATGTACCCTGGTTCGTCAACGAACGGCACCTGGTAGGTAGACAACAACCTGAGACCGTCTGTGAAATCGCAGTATATGACCTCGAAGCCAGGCTCCATTCGGATGAAGCCGTCAACCTTCCATTCCTGCCCCAATGTGCACAGGTCCCTGGCCCTTCCCCAGTCGTCAAAGGCGACCCGGCTCTTATTCCCGGTTAGGAGGATATCTTGCGTGTCGCACGTTCCCATGTCAGTCTTACCGGCCGCGGTGCCGTCGATGTAAAGCACATTCAGCGGTCGTTCTGCCTGGTAGATGTGCAGGTGGCCCGGCTGATCCCACGGGGGAGGCAGCCGGGGTGGCTCCTTTTGTGAAATGTCATTAGCGAGGATTAGAGGGTGTAGGAACTGGTCCCCATCGGTGCTGTTAGGGCGCTTCACTCTACTGCGAGAGAAGCCTTCCGCGTGTTCTATCTCGAACGCGAGCCACTCATACGACTTGGGTACTTCTGCGGTGTGAGTTCCGTGGTACAAGAGCACGCCCTCCGGGATGACTGCGGGAAATAGTGACATCCCGTTATGATGCAAGGCGGACCCGAATTCACGCATCGCATCGTGAAGGCCATTGAATATCTGGGGTCCGTTCTCGCGGGCACTGTCGAGAGTTGGGCCAAAGCCCTCGGGAGATGTAGCGCTGCTGATAGCAAGCGAACTCGCCACCATCAACGCCCAGAGTCGTATTGACACCATCATATTCTAATACTGCCAAGAGAATTTCTTATATCAAGCGAAAGAGAGGATAGATCCAACATGATATAAAGTCCATTAAAGAGGACTGAATCTTGATAAGGTATCTTGTTTCGGTTGCCTGCAGCCTGCTTCACGATGATGGCCGACGTGGTTCGTTAGCTTCACTTGCATGACGCGTCATTCGATACAAAGGTACCTCCTTATCAGATCCTTTCAGAGATCCCGATATACCTTGATAATACAAGTCCTTGATTATGTCACCGTCACATTGCATAGATTGTCCAAGTTGCTCACTACATACACACTTGTCACAATCGTGCGAAGAGGTTTAAAGACCACGAACAGTTGAAAATTATAGTATAACATTACTTAAAGCCAGCGGTAAAAACAACAAAAGACCTTACCAAAGAGTAAATGCAAACTTATCTGCCAGAGTATTGCGGCAGTGCGGTACTACGAACATATTAATGCCTGTGTTAATTGCATATCCTTTAAATGTATTAAGCTATCAGATATATGTTATTAGAGCATGGAGACTTGGGAATTCACATATATCTTACTTCAACTTCTATAGATTGGTCGAGATGTAGTATTAACATTCGCATTAGAGATTCCATAGGTATCGGAAAGGTATACTATATTTTGGGTGTTATAGTTCATCAGAGTCTGAAGCTAATAATGCCTAAATAACAGTAGCAGAAGGTTATTTAGAACATGATAAGACGCTATGTCTTATAATTACTTTACGTTGCCTTAATATATACCGGTATGTGGCTTTATGTTTATGAGTGCACGAAGTTTCACAGAATAACTCATGGAAATAAACTTTGTTCCATTCTACTTAGCCTCTAGGACTTAAATAATCATACATTCTTTCTCCGAAAGCACAAGTCTAGTGTACATTAAGACTGCGTCTCTTCCAACCATGGAATACGTCTCTCAGAAACATTTCTCAGCACTATTGACAACAGTGACAAAAATCCCCTGAGTCTACCATTACTTGTTTCTTACCACATTAAAAGCATCGATAACAGATAAGTCCGGCAAAGAGATGGCTGATATCTGGGCGAAAATCGAGGGCAGCCTTATCGATGTTGTTTACGGATCTAACTTCATCGAAGTTACAGGCTCAAACTTCGCCGTGACGGAAGAGTTATCTCGTAAGATATTTCGTGGTGAAGAAGTCTCAGCTGAGGTCGAGTTGGGAAGCCCCGAGTACGAACAAGCCAAGACTGCATTGATCGGGCTCGACCGGCCGAGCTCTTTCGAGGATGTCATACAAAGCCGATAAGAAGTGATCAACCATGCTCAGGCCTTGAAATACGCCATCAACCATATCCTCAACAACGAGCCTATCACCGAGGACTTCCCCAAGGAAGCACATTTGAGGCTTTGTGCCGGCCAAGTCCTGGGCCAGGATGCAGGAGAGCCGGCCATCTATCGAACGTGGGAGATCGCGGCCCGACACGGAGCTGACAGCAAGAAGAGGTCGATATTCATACGAGCCTCCGCTGTATCTCGATATATGTCGGATCTGGTGGATGATTTACGCGAGGACATGATCGCGGCAGAGAAGGAGCCAATCGACCCTCTCGATATGGCAAGCAGATACTGTCACCGCTTCGTTTGCATCCATCCCTTTGGCGATGGCAACGGTCGAAGGTGTCGAATTCTTCTAAACATCATCCTCTTCAAGTATGAGGGTCACGTGGGCGCCTTCGGAGGTACCGAGAACGAGCGGCAGGAGTACTTGGATATAGCGAGACATGGGAATAAGATATTCCACGACGAAGATATGGAGGTCGCGGAGGGGGATAAGAAGGGTCACCACCAGTTGGCGGAATTCATCCGCCGAAACCGAGTGAGATAGGCGATGAATGTTAAAGGACCAAGACCGGCCCAATCCACTTCGGGGTTGAATCCCATACAAATTCATATGGACATATAAACGAGAAAACTATCAGCCTAGCTACTTAGATTAGTCTTCGCTATGCAAATAATATTATTAATTAGAGGAATAAAGTAGTTCATGGGAACCGATGTTGATTGGGGCTCTTTCGTAGCCGAAATGGTTTGCCGAAAGGGGCTTCGCCTACCAGTTCATTTCTCCCTGATTCTATAAAGGTCCCAAAAGGGGCAGGAATCGCTTTGACTACAACTAGCACCACGCTAGCTAAGTGTGCATTGCAACATTAAGGCGGTTGATGGTGTACAGAATCCTTCTATTTTACATGGCGCCTCTCGGAGCCTTCTCTATCATCGCTTTAAATCCTTGAATGTTACCCCCAAACGCTTGCTGCCGGCAAAACGTGTCGGCATGATTTAAACACGAGACACCCTAGATGAGCATGGGGGTGACGAGAAGCACGAGGAGGGAAAAGCAAAGGCACACCATCACTCCAGTTAGCTATGCCAGCCTCGCTCTAGGCCTACCTACCGTGTATCATACCGGCAGAGTTCGTTGTGACACGTGCCTAGACTGGCAAACAACAAGCCAATCCCCCTCCCTTATGTGAGGGGTACCTTCTTCAAATGGCGTCACTATCGTCCCTCAGGTGACTATTCGCAGCCTTCTCAAGCTCACGTTACATTTCGGGCCGTGCCTGAAGGGAGCCCAAATCGGACAAGCAAAAAAGGCGAGAAAATGGAAGATATTATGAGCTATAGAGTAGGAACATGTCCTAAAATCTATTCTTCTCGTCGCAACGATAAATCAACTACCTGGTTAAACGGAAATAGCTACGTTGTGAGCTCACAGAATGCACTACTGGCAACCCGACATCTCTCAGGAGCTTCCACCGCTCCATCACTACCAACTTGAACTTGAAAGCGATAGCGATAATGAAAATGGCAGCACGATGTTGGATCTCGACGACACAAACACGCTCCCCGAGCACTGCCGAATAGTACCAACCCTGCCTCCCATTCATACGCTCGCTGAACCTGTGTGGTATTGTGTATGCAGCAGTCCTTTCTTCTTTTGTTCTCTGGCCTGCTAGGACACTAATAAAAGTACATAGTGCTCTTGCAAAAATGGCCCGATGACTGTTGCCAACAACCCAATATGCTCAGAATCTAGCTGTCAGCATAAGCGGTGTAACAATTGCACTTAGTCACCGAGAGAGCTATACACATAGGAGTGGTATTAATAGGTTCTGGGAGTGTCTAGCACGTGTCGGTACCTGACCTGTCAGGACGAGGCCTAGATAGGAGACAAAGAAGGTCTTTGTATGTATACCCGGGGTCTTCCCCAGATAGGTTGTAGTCCCTCGCGGAACAACATAGTTTATACCCCCCCCTATATGGTCTGCCTCATGACAGGGGGATAAAATTAATTCTTTCTTAATTGTGACTTCTAGTAATTGATTGAAATGCTCGACGCCTTGAGAATCTAGCCAGAGCTTGGTATCGAAGCGACGTCACGTTGAAGGAAATCTAGGTTGGAAACTGTTTACACCTCGCTGGTGCTGGCAACTAGCACAAATAGAGGTAGTTAACTAACAATAGCTTCGAAACATCGAAGGGGAGGTGCCAATGTGTTCTAGCTAGGTACCTGCTGGAATTAACGGTTGTCTTTATAGGTACCTAGTAGATCTCAGATATCGTGTATCCTACATTCATTTCACTTCAATCAACTTCTCTACGATAGATCTCTTGTGACTACCGTCTTGAATATGAAACAATTAATTCATACATATCTATTTTTAGATCTAAGTCAAGCGGTAAGAGATGGTACGAGGGTAGGGGGTTGGCGAGGGTAACTTTCGGGTGATGTAATAGATACCTAGGTAGAGAAATACTAACCCCCCTTTCTTGTTCAAATACGCCATACCTAACGCCTTAGCTATGACAATATGCAGCTTTATTGAGGTATCAAGTGAACACCGGGCTTTATTGTGGTGCATCTATCCCGCACCCTCCCAACGACGATCGCTATCTGACGTTGTTACTCCCAGTCTCAGAGAATGTGCACCCGTCACACGAGGAAATGGACGGGTGGTCGTATAGAGGCGTATCTTGCTTAATCTTGTGCAGACTAGTTCATAGCCCCGCGCAGGTCAGCTTGTGAAGCAATGACTCTAGGTCGCCGACCACGTGGTGGAAGATGGCGCGCTGGAGCTCTGGGTCCTGAAGCTCTTCCTCGGCCAGGCCGAAGTCGCAGTAAATCAGTCTCTTAATGGCGTTCCGATACTCCTTTCCCAGGGAGAGAAGCGCTATTTTTCTGCGGACCTGCTTCTGGTCTTCCTATGACACCTGGGGATCCCACAGCCCAATTTGGAGTAATGCTACGCCTAGGCAATACAGGGTTAGGTTCCTTATACCATAAGTATCCATGGCGTCTTGGACTGATTCCAACGGCAAGAAGTCAGGTTGGCAGTCCTCTTCATCCGAAGATATAATAATTGGTGCGGTATCTCCTGTTGTGGAGGGAACCGGTTTGAGCGGCGTGGAAAGATGTAATGTGTCAAGGCACGAAGTTAGGTCGATGCTGGCCTCACGGAAGACGTAGATATGGCCGAGTGCGCACCCGCGAGGCCACCAAGGAGTTGAATGGTGTTTTAACATGGACTTCACCAGGGTGATCCCTAATCTGATGCGGTCTTGGTCTGAGGCAACATCGAAAACAGGAAGTTTTAGAAAGTCAAGTAAGGGGGTGGTCTTCAGTAATTCGAGGCCATCATCGTTATAATTCAATCCTCGTAGACCCTGACGGAGGACTAGTTTTTGGTTGTCGTTAATGGGCAAATAGCCTAGAGAGCGTCGTGGTGATTTTCTCCCAGCAGCCGTCGAGCTTCTAGTTAATTGTTCACATTTGATCCTTATCTTGCTCAAATCTTCCCCATCGTAATCGCCGAAGTCGTCACTATACGTATTATTGGGTTGAGGGATTATGAAGTGCGGAATGGGGTTTTCATCGCTGACCTGCCTTAAGGTCGAGAACAACTCGCCCACAGGAATTGAGTTAGGAGTTAGGCGATTAGAGTTGGTATATCCCGAGTTTTTGCAACTAGTGTGGATGGGCAACAAGTCTCTATTTACCTAGTATTAGGGACATGTTGCACAGAAGAGGGCCTTTCCACATACCTCTGGTGGATGAGCCCTGTACCTTTGCTACTGATACGCTCAAAGAAGAGATTTATTCTTCCTTCGGTCTCGTCCATAGAGCTCAATATGAGTCTAGCACAATGGCTGGTGTGAACGGTGATATTACAGGACGACCGCTTCCGTAAGAGGTCGTGGAGGAACAAAGATATGTTTCGAGTATGTTCGTATATAGGCGGCAATGGAGTTAATACCGCTGGAAGAGGAGTTACTGCCGTATGGCAGCCCCTTACCTCATTGGCTGTTTGCCGAATCCTTCTTAACTCGGCGTTGGACTCTTTCAAGAACTCAAGCGACTCGATATATTCTTGTTTCTTGAAGGCGATACGGGAAGCATCTCGGGCAGAGGTTGACAGATGCGCCTAAGGTAGGTTAGAAGATGACACACGTCGAACACTGAGGTACCATACCGCTGATTCGGGTTGGGAAAATACAGCGAGTTTACCCACGAGGCCATCAATCGCTCCTCGTATATCCTTGGCCGTTTCAAGAAATGAATCGTACTTCCTACCCAGATAACACTTTACTTTTGCCTCAAGATCTGCAGCTTGCCATTGTGGGTGAGTTTTGTCATTCATCATAGTGGTAGCAAGTTGATGGTCTTCAAGAACCTGGCGAAGTAGTAAATGGAGCTCATCTTGGAATTTGTCTTGCTCTATCAGTAGTTTCTTCCGAATTTGGTGTATTTACTTGCGGTGATGCTGGAACACTTTTAGCTTAGATCGTAATGTATTCAGTCCCTTGATAGCCGCGAGGCAAACGGGGACAATGCCGAGGGCCAGTGATACTGGATCCATCGTTACTTTGACTTAATGTTGGGTAAAGTCCAATACATATCATCTTCTCGGTCGAATGTTGTTAAATGGAAAAGAGAGAGGGGAAGGGAGGGGGAAGGGACCATCGGTCAGCACGAGCGAGCTAGCCTCGCTCATAGAAACCGGGCGACTTGGGTATCAATGCATACTACAACCCCGCATATGGCTTTGAGGGGTATCGTGGTCCTATTGGTATCTATTCTATCATTCACGGAGTTCTAGAGCTTGGGTTACGCTGCATGAGCCGTCTTGCTGAAAAGAAGCCCCTCCTAAAGTGAGAGGGTCAGATACGAAGGCTTCTAGATAACATCTGAAGTGGCCCCATATCTCCCTGATTCCCGAGTTTTAACGCTTACCACTGTCGTAAGCCTATGCCAAAGATGGAGGAACCAGATCAGGACGGCACAATTACCTCACGATCAAAGAGAGTGTCCCAGTGGCAGTCCAGCATCCCTCTCGAGCAGGAAACGAATAGATTCCATTTTGGGATTATCTCCCAGCTGTATAACGCGACTCTTGACTTGTATAAAGCTCTCATCCAAAGCTTACGCAGCGAGCAAGTTCTGCCAAAGCCTCTGTACCGCCAAATAGAGAGCGGGTACGTACGCTACGTAATTTGGGCTCATGATCATGGCGCAGATAACGGAGAATTGGACACTCTACTGGATACGTCTCAGCGGCTACGCAAGTTCACTGTCAAGATATTGATCAGTATATGTGTCATACTCCGAGAAAGTCAGTTTGCTCCCCTAAGTATGCCAGCTTAAGCTAAACTCTGTAGCATACTCGGCACACCGGCTTACAAAATTCGATGATAAGATACGAAGCCTCTACCAAGTTGCTTTGAAGGCAACTGATGAGGGCTCACGCATAGTTCACAACATCTCCAGCTATTCAGATATCGAAAGTGATACAAGCGACGATGAAGACCTGCCTATAACCAGAGGATCTCTGGAGGATGCTGTAGAAACGTTGCTGGCCGAGATTGAGAATTTGGTAGACCTCGGCCCAAGATTGGAAGAGCCCGTACCGGACGTTCCCATGAGAGAGCAACCGGCAGCCGCTATACCTTCTCGCTCTTGGGATCCTGTGCAATATTTCACGAATAGAGTGCTAGCGAAATTCCCAAAGTGTGATTCCAACCTGGCCGTGGCGCTAGGTAATGCAAATTGGGACTCAGTGAGGAGACTGCAGACGAGGCGTGAAGCCGCATCAAATCCAGAGCATAATGCAAAAAACGAAGTTCATAAGCAAGTACCAGCCGATAAAGCAGCCGCCTCCCAAGATTCTGGCCTAGGGACTAGTTTATCGACTACTAGCTCCTACGCTCCTACGATCTTCTCATATCACGGAGACGGAGGGACAAGAACGAAGATCCCGCCGCTTCCAAGCAATATAAAGAAGGGTCAGCTGTTCCCATGTATTGCGTGCGGAGAACAAATAGTGAAACGGGACATGAGAATTTGGAAGTAGGTTTACCCTATCAACTGTTTTCCTCTTTGAAGTTAACTGAGATGGCACAGACGACACCTATTAGCTGATCTCCAACCCTGGATCTGTTGCCAGACTTCTTGCCCGTGCGGGAGGGCGCCCTTTGCTACTCGAGAAGAGTGGACTGATCACCTTCGTAAGGAGCATGCACTTCATCCAGACTGGGACGACAAGACATGCTCCATCTGCTCGGAAGTCGTCGGGGGCGGTCTCGCAACAATCTCCCACATAGCAGATCACCTAGAAGAGATATCTCTCGCAGCATTGCCAGGTGTCCTCGAGGATGGCGGCGATAAGGCATTTACCACCACGTCTAACAAGCGTCTTAAATCAAAGGCGAGCGACGCCACAGAGTCAGATCCTGCTAGTCCTACTGAAATAAAGGACCAAATTTTGGAGGGAATCCCCTTATTACATTTCTCAGATTCCACGACCAATCCTAATGGCGATGACGATGACCGGAGTGGTAGCGAACAATTGGATGCTGACATGGCTGGCAACGTTAACAATAAAAGTGTTAAACTACGCTGGTCTATCGGATTGAATTTAGACAGCGGTTCACACCATATGAGATGTTCCAATTGCGAGATAGAAAAAGGAAAAGGAGGAAGTGAAGAGGTTTGGTATTGTGTAAGCGTTGCTCTCCTATCTATTTGTTCTCATATGCTCCGGAGCGCTAATATTTGCAGTGCAATTGTAATTATGGACCAATGATCGTTGCTATTAACCCGCGTTGCGCAGGCTGTTGACATTGACTCCTTTTACCTGGGACTTTTCGATTCGGCGGAAATAAACGTAGCTGTAGCTATATTCCACAACACAAATACAGAATGTTAGGAAATATATCATTGCTAATACAACTTCCCTCATATCAAACAATACTCTCGCCTGATGCTTTACAGTAGCTCGTTGAATTTCAATAGCCTATAGTGGGCACAGTCGTGTATACCCAAAAGATGATCAACCATCCCAGATATCAGATTCTATCACATGTAACTCAACCGCTGTTTAAGACGCCCTCAATGATTCCACCTCCAAAACACCCAGCCAACAAAGCCAAAGCCCGTAATCCAGTGACCCCACGCCTTGAATCTGAGCTCATCCCCTCCCCTCAACCAAACGACCAGCCCATCCCCGAGCCTCACGAGTGACAGGACGGCGGCAACCGTCGTGACGGCGCTCGCGTTGCCCTGCTGCTGCAACGCCATCAGCACCAGGCCGTAGCTAATCTCACGGATGCCCTTGAAGTACATGAGCGGCGACACCAAGCCGTCCCGATGAGTCGTCGGATCGCTGGCTGCGGTTTGTGACTCGAGCGGCAAGCCAACATTACCGTACTCTTTTCGCGGTGAGAGGAGCGCCATTATGCCGCGGCCGAAACAGGCCGCGCCAAGGACGTATGCAGGAGTGGGGGAGTGCGTAGAAGTCATTTTGGGCGTAAGTATCGACAATGCGATCAATTAATTATAAAATTGTAGTTTCTGTTGATATTCCAATGAGAAGGCTTTCATGACCCGACGTCTGGAGAGGGAAGTAAGCAAAAGAGGTCATTGAACCGGTTGTCCGCTGGTAGGATGGGGCTTATGGCGGCGCCATGCCAAATCGGGACGACGCCAAATCCCACAGCGTCAGTAAGAGGTCCACGATGCAGCTGCCCCTTTAATCTATCTGATTTCCAAAGTTCAACTATCACGCACACCCCACCGTCTATTGAATCGTGCCAAGGCACCCTGCAGCCGTCCTTCAGCGCTCTGTGACCATGAGGGATCCTCAGGTCGAGTACTACTATGAATGTGCTGCAACGCCGCGCGGAGTATATATGCGAGACTCGGAGGCATCGAATCGACTACATGCGGCGGTACATTTTCGTGTGATTCGGCAATATCAACAGTCATCTTCGTAATGGTATCAAGCGCCGCCAGCGACCCTTCGAACCACTTGTCAGGGGCTTTATAATTCGCGTTGGCGATTTCCTCTGCGGGTAGGGCGAGTATGTGCTGGTGAAGTACGAACAGTGTCCGAATAGCGAGGGCGATAGCTCCGCAAAATATCGCCCATTTCCCTTGACACTGCTGCATCACTAACTTTAGGAAGCCCTGGAGCCCGAGATCCAGGAAATCGAGATGCACTAGCCGGGATCTCAAGTCAGGCATTTGGAAGCCTTTGAGGACCTGATCTAGATGACTTGCCGCCTGGGCTGCACGACCAAACCCGCCGACCTCAATGCTAATAGGGGATGATACCAAGACATTAGACATCGTATTTAAGTCTATAGAATCGCCCTGCGCTAAAACCTCGGACTCTGTTGGGAGCCGTGCATCCTCACTGGGAGCGATAGTGACAAGCGGTTGTTCAGGAACTGTCACATCACAAACGATGGTTCTGTTTGAAGGAAAGTTAGTATAAGTGATTGAAGAGAATCTTCTAAATGGTTATTGCATGAATTGGAGAGGACAAAGCCGTCAAGTGTAAAAGGATGAGAATATATGTACCGTTCACAGATAACAAGTCCCCACCACGTATTGAACGCTTCTTCCGCTTCTAGCTCTGTAACTACCCCAGTCTCCTGAGCTCGTCGAGTGAAATCGCGGTTATGGATGCGAGCAGAGTATGCTATCCTAGCACAGCCTGTTATAGATGCAAATGCTTGATCAACTTGGCCGTGGGCATATTCGTACATAGATATTAGGAGACCCGCCTGGATAAGGTGGACCGAAGGTGGAAGAACGGCCTGCAGCTGGGCGAAGAGTGACCTCGCCGATACGTGGATTGTATGTTGGTCAACTGTTTCCAGCCGAGAAGTCCCGGGGCTGGGGTTGTGCGTGATCAGACAGATAGAAAGCAGCAGAATGGAGAAGTCGGCAGCCGGCGTTGCGCCTAGAGTGATGAGGTTATCATGAAAGCGGGTACGCGAAACGACCGGGATGAAGTGATGTATCCCTTGGAAGTATCGGGCAGTGATGTCGTCCACGAACTGGCCCGTAGAACGAATGATGCGGTTAACCTGAATATATAGGTTGGTTCTCAATGCCATCGGGTCAGTTGGGATCGCGTCCGACACTGACGGAACCCCAATTGCATGAGTGGCTGGGCTCCCATTCAGCGACTGCCGTGCACTGCCAGGCGACCCGACGCCAGAATCATGAGACCGGCGCCAGCCATCTTGATAGGAACACGACAACCCTTTCCTAGTGATTGTATATTAGCAAGATGGTTATTCCACGTCATATTTAGGCATGTCTTACCGCGTACAATACCCGCAAGAGGGAAGAGCCTTGTCACATTTTTTCTTGCGGTTCTTGCAGAGGATACAGACTTGGTGAGCCTGTCGGGCGCCGGCCGTCATGACGGAAAGTCCTCTAGCTTTAGCCGCCTAGTTCCCAAGACCGAGGGTTACTACATATTGTATTACTGCGCGCGCTTGGCTTTGGCATTTGCGGATGATTATCAATCACAAAGAGGACGGACTTCGGGGAGGTCGGGGATGTCGGGGACAGGGGTTAAGCTGACTCATTATGTAAGCCAACCCAGAGACCCACTGCGCCCCCTGAATTAGGTAATCATCAGAATAGGGGTGATCCATGTCTTGTTGAACAATAAACTTGTCTGTGATTGCAGATAAAATATATAGTCAGACTTACCTTAGTAGGTACGAACACTTTACTGAAGCAATAACCAGGTGCGAATAATGCCAGTCACATCAGAATATTAACGATCGAGTATGTACACTTCCCCACTCGTGGGTTTATTACTTAGGTATCTATGTACCTACCTCTTACCCTCGGTCATCATTTCTCTACATTCATGATATCGGCCCTTAGCGCTCCTTCCGGCCGATTTTACGGGGAGGCGTCTCATCACGGCCCCAAAGAGTCATAGTCTGGCCCAGGGCACACTTGACTGTTGCAGGCATCTGCATGACAACAGACCAAGAACCGGAGGCGCACTGTTGAAAAGCAGTACCTCCAATGCAGTTAAACATACCTTCAGCCGAACACGGTCCGGTGAGGCCGCCGGTAGATCCGGAACCAGTTGAGCCACTACCTGCAGGGCTTGAGGAGCTAGCTGGGGCGGCCGAGCTAACTACTGCAGCAGCAGAGGAGCTCTGAGCAACTGTAGCGCTGCTGGAACTCCCGCCTGTAATAACACTCGTGATGAGCCCTGTAGGCAAAGAATTACTTGTAGCTGCGGTAGTTGCCGGAGCAGAGCCGCTACTCGAGGCCGCACTAGAACTGGAGCTCACGCTCCCGCTCCCGCTACCGTTACCGCCATTCGCGGAACCGGAGTTTCCGCCATCGCTGGAGCCGCTTCCGGCATTCGAGTTGCTGTTTCCGCCTGATCCTCCGGACGACTTCGCACCCTTAGGAACACAGTCGTTACCTTGGACCTTAGCGAATTTGTTAGTCGTACCCGGGCGCATCACGTTCGGGCCGGGATCAGGGTACTCGGGGTCGGTAGAAGGTTCCGTCTTGCACGAGTTGATGTCCGCGAGATTAGCCACAAAAAGCTCGGGGAACTGACCGTCTCGAGTCATGAGTTCCATAGTCTCGTTGTCTGAACGCTTGGATTTGCCTCCTGTGACAGTGATGGGAGCGCTATAACATTGAAAGTTAGCAATTACTTCAAAATATGTAAGGGGTTTATGCATGTCTGGGAGGTAATAATTCCCGAATCAGCTTGATTGGGAACTACCAGCTGTAGAGACAAGCGTAAAGGGTAAAGGAAAGGGAAGGAAACTTACCAATTCATGTAAAACCTGGAGGAAAAAGTTTAGAAGAGTTAGAAGAATGTTTAGAGCATGATTTTAAGAAAGAAATTGAGAGTATAGGGTTGGGGTTAGGGTTGTTACTCTGGTTGGCCTGCAAGCTTGGATATCCACGCCCAGGCAAAGACATAATTTCCCGGGGCCACACCACCGGGGATCTTGAAGTCGTACGTGTCAGGACCTTGACCAGACTTGCTGGGACAGCCACCTTCGATCGACAGGATAACCTGCCACGATGTTGAGGGGCTAGGCTGTGAGTCTTTAGTAATTGCTAACTGACATGATCCGCCACCATGAACTGCAGACCCTTTGAATGACAGGGTTTGGCTCTCCCCAATAGCCATAGTGTTATCCAATCCATCAGTCTTGTAGAAGGTGGCCGGATCGCCTTTGAGCTTACACGGGTAATTACCCGAAGTGAGCGGACTGTTATCGAGATCGGGACCGCCGAATGGCTTGGGCGTTTGCATGATCATGTGCCCATTGGATAAGGACATAAATGCCGCTGCAGCGGCCGTGAATAGGTGGGATTTCGGTATCATCGTGATATGTTTAAAAAGTTTGTGCTTTTCTGAATAACGTTAAATCGAGTGCCGGACTACCGTTGACGTCTTTGAGGCCTGCTCGTATAAATTAAATTGTGGGATTTAATACAGAATGGGGAATGACCGCCCGCGAGGTGAGGCCCGAGGCTACGGGTCTCTTATGTCATTCGGGGACAATAGGACATACAAAGGAGCGATAGAGAACAACCTTGAGAGTACGCACGAATACAAAGGTGCATGAACAATCTCCTTCGAAAAGCTGCGAGAAACAAAGAATAGATCAGCCCCAACATTGTTCTAAGCGTGAAAGTACGCTCTTACTAGAAACCACGGGAAACAACAACGTAGAACAAAGGCCTTATTCCTAAGAGTGTAAGACACATCGATTACCCTTCCAATTTGGTTCCTCGGGTATACAAGATGGGCTGTATCGTTACGTTCGAGTTAAGTTACGTAGTAGTAGTAATATTCCTAGGCTAGAATGGGTTATATTATATAAGACTTCAATCTTGAAGCCTTTCGTACTGTACATATAATAAAGCATAACTTAGCCTCAAAAAATTCAACGACTTATAGGTCTGACCTCAGGGAGAAACTGTAAATACTCTATCATAATGGTGGATATACGGCTCATTTGCATGAAGACTCGGCACCATGTCAACATTCCTACTATTATTAATAGGTTATAAGGTCGATTTATATTGTTTAACGAGCCTAATCTTAAGGCCTTACAAATATGATACTAGGTAACCTTATCGCCGACCACGCTGTCGACTAGAGGAACACTGGCAGCAATAGCCGTAACGGCGACCAGGTTGGTGATAACCCTATAGAATAAGTCAGAAAACAGGAAAGGTACATCTTTGAATATGGGAGAATATATTGTAAATTAGGTATCCACACTTCCAACCCTTCTTAGTTTAGTCGAGGTAGAATACCGTGATAATAGGCGTTCCGTTTTGAAGGGCACATCCGTACTCCTTTCTCTTACACCTTAGCTTTAGCATTTCTTCATTTGCCAAATCGGAGTAAAGAAAAGACTTTTCAATCTGATAATACTCTCCTGATACGAGTATGCCTGCGTAGAAATTCACACAGCTGGCTTGCAGTCTGTGATGAAGGGGTTGTGATGGTCGCTTGTAATGTGAAGACAAGCATGCTTAGATGCATGTAGTATACGATATGACACATATACAACTACCGGGATATGTAAGATTATCGCGACCCTACGGAGTAGTGTAACCTGCCTTACATAAATTACTACGCATGATAACGTCATGGGAACAAGGTTGTGGGGGCTTATGCATGCAGCTCCATTTCAGGGACCTTATTGAGTTAAGGTTAATAGCTCTTATCAACTTAACACCTAACACGACTATCTCCGCGATACTTTACCTTGACCATCATTTCACCTAGTCACGATTAAAGCGTTCAAATGAGCGCCGGTCGACATGGTAAGTATAGCACGTCCATCATCCATCAGTTGTTACCCTTTATAGTCGCAATACGTGTCTCATGTTGCTTGGAGCCGGCATGCGACTAACTGACCTTTAACTGTGAACTGAGCTGATGGTGTTGTGATCATCTAGGCTAACTCAACGACACCTCTTCTTGCCGACGACCGTCGCGACTCCGCTGCCGATTCCGAACCATTAAGCGACTCCGAAGAAGATGCACTCCGCGGACAATCTAGAGCTACACATAGTGGCCGATCATGGCACAATCGATTGCGGGAATCTCTACTGTTCGCCTGGGCGCTCCTTGCTACCGCTGGCGTGTTGGTTCTCGCCGTCTGGGCATCTCATCAACAACAAACTGCTTTCGACAAGCCTACCGGAAAGCGCAATCTGATCTTCATGGTTTCGGACGGCATGGGTCCGGCCTCGCTGTCCTTGACTCGTAGCTTCAGACAATACACCGAGGGCCTCGACCACAGCGATGCCCTCACCCTTGACAAGTACTTCTGGGGAAGTAGCCGAACGCGAAGCAGTTCCTCTCTTGTTACCGATAGCGCGGCCGGCGCGACGGCCTTCAGTTGTGGAATGAAGAGTTACAACGGGGCCATTTCGATGCTGCCTGATTCAACTCCTTGCGGAACTGTGCTCGAGGCAGCTAAGAAAGCTGGATATAAGACCGGACTTGTTGTAACGACGGACATAACCGATGCCACACCTGCCTGCTTCGCTAGCCACGTGGATGTGCGCTCACAGAACGATGACATCGCGGTGCAAGAAGTTGGCAACGGGCCTCTCGGTCGTATGGTAGACTTGATGTTTGGAGGTGGACGATGCCGCTTCCTACCAAACGGGACCGAGGGCGGATGCCGCGAAGACAATATCAACGTAGTAGATATGGCAAAGAACGATCATGGCTGGAACTACATTGGAGACCGGGCAGGATTTGATGAGTTCTGGGAGGGGAAGAAAGAAGTTCCCCTCCCTATGTTGGGTCTTTTCGCTGATACGGACATTCCATTTGAGCTCGATAGGCGAAACATGAACGATGTCTATCCTAGTCTCAGTGAGATGGCTAAGACTGCCTTGAGAGCGCTCGAGAAGGCTACAGAAGGTAGCGAGCAAGGGTTCTTTTTGATGATTGAGGGAAGCAGAATTGACCATGCCGGACATGGGAACGATCCCGCCGCGCAGGTGCGAGAAGTACTTGAGTATGACAAGGCTTTCAAAGCTGTCATCGATTTTCTAGAAGAAAGTAATACCCCGGGAGTTCTAGTCGCTACTAGCGACCATGAGACTGGTGGGCTATCAGTCGCGCGACGTCAGTTCATTACTCGAATACCATTCTGAATTCTTACTAACTATATCCAGAGGTAAACGCCAACTATCCGCAATACCTGTGGTATCCTGCTGTATTAGCCAACGCTTCATCGTCATCAGAACATCTTGCTCGTCGCCTCCAAAGTCATGTTGCTAAGATCTCGGACTCTTCAATCGACAAACTCAAGAAATACATCAACGACGAACTCGTCGTCCCTGGTCTTGGCATCCATGATGCTTCTGACGAGGAGCTTACAACACTAGCATCGAGCCCTGACTATGCCCAGTATTCCTTTGCGCAAATGATTAGCATTCGCGCACAGATCGGTTGGAGCACCCACGGTCACTCGGCTGTAGATGTTAATATCTACAGTTCCGGCGGTCCCGGAGCGGAAGCTATCCGGGGCAATGTTGAAAACACCGATGTAGGAAAATATCTAAGGGAATATCTCAACGTCGATGTTGACGCCATCACGAAAGAATTGAATGACAAGATGGTATCGAAGGGAAGAATCAGTATGATGGGCGATGAAGCAGCTATAGATGTCCTTGAAGAAGCATCGACCCAAGCTGAGGACCACTGGGTAGCCCACGAAGAGATGGAGGCTCATCGGATGGAATTCGACGCATAATTTGCCTCGTTCATATAGACTGGTTGTGGTTTAAATTGCATGTTTGGATTTAGAGATTGGTCTCTTCCATGAGGTTCCGGCGCACAGCGCATAAGTACATAGACGTAGCAAATAAAGTATCGATACCCACGCGCAAGGGGTGTATTTACCGGTTCAGCACAAATACCCCGTACGTAGCACAAGATGTCAAACTTCAGCCTTCTGGATAGATGTAGGTAACCTTCATCCCCCTCCCCGGGCAAGCGAAACCATTCGGCTGTTTCGGTATCCGTCCCGTGGGAAACACGTTCGGATATCGACAGGCGGCCTTGTCTGTGCTATCTAGCTTACTTATGTTGGATCTTGGACCTGCTTGTGTGCGTGGTATAGCTACCTACCTGGCTTGGTTGCTTGTGTTGCGCAATGAGGTGTTGGGCAAGCGTAGATGTCTAAGGCTAGGTGATGCAACCGGGGAAGAGGCCTAGGGCTGAGACTTGTGTGATGGGGCTTTGCGCTGGCCGTCTGGATGGGTTTGTTGGAAGGTGGTAGCTGGATTTGGAACTAGATCGTACATCATGAGATTGATATGGAATGCTGAAGGGAGGTACGGCATTATCTGAATCTTGCTTTACCTAAAATCGCCCCTTACGGTGTTTTGTTGTACATATGTGATACCTGGGAAAGGCCAATGACATCCACAGGGCTAATATCTTTGATGATAGAAGAAGATACGCCTTGCTTGGAAGCTCGCTTGCTATGTAGAGTCATGGTGGTGCCGAAGCCGAAAGGACGTTAGATTGCTGCTCTCGTTCCTTTGATCAACGCTTGAGCTAAAAAATGCACAAGAGGAATAGGAGTCCTACCCTCAGCTATAACATCGCAATGAGGTTGATGTTAAGTCATCCCTCATAAACATGTCCCTAAAGGCCCATCATACCTCGATCTCGCCGTGCAAGGAAGGTGCCTTCCAAAATAGGTAGCGTCACTTACACGGTTATGGCCTAGATACGAGCCGGCGAGGGTGGAGTTTGTCGGGTTCGGAAAGGGGTACCTATTCCACTGATTCTCATATAGTTTATAAAATTCGCCCGTTTGATCGAATACATATCCACTGTTGTCCGGCGGCATGTAATAGTCAGCTGTCTCCTTCCGCCACGAAGATAGGTACTTGCGTCTCAACCCGCGTGCTTTAATTACCTTTTTTCTTCTTCTCATAAGAGCACAAATAAACAACCGGCGAGTTGTGCTTCCATCCAAACTTGTGAAGGTACAGTGAGTTCCATCACAGATGATACATACCTACAATATCAAACTTTCCCACTTTCTATGCTGACGGGCTCTCCGAGTAACTTGTGAGAATCTTCCCCTGAAACTGCCAGTTCTGAATACAAAGCTCACTACAATAGATTTCTAAACGAGCAGCTGATCGACCAGTGATCCGCTTCACATCCCCAGTCCACTTGCCGTAACATAGCTATCAACATCCTGTCACGAACACAGTCAACAGCAAGGCTAGTAACAACAGGACTCATTTCTCTGCTCGGCGCACTAGTAAGGACAAGCACCACCACCAACTACCACGAGAGCAGTTGTTAATATACTACAGGTAGCAGCAGAAAACCAGACACACGCCTAGCTACCCATCTTACCAAGGGCTCTTTCAACCCCTACGCCGACCATTACCATATTCACATTCTAGCACAACTTCACCACGTCCACTCCGTACTCCCCGCTACTTATCAACACACCAACACACTACTACACGAGCAAACCGCCACGCCAGCAAACCAGCACACCACACTACAACGCCATCACATCAACCCACCATTCCGCGCACGGGGCCCACCGCCACCATGTGCCAGTACGTGCAAGTAACGTACCGCTGCGGCCACACGGAGCTGCTCGCGGGGCCGAACTGCCAGACGATGCTAGCGGAGCTATTCCGCATCTACGCCGCGTCGTCGTGGACGTCCGAGGGCCTGCAGTCGGTGCCGTTCGCCTTGCCCGAATTCTGCCTGCCCGACGACGGCAACATGTGCCGGGTATCTTCGGGCGCCTTCTGCGGCTGGGAGTGCCGCAACAGCTGTCCCGATCTGGTGATGGAGGGAGAGGAGGGGGTGACGGGTGGTGAGGGTGGCATGGCGCAGAGTGGCACGTATGTTGAGGATGCCGGTCGCATGCCTTGGTATTTCGGCTATAATAACAACAACAACGGTGGTGGTGCCGCTGCGGACGGGAACTCAGCGCAGCTGCAGTCTGCTGGGGCTCAGGAGAACACGGGAGGAGGAGGAGCGGGCATGGGTGCTTCTACCAATGCGGAGGGAGGCACCGGAAAAGCCCCAACGCGAATGGGGATGCCGGATGCGCAGTACGGAGTCCCTCGAATTGGCGTGGGCTGGAGAGACGACCGTCGAGAGGAGATCACGATTCTTGGTAATTGGCAGGAAGATGGCAGTGTATTCGACTGAGGATTCAGCATGGGAATATCAAGGGCACATTCTGGAGTAAACACATAGGCGTTTGAATTTCGTGGACTCAGATGCCGGGATGGCCTCACCTTGTCGAAAACTCATATCCAGATGCGCACAGCTGTAGTTTCAACAGCACATTGTCAATAGCAATGGGAATGAATTTCGTGACTATCTGACTACTTAGGTAGGTATTGAAGAGGAATCAGTCTCTTCTTATTCGACATAGCCGCAGCTCGTTATTTATTGTGATTTAGTCTGTTTAGTGATGCACTGTTCTTGCGGGAGCTTTTTCAGATGATTAAATTCGCCACCCTGTCATGAAGCCCATCCGGGGCCGGGTTCGGGACCATGAAATACTGAATCCAGATCCCTCCCTTCAGCTCGTCCGCGAATAAATGCTGTAGCGCCTCATATTCGTCTTGTTGGAGTTTAGACTCGTACGCCTGGGCCCGGATATTAACTCTGACTCCTGTTCGACCTAGTGATATGAGTTTCACGCCGAAGTCGTGAAGACCTTGGTAGGTGAAGGTGGATAGGGTATAGATATCGAGTAGGGTTAGCTCGGGAGGGATAGTTAAGCTTGGCAAGATCGAGTCATCCGTGATCTCGCCGTTGAAGCTCAACTCGGCCATCCTAGGCAATTCTTCAGCGAAACTCTGCACCGCAGATTTCATGACAAATGATGATATCAAGTTCAGGAGTCTGAGGTTCTTCAGCTTGCAGATCGACTGAGCCAATGGCGAGCCTCGTTCAATTATTTGGCCCATGGAGGTACCTTGGCGCGAGCCGAGAGTCAGGGCCGCAAGACCATCTTGTAATGCTAGGGCATCCCAGGTCGCTGTGTTGTCTTCCTCCTTTTCCCATAAGAAATCATTAACGATCAAAGACTTGAGGCGGATATCGGGCGCTCTCAAAACCTCTCGGACTATAGGCAGAGCATTTAAGACGTGGCTAAGCTGTAGAAGTTGGAGCGACTTGCAATTGCAAATCCAAGCTCGAACTTCCTTTAGCATCGATTTGCCGGACTCTGTGTCTGCGAGATTTACTTGGTTGTGCGGGTCATTCTCGATCTGGAGCCACTCCAGAGCTGTACAAGTTGGTAATGAGTTGATGGCCTTCATGGCTTCCGGGGAGAGGGAAAAAAGGCAGAGGATCCGAAGCGATGTCGCATGAGCGTTTAACGATGTCAAGGCTTTTCCTCCGATCATATTTTGACCGAGTAGCTGAAATCTTTGAAGGCTATTGTGGCGTAGCATCTGGAAGAATGCGGCCAGGTCTTCGTCTGCGGTGGAACTTTGATCTGCAAATTGTCAGCTTCCTATGTATAGGTCTAAAGATCTTGTTTTGTAGCATTGATATCTTGCTAGAAGAGAATCGAAAATTAAGGAATTGGACGTGAATGGCGCCATAACATACTGCCTCCAAGTTAGCTTTTCTGAAACTATAACACTATAAGGAGGCCGGTTGAGCGGAGTACTGGTTGAATAGGAATAGACGTACCAGAAAGTGCAAGTAAGATCGATAAACTTAGGACAGAATTGGAATATGGCACTCGCGGCCTCGATACTAAGTGTCGTCCCGTCTACGACGTGTAGGGAGACTAAGGTGCTAAGGCGTGCTGCTAACGTAGGTAATCGGTGGCGGTAGAAATGCATTCCCTCTAGATGCTCCAAAGCCTGGGCAGACGGGATATTGCCTGCCTGTCTCTTGATGTATACTGTGATAGCATCGGCACACTTGTTTGCGATGGCTGTACTGTTTAACAATGGGAGTGGGGTCTCAGTTGGCTGGTGTCCTTTTTGCATCAGAAGAAACCGTCCCATGGGACCATCGAAAAAGAAGTCTCGAATGTTTTTATGCCGGTCTATATAGATGAGGCATGCCTCAAGCCCACCAATCGACAAGACGTTGACGTAGATGCAATACGGGTAAGCGGTTCCTCCGATGCTAGAGAGGATGATAGACTTCCACATTCGAGACCAATCCAATTTACCCTTGGCGCTATTGTTAGTCCACCAGAGGTCGTGAATACTTTGCGAATGTTTAGCAACCAGACTCTAGCCATGCCTCTTTCTCGGTACGACGGGACTCACCTGTAGAGTTGTTCTAGCGCAATGCTAGCGACTCTGGTGCTGACGAGGGAGCATTGAAACAAGGTATCGAAGTCACGACGTGCGGCAAGCTCCTTGCACAACATGAGAATAATCTCCTGGGGAACCGATAGGGACGCCATATCGAACAATTGGCCCTCGGATCTCTCTGAAGTAATGGTGAAATTTAATGAATAAAGGAATGTTCGTAGTTGGATGAGACGAAGGGTAAAAGAAAGTTGATATTTTTTTAGAGGAAAAGAGAGACGTTGTTTAGAGTAAAGGAAAATTAATGTATAGAAGTGAAGGGAAGCAGCGACTACATATTACAGAAACTACGGACGGCACTCATACAGCAGCTGCAGCTTACAGTTGAGACTCTAACTCTAACCCGCAGGTGCAGGACGGCGCGCTGTTACCCTCCCAGTTACGTGTATCGGGAATCGGTATTGTACCTAGGTACCTATCTGCAATCTATACGTACATGTATATCCCCAGTTTTCTATCCACGATCTGGTACCTAGAATTACCGTAAATCTCCACCTGAAGAAGTAGAGAGACGGTGGGTGATATGACGACTTAGGCCGGACCGCTAAACGATTTTATTTAGGCAGTTAACGGGGGATATATACATCGTTTTCTACATACGGCTCATTTATTTATATAAGCAGCTTAATACTAAGCTTTATTATACACATATATGCGTTACTCTTAATATATTAGTTAAGTACCTATAGTTATGGGTTCTGTTGACGCCTAAGATACCAGGTACCTAATAACCCGAGTAGCGACGACTGCCCTGGGGAGA
Organism: Hypoxylon crocopeplum; assembly: GCA_022578875.1. Taxonomy (NCBI): domain Eukaryota; kingdom Fungi; phylum Ascomycota; class Sordariomycetes; order Xylariales; family Hypoxylaceae; genus Hypoxylon; species Hypoxylon crocopeplum. Next base: position 714,571 of record MU399562.1, read on the forward strand.
ATAGCTCCCTAGACATCCCAAGCTCCTATACTTCGTACCTATTCAGCAATCACCTTAGCTAGCCTCCTATAGATTCCTAATTCAACCAGAGACTCATCAGATCAAGATCACAATAAGGCCTTGAATGGTATCTATTGATAGCTGGACCCTAGTGATCAAATCTATCGAGGTCTAGGACGTACAGTTATATGCTTCCTAAGCATCGGTAGATCTGACTATCAAAAGTCTAGTAAGAGCTAGGATACCTTTAGGGAGCTATTCTCCCCAGAGCAGCATCAGCGGAACCCACAGCCATGCTATATCCGGTATGTAAATGTTAGATAATTCTATATACTAACACTTTTACATACATTCTACCATACAAGTGAGATATCTATCGAATTTATTTATCATTTCCCAAACGATAAATAACCTTTTATAACCAGACCACCTTTATACCTACCCCTAAGGTAGCTAGTTACCTTTCGCGTTCCCTTAAGCCCCATAAGCGTTTAAGCGGTGCAATACATAAGCAACGGGAGTGTGCGTCTGTGTTACCTCGACCTGGGATTCGTGGCACCGTGAATATTACAGGGCCGATTGAATCTCGTGGGTCTTGGTAACTTGGTTGATTAAGAAGAGGAGAATAATCTAGAATACAGTGTGTAGCAAAGTATGTACTGTGCGAAAAGCTTAATGGTGCTAGTCACGTGGGATCCACAGGAGAAGCTTGCTGCCAGGGAGCCCTAGAGCTCGATCCTGAGCCTCATACTAAGCCGGTTATATATATAACAGATGCATATAACAATATATGTCGCCCCCTTTAAATGCCTAAATAATCGTTTGACGGGTTGGCCTAAATCGTTATATCGACCAGGGTAAGAGACTAATATGAAGCTTAGACTAGCGCCGAGCCGCACTTTATTATACCCTAGCTACCCCGCGACGCGTTCGATTAGCTTGACGCGCCTTAGCCCGTCGACAACCAGCCAGGCGGGTTAAGTACTCAAGACCCCTGCTAGGTTCAACCTACAGTACGAAATTAAATCGTCATTGTCTTATTCATAAATGTCCCCTGTCTTAGATTAGAATCTCAACCCATCAACGTCCACTCGAATGGTCTGAATAACCGGAATCGGATAATAGGTTCAACTTACGCGAACAGCTCTACTCGGAAAGCGACTTGGACCACTTCGACTTCTTTCTGACCAAACATGGCCGTGCTAAACTTTACTCTAAGTGAAGAAGGCGTCAGCTCCTTGAGGGATGCGTTGGCGTGTCTCGGTAAATTCAGCGACGAGGTATCACTTGAGGCCAAGAAGGACAGGGTAGGGTCATCTTCACTGTAGTCTTGATTTGTTCAATGATTGCTAAGGTATTGACCTAGCTGGTATTCACGACCCTGAACCTTTCCAAGTCGGCATATGCGTCCTTCTCCTTTGCGGCCAACCGCTTTTTCTCCAAGTATCATTTTGAAGGTGTAGCTCAGAACCGCGAGAAGTTCTTTTGCAAGTTATATAATCGCGTACGTCGCTTGCCTTTCAAATGTCCTTACATCGTTGGTATTCTCATCCGGATTTATTTGTAGGCCTTGCTATCTCTCTTTAGAGTTCGAAGCGGCGATCCTTCACACGAGAAGGAGAAAGACACTACCATCGAACGATGCGATATCGCAATAGTAGATGAACCTGGTAAGAAGAGCAGGTTCATCGCCAAGATCGTGTTCCGAAATGGCAAGTAATCGTCACTGGATAATGTAGTCAGGCTCTTGTTCCCGCATCTAACAATGGCGTAGGCATCACAACTAAATACAGACTTCCATTTGAAGTCACTCCACCAGTGCATGCCAAATTCGATAAAGACCAAGCATCAAATCATTGGTCTATCACATCCCGAACCTTACGCCAGCTCATGGACCATTTTGGTCCTGGCATAGAATACCTCGATATCCACTCCGAGGATGATGATACTGTCAACTTCACTTGCTTCACCGAAAAGGTCAAAAATGGCGAAGAGGTGCTCAAAAAGCCTCTACACACGTCCATTGCTATTGAGCGAGATGAATTCGAAGACTTCGTCGTCGAGGAAGAAAAGCTTCACATCGTCATCAGCGTCAAAGACTTCAGGGCAATTATTCAGCACGCTGGTCTTCTCGGCTGCCAGGTCTCGGCATACTATTCAATGCCGGCTAAGCCAATGCAGCTCAAGTATGATGGTGACGGCATCAAATGCGAGTTTCTTCTGATGACAGTCGGCGAAAGAGGAGCGCCTGGACAGAAGGCTAAGAGGGCTCGCGGCAACGCGAAAGGGGCGAGACCGCCTCAACTCGAGGCTGCCACTAGTAGGGCAGCCTCAAACGCGCCAACACCTGCTCCTCAATTGCCTCCTCAGTTACCCCCTCAGCCGCAAGCATCACGGCTAGAACAGGTACCGGCTCTTAGACCGTCTATAACTCGCCCTTCTCAACGACCACCTCCTGCCACGTTTGAGTCCGAGTCGCTCTTCGTGCCGCAGGATGATGAACGACAATGGGATCCTGTGAATGCTGGCGAAGATGAAGACGAGGAGGAGAATGCCCGTTTGGAATGGGATGTGAGCGGAGAGACGGTGAGCATTTCCCCTACCCAAGCCCCTTCATGGAAGTAGCTAATGGAATGCAGCACCCATCGACGGTGAATATGAGGACCATAATGGCAAGCAAGAACACCCAAGAAGGGAGAGCTGAGTATGCGACAGTTGTTGATCATCCAAGCATCGAACCAACCCAACGACTCTCGCAAGTCCGAAGGTTTGGATTGTTTGACGACTGAAGCAGTATCCTTTGTTTGTGATCGGCGTCAGGCCTGCCGAAATGTACGTAGCAGCCGAGCTCTTGCTATGTAGATGAGGGGTCGTAGTGGAATTCAGGCCATCAGCGAGAGTAGCTCAAAGGAACAGCCCATCTGTTGTAATGTTTATCCAGCTTGTAGCACATCCAGCCCCGATAGCCGTAATCTTAGATCCCTCCGGCAAATGCTTCAATGACGCAAGTACGTTCCACCGCCCCTTGACATCTCCGAATTTCTCGGTCTGCGGTCCACAGTTTCCATGCTCGCCCCAACCCCATGAAAGGACGTCGCCGCCTTCAGTCAAGGCCAAGGCATGTTCACTGCCGGCAACAACACTCTCTAGTTCCGGAAGACCTGGAGGCGGCAATTGGCCGTGGTCATCACGACCCCATGCGACGAGTGTGCCGTTTCGTTGTAGGATGTAAATGCCTCCCCAACTTGCGCTGATGGTATCCCAATTGGGTATCTCGTTCGGTGCGGTGCTTCTTAAACCCGATTTGTCTGCCCCGAGAACGAGTATCCGGCCATCCCCAGGCTCGCTAATCAGGCAAGTTGTATACTGGCAACACGCAGCCTTGGCTACCTTGAAGGGGATTCCGCTGATCCTCCGAGGACGGCGTATTACAGTTGTTGCATCGGTTGCGCTGTCTATCTCCCCTAGTTGACCCTTCCGGCCGTTACCCCATCCATAAACGTCTCCATTGTCCAGCACGACAACAATATGTCTGAAACCAGCCGCAATATACTTGACTTCTGTCCCGGCAGGTGGAAAATCACTGACTAGAACCGAAGTTCTCACAACTGTCGCCTCTGAACCCGTATGTGCCGTCCCAAGATCAGCTGCTCCACACGTGTATACTTGTGTAGCCCTGTTGTTCTCGTCCCTCAGGACAAAGACTGACGAGTCCCACGTACAAGCCACGTGTGCGATGGGGCCTAGGCTTTCCGAAATGGAGATGACTAGTTCGCGGAACTTTGACACTTCCATATTGGTACTTTCCACGATCCCGCAGGCACCAACCGATGGGTCGCCAGCCCAATAGGCCTTCCCGGATTCCGTGAGGATGATTGTGTGATTGCCTCCCGCTGCAATTTGCACAATCTCGTCTTCTGGAGCAGGTCCTATGAATTCGACTTGCTTTGGGACTGAGACGTCCTCCTTGTGGCCGATGCCAAGTTGGCCAGACCCGTTAGAGCCGAGTGCGAAGAGACCATTCATCCTTGATTCAGTGGCAGCGTACAATCCGTATGAGGACTACAATATTTATGAGTAATCATCCTGGGCGACTTTGATGATGAGCGTGTTGATGTGGCTGAGGAACAAGTCAATGTACTACACCAGCCACATTTGCCGGGGTACGGATCGTTTATTATTCCGGGAAAAGCTAGACCAAGCCCCACACGGTCCTAGCTCAAGCTCCACTTCAATTTTCCATATCTTCGGGGCTTCAAACTTTTTTTTTTCTTCTTTCCACTCCAAACTTTCCCAACAATTATGCCGCATTGTCTGGTCTGACTCACCTAATCGTGGGCTCGAAACAGCTGCGAAGAATGTGATCGCTTCGTTCCTCTTGACTTTCTCATCTCAGATAGTCAATTATCAGTAGGAGAACTTCACACCGACATGGCGACGTCCAATAGCTCCAATGTGCCTCCCGGGATGGAGAAATTCATCGTCGGTATTATCGGCATGGGTGACATGGGGAAGATGTATGCACGGAGGCTTAGTGATGCTAGTTGGAGGTAAGAAGTTACCAATACGATCGACTGAGATTCGTTGACTGTCGCATCTAAGCCTTCGTTTACCTACCTGGTGAGCTAAGCTTTCCCTTCCATTCCTTCACAATCCCCTCGCAAATGATGACTTGAGTGCATTTGGCTCGAGCATTGCCCTCGACCCGTCGGCATAGCCATTCTGGTTCCTGATGTGGTCGTTGGCTTTCCATGATGTAACTTCTCAGCTACCTTAATTATTTTTGTCTGAAGCGCTTCCATCCTCTCACATCTTGTTCGACGCACTTGGCTATTTCAGCTTGCTAACAATGCGATATACAGGTCTCACTTAACATTGCGCGAGAATTCATATCGAGGTACTGACGAGCTATGTTGACAGGATAATGGCCTGTGACAAGGAGGATCAATATGACAAATTGTGTGAAGAGTTTGCCAACAGGGTACATATGTGTAGTCATTTATAATCTCAGAAGAACTCCATGCTGAGAGGTGTCTAGAGCAATGTACAAATTCTCCGAAATGGCCATCTTGTATCTCGTGCAAGCGACTATATCATATACAGCGTAGAGGCCGCCGCCATTGACCGTGTTGTCGCCGAATATGGCCCTTGTATGATGCCTCGATGCCATTGATCCCATTGAATCTGCGTTTACTAAATGCACGCAGCAACCAAGCTCGGTGCCATCGTTGGCGGGCAGACATCTTGTAAAGATCCTGAAATCAAGGCGTTTGAAGACCACTTGCCCGGCGATGTAGACATTGTCTCTTGCCATTCTCTCCACGGTCCGAAAGTCGATACGACAGATCAGCCACTGGTAGCCTCCAATTCGTATCTTGCTCTCTAACCCTGCTTACCAGACTCAGGTGATTATCAAGCATCGTGCATCGGACGACTCGTTCAACAAAGTCGAGGCCGTCCTCCGATGCCTACATTCAAAACATGTGTACCTAACAGCACACGAGCATGACCGCATTACAGCAGACACGCAGGCGGTGACGCACGCGGCCTTTCTCAGTATGGGCAAGGCGTGGCACTCGATGCGGCAGTTTCCTTGGGAGGGCGCGCGCTACGTCGGCGGCATCGAGAACGTCAAGATCAACCTCACCATGCGCATCTTCAGCCAGAAGTGGCACGTCTACGCCGGCCTCGCCATCCTCAACCCCGAGGCCCGCAAGCAGATCGACCAGTACGCCAAGAGCGTCACCGAGCTCTACAAGCTCATGCTCGGCGGCCACCTCGACGAGCTGCGCGCGCGCGTCTTCCTCGCGAAGGAGCAGGTGTTCGGCAGGGTGGACAAGCCCCAGTGGGCGGACAAGCCGCTGCTCAAGGACGAGGTCCTGGACCAGTTCAGCCTGGGCCCCAAGGTCGACCGCAAACCCCTGCCCAACAACCACCTAAGCCTGCTAGCGATGGTGGACTGCTGGAGCGCGCTGGGCATCGTGCCGTACGACCACATGATCTGCAGCACCCCGCTCTTCCGCCTGTGGCTGGGCGTCACGGAGCACCTGTTCCGCGACCCGGGCCGCCTGGACCAGGCGCTGCGCATCGCCGTCGAGGACAACACGTTCCGCAGCGACGACCTCGAGTTCACGTTCGCGGCGCGCGGATGGGCTGAGTGTGTTGGTCTGGGGCACTTCGAGACCTGGAAGGAGCGCTTCGTCGTCACGCAGAAGTTCTTCGAGCCTAGGTTCCCCGGCGCTATCGAGGTCGGCAATGCTATGGTTAAGGCTGTGCTGGAGAGTACGAAGAGCTAGTTCATGGTTTAGAGGATGCTTTGCTTTGCTTGGTGCGTGTTTTTGTGGTTGGGCGGTTGGGCGGTTGGGTGGGTGGGTGGCGTTGATTCAGGGGGTGTATATGGACAACGCGAGTCTCAGCATTAGTCTCTTCAGGCCTGCGACGAATATCCATCTAGTTCAGACTACGCCTTCAGTAACCGAGCTCCGAAACGACTTTAATCTGGCAATTATACCAGTATTATTGTATTAGAGATGTACGGAACTTACATGTAGAAACCGCAACTGCACGGTTAGGGGATGGCACGGTATGCAGTCGTTGTCGGAGGCTCTGTGTATGCATGCCTCCTGGGGTCTTTCCCAGATATATTACAAGCCACTTGCCGAACAACCTCGTCTACCCCCATCTGGTCTGCATTGTGAAATTTCCTATCCCTGGACCAATAGCGAGGGCGCGCTGGCAGCTGATTTGATACATTTAATCCATGTTACAACGATGGGACGACCTCCTATTCTCTGGAGAGGTTGAGTGCTGCATGTTAGCCTTCCCAGGCTGCTGGATGGGCCAATTGCATTTTATTGAATTGTCTACATAAAACCGCAGGAAAGGAGGAGGCATGAATGTAGAATGCGCCAACCTGGCGTAAGTGTATCTTGATTAAATCATTATATCCCATCCAGCTGATCGATGCCATTGGGGGCGACCACCGTAAAATCTGATGGCAACCTAATGTACCTATAGTGTTGTGACACAAATCACACCTACTGCCACCCTTGGCTGGTGTATGAGCCATCGTGGTAAGGCAGACCCAAGGTATCTAAGATGTGCTTACAGAGTCGATCAGTTATCAATTAAGTCATGACAGCCCCTTTTAACTATTCGGCTCTAAACCAGGAGAGTTGTTATAAATGGTACTGGAGTCTCCCTCTAGTTGGTTGCGCAAATCAAACGCTAGGAGTCGATCCCTTTTTTCTTTCTTTCTCTTTTACATCGGGAAGCTTCTATAGTCCTATCTGCCTATTTATCGGCTTTGTTAAAGTAATAATAATTCCCGGTAGAGTCTATAGTGACCTGGTTGCTAACATGCCCTCATATAAGTAGAACCAAAATACTCCAATGCTTTGGTACAAGTGGCCGCAAACACTCGGTGCCACGTAACGATGTCTCCGGGCAATTCCTCCACAACTGCGGTTAGGTCGTCGCGAGAGGAAATCAGCGACGTTGATAGCCTCCTTCCGGAGTGCCCTGATAATGATGCAAGCAGAAAAGTCTGCCGCCAACGCATGACTAGCATACAAAAGCTCGGGCGAATACAGCTCGCAATATTCTGCTTTGCTCCCTTGCTAGCGGCCGTTGCAATAGGATTTCTCGTCTTCTTATGGATACCAAGCAGCCGAATTTCTTGGAGGGCAATCGCTACCACAGCTTGGCTCCCGAGATCAGTCACGCTTTGCGCACTCGCCATTCGGGTTGCGGTCGACCTTCTGACAGTATTGTCGACTTCGATGATCGCGGCACTTGTGTTGGAGACCGAATCGGTCCATCTGGGTGCCTTGGCTAGCATCTCCATCATGAGGGCAGCCGCGCCGTCCCCTTGGAATCTGGCATGGGACATCGTACGCAACAGGTCGCGACTTTCAACTTCTTTGGCCCTGGCCCTCCTCCTTTCTGGACTTACTGTATCTCTCCAATTTTCATCAACGATTCTCCTTTCTGATTTCAGGGAGGGAGAGATCATGGGCCTTCCGAATACAACATCGTACTTCTATGACCTGGACTAGGGTTGGGACTTGGAATCACCTCTTGCAGAAGTGCATGGGCAGACCGTCTATAACTCAGGTCCTACCCATCCGTCGGTTTCTTCATCACAAGGATGGGCATGGGAACACAACCCTTCTACTTTCCCTGCCTTTGGGGAGTACCGGAAACCTATACCAACCAGGAAAGGTGTTGACGACACGGGCTATATTTTCAGGTCATTCTTACCATTTTTTGATACGGAAGAAAGGAGAAGAATATCAGAATTTCGCGGCCCAGCCTTTGTCTTCGACTCAAGGGTATCATGCCAAAGGCCTATCGTCACAAATGCTAGAGGTACCCATATAAGTAATACAGATGTAGGCATTGACTTTTTGCCGTGGTTCGAAATTACCGGGACCTTGTCCAACTCTACGGACGTCGACGACTTATGGCGGTCTAATACCAACCTCGACGATAATATATCTTTTGCCTGTCGTCATAGTACGTCGGAGGTTTTAAATGGCCACGGGCGTCTTGAAGTTGTTCCTGAACTATGTCAGATTCAGGGTGACCCAAGCTTACCCTTCCTGGCCATAAAGGAACCAAATACGAATCTCACAATTTTACAACCAACTGAGAGTGCGGGAAGTCTCCGCAGTGGACTTTATGAGTACGGAGTAAAAGATCCATTTCCTGCTCGGGGACCAGCTTTCCTAATTCTAGCGGGAAATTTGATCTTGAATGAACCTGAACTGGCCCCGTTCACGAAGGTCACTGTGCCCTTCAGCTTTGGCGATGATTCTCTTAGCTACTCCCTTCCAAATTCTCAGGACATCCTTTTCTCGCTTTGTTACACCTCGTGGGAATCATCTATAGCGGAAGTCGAAATGAAAGTCGCATCGACACTAAGTCAAGAGCCTCAGATTACATATCATGCTATCGATGATAACCAGCGTGAAATTAACATGGATCCAATCCTGAGGCACTACGGCATTGGAAATAATCTTTCATCGCGTTCTGTACTTGACTTGAAGAAGCCTATATACGACAGCCGCCTAGCATATCCGATGCAGCAGCAATGCACGCATCATATCCTCGGACGAATGGACGTGATCCCCTTCGTAGCAGGAAGTTTTGGGCAATTGAGGGAAGGTGACTGCGCCAACTTAACCGACTGTGAATATCAGCTTTACAGTACTTATTCGCCTTTCAAGCCTAATTGGACCATGACACTTGATCAATTTGACTTAGGTTATTCCATGCCTTTTCTTGTTAAACCAGCTGTGGTTCTTCAAAAGGCTTTCTCGCAGACAATGAATCTAACCAATAACTCACCGGCATCGAGCTTGTCGGTACTCCTGACACTTCTCGCTTCGACAGCATACTATGACTTATTCCCCCTATTTTCGAAGAACGGAACAGCCGAGGTTATTTCAATGGTGACTGTATCTTACCCACAGTCATGGAATGGTCTCGCCTCTGTCATATCGCTCCTAGTAGCGTTCATGCTAACATGTGCCGGTATCCTCTACATGTTCCTCACCCGAACGCAGTGTACTCGTCTAGGAAACTCGTGGTATAGTGTTGCACAGATATACGGACCTGCAACAGAGGACCTGATACTCAACGGCACAATGGTTTCAGATGCGGAGGTAGAAAAATATCTTCTAGAGAGAGATAGGGCGAAGCAACTTGTCAGGGTCGGCGCAAGTGACAAAGAGAGATGTGAGCCTATTATAAACCTATAGGTACAAATAAGCTCTATTCTAAGCAGCAGCGCACCAGAGGAGCCCTCTACATGTAAATAAGAGCCCGCAGGCACGAGGGACTAAAGCGAGTTAGGGAGTAATGGTTGTCTATTCTCTACCTCCTGTTCTACTCCGAGTCAGCAGCGAGCCTCTACGTATCACCTGCTACTCACTGTCAAAAATTAAACCTGTTTGGAGGTTTCGACTGAGATGAGATAGATAGAATAGTGCTACCTGCGTGTATGCCTGCGACATCTAGTATAGAGGTTGAGAGCTCCTCATGCAACAACGTCATCATTACCCTCTATCCAATGAGGTCTACGCCGTAACCATCACTTTATTCTACGGCCGAGATCTAAGGGTTACCCCTATTTCCTATAGGTGTCGAAACATTTGATAGACATTACCTACCAGGTAGGTAGTCAGACGATAAAAGGCAATATACGGAGCCGGAAACTGAGAATGAATTCTAGAAGTACCGCTTTATATTCCAATGAGATACAATAGAGGAGAAATTTTAAATTTATAATTAATCAAGACCATATTTAGATGTAGTCCTTGAATAATGTGAATCAATAGCACTCATTAGTCCCATTCCGGTTCACATATTCTTTTCATAATGCCTACTCCGACGTAACCATCGAAATCTCGACCTCAGCATATCTCACCTCGTACCCGCACGAACCCGTTATAGTCAACTGGTTAACGAGGCATACGAATTTCCTAGGCGATATAGCCTCTTCGCCGCGGTGGCATCCTAGCTCTTGCTCATGCCTCCTAGGTAGGTAGGTGCTCTTGTAAGGATCTATTTAAGCTCACTTCGGTATCCCTTTTTGGGCGAAAAGGCTTCAAATCGAGCGAAGCGAGGGCCCCCCGGGAGGGCCAGCGGAGGCATCGTCCACGCTGAATAAAAATCGCAAAGCGAGTTTCAGCAGTACCATCAATAAAAGTCTTTAGCAGCCTGAGATATGAAGCTTTGCTATAAGCGGTGAAGCATGTGGTGTAAGAGTACTTAAACTGAAGTAAAACTGTAAGAAATAGTATAAAAAGTAAGATATTAACGAGGGCAACTTTCGGGTAATATAATAAATAAAACAGAAATTTCTAAATAGTCTCATAAGGAGGATTAAAACTCTCGACCCTTGCCTCCGTATGCCCCTCCTGCTACTGACAGGACGGAGAGCTAAAACAACGATATTGGGTATCTAGAGTACTGGACAAAAAGGGCGTGGCAATGTTCCCTAACACGGAACGGAGAAATGAAAGGCTTCCTACCTATTTAGGCAAATTCCACATTGCCGGTAATAAGTTCCAAGCTGCAATAACACTTTGTATCAATTCTCTTACCTGCTACCACTGCTTGTGTTTTTCTCGCCCAATCTTGAGTCTAGTCATTCGCCCGCACGAATGCTTACGCGCGGACTTGCGCGACTTCAACATGAGCTCAGGCAAGCAAGAAAATAGCGCGGAGGAGCAAGCTTTCCTTACACCATCGCCATCTCACGAGGATGCTGTCTGGTCCCGAGAAGGATATCGAGGTACTCGCAAGGCGACGCCATATTTGCGGCTCGCCCTGGAGATGGTAATGGCAGTCATCATATTTATATTGTTGGTAAATCTGGTTCACGAACGGATCGGAGCCGAACGACCTCCCGTACCGAAGTGTATGTTCTCTTCTATGGTTGCACGAATTTTGATAATGTGGTGGAAATTTTCTAATTGCTTGCGTTTACAGTTCCTCGAAAATTGTACACATTCCTTCCAGATCCCCATTACGTACAAGAGGACATGCTCTTCGACGAACATGACACGCTTCACACGTTGCATAACTGGATACCGTTGAGTGCAGGTCCGCAAAGCCAATGATATCGAGCATCAACTGAGAACTTGGGCTGATTGGAGTTGGCCCCTATAGATGCTAGAGGCTACGTGCAGGTTCCCGACTATGAATCCTACGATATCCTAAGCAAGCCTTTCATGGTACCTATTAACCGGACGTCTGACGGGCCGGCATACATGATGTCGGTTTTCCACCAGCTTCACTGCTTGTCGTATATCGTAGAGCACTACCAACAAGGATATGCCGGCGTCGAGTTGACAGAGGAGGTCGCCCACCACTCCTCACACTGCTTCGATTATCTTCGCCAGTCTATCATGTGTGCGGCAGACACCAACTTAGAAGGCGAAACAGAGACTGGTCCGGGCTGGGGCTCGAAACATGAGTGCGCCGACTACGATGCGGTGCTGGCTTGGGCGAACGAGCATTCCACGATGAAATGGAGGAATGGCCTTATGCCAGGCGAGTCGGTGCTTTAGGGAAATTGCTCTGGGCCGTAGTTATAGTTAGATGTACAAAATGAAATGAACAGAGAAAGTAGAAATAAGAGACATGAGAAAATACGAATGGCATCAAAACATTGAATATCCGCTACATCGAGAAATACAGATATGCAATTTTAATCATTACCTAGATTTTCCCCCGAGAGCAATATAGCGAAATTGATAGACAGTCGATGGGAGCACTCTGCAACAGCCCACCGTAATGTTAATGATACATATGCCCATTCATTGCCCCTGCAACTCCTGAGCGAGCGCGCGTCCAGCAGCCCTACCCGAAAATATACACCCGCCGAGAAACGTGCCCTCGAGTGAGTTGTAACCGTGGACACCGCCGCCACCGAATCCAGCCGCCTCGCCCGCTGCATACAGGCCTGCGAACTTCTCACCACTTGCCTTCATGACGTTGCTCTCTAGGTTCGTCTCAAGCCCGCCGAGCGTCTTGCGCGTGAGTAGGTTCATGCGCACGGCGATCAACGGCCCATGTTTAGGGTCCAGCAGCTTGTGAGGTGCCGCCACACGGCTCCGGCTATCAGGCCAGTAATTGCGGCCGTTGCGAATCAGCATCACCTGCGCATCCTTGCAGTAATTGTTATCCATCTGCCCGTCGCGCGTCTCCACTACTTCCCTGATAGCTTTGGGGTCGAGTAATGGCCCGTTGACAGACTTGGCTAACTCGTTCATGCTTTCGACTAGATCCTCGAGATTGTCGCGCACTAGGAAGTCCTTGCCGTATTTCTGGAAGTTCTGCACGGGAATGGGTCCCTTGGAGCTGAACAGGCGGTTCTTGAGCATTTGCCAGATGCTCTTCCCCGTCAGATCCGGGTTCTGCTCCGAGCCCGAGAGCGCGAATTCGCGAGCGATGATCGTCTGGTCGAGAATGAACCAGGTGTAGTCGTAGCCCGTGCTGCAGATGTACTTGAGCGTCGCCAAGGTGTCGGAGCCCGGGTAAAGGAATGGCGGCAATCTCTTGCCGGTTGCGTCCAGCCAGAGCGACGACGGTGCCGGCAACACGCGGATTCCGTGGTCCGGCCAGATGGGATTCCAATTCTGCAGACCCTCGGTATAATGCCACATCCTGTCGCGGTTGACGAAGTTCGCGCCAGCCGCCTCGGCGATTCCCACCATCCGACCATCCACGTGCGCAGGAACACCAATGACGAAGTTCTCCGGCACCTTTGGACCCAGACGATCTATAGGCCAGGCTTTCTTCACCGCCTCCACGTTGCCTCCGATACCTCCAGAAGACACGATAACCGCGGCGCCGTGAAACTCGAAGTCGCCCACCTCCGTCCTCGACGTCTTGACACCCCTAGGCGACGGATCTAGCTCGAGAACCCGACCCCGGACCCCAGACGCCTTACCGTTCTCATCGACAAGCAGCTCGTCCACCCGGTGCCGAAACTTGAACTCCACAATTCCCTTTTTCTCGGCCTCCCTGACCGGCTCCGCAAATACCCGCACGACCTCGGGGCCGGCACCCCAGGTGATGTGGAAGCGGGGCACAGAGTTACCGTGGCCGTCGGCAGTGCCGTCGCCACGCTCGGCCCAGCCAACATTAGGGACGAAGCCGGCACCGAGGTCCTTGAGGTAGCGCTCCATGCCGTCGTTAGCGAAGTCGACGAAAGCCTCAGCCCAGCGGCGGGGCCAGATATCCTGGTCCTCTGGGCGGTCGAAGCGCGCGGAGCCGAGCCAGTCGCGCCAGGCGAGCTGGCGGCTATCCTTGATGCCCATGCGCCGCTGCTCCGTCGAGTCGACGCAGAAGATGCCGCCCAGCGACCAGAACGCCTGACCGCCCAGATTCTGCTCGCCTTCTTGGTCTATGATCAGCGTCTTCACGCCCGCCTGCGACAGCTCGTAGGCCGCGACAAGTCCGGCTAGGCCGCCGCCCACGATGATGACGGGGGAATCCTGCTTTGCAGGGACGCCGTTGCTCGCCATTGTTGCTTCTCCTTTCGACTTGGATAGATATACGGGCTATCTATTGATTCATATTAAGTGTGTAGCGAAGGAAACGAGGAGTAGTTCTCCGGTCGATGCGGCGGGAAGAAATACTCGGGTTGTCCCTTTGTCTGTGAACCTTGGAAATTAGGTACATGTAGGGGGGTAGGTGCTGAAGCTCGGGGAGCTTGTCAGCACGGCGGGGTTGGCATGGTTACAATCCTACCGCGGCCCCACCCGGTGCCGAGGCTTCTTCCAACTACATTTGCGACTTCCATCGAATGATGATCATTCCTGCGTGGCTTTGACTCGGACAAGCCGCGTATACAACATAACCTTGGTAAGTCCTGCATGTTTAGTCACCTGATCCTCTGGTATCTTGTAGGCATTGGGTCCGAGAGGATCGAGCGGTGTGAGTGAATACCTTGTAATGGTATCTTGAGGTGCATGTGAATCCCATGTAACCAGATTCAAGACATCAGGAAATCGATCATTGAAATCTTTTTCACTCTATCTTGAATGTTCGTGTAGAATTGTAATAATACACTTCAATATAAGTAGTTTTACTCAGCGCATACACAATAGTCGAGTTTAAAGCGTTCGCTACAGAGATTAGGCTGACTATTTCTGAGCGTAGGTAGGTAACAATTATGTCTTACAATCCTGCACTGTCTATGCCGATCTCGTATAAGAGATTGCACTTTCATCCTTGCGTTCCCAATGGGAAGGTATAGGATTTTCGTACACTTTTATTATTCTACTTCGTCAATTTTCATGTCAGTACCTATCCATAGACTGCCGTAGTTCTAGAGTTCCAACCAGATTACGCTAGGTATTACTTTGAAGTGTGAGGTATTGCGGCGTTAATTAGCTTCATATATGTTCGTGCTTGACCAAAGTAATATCTTAGCTAGATAAGCTCTTATTGTATGACTAGAGTATCATATGCTCGGGAAAGTTAGACGGATGTGCCCTTTGCTTCGAAGCTCTGTGGGATTCACTGGGTGTACTCTAGATATCTAATATATGCTCTCAATTCGACCAGCATTTTGTCTTCTTTGGTTCAAAAATGATAGATTTATAACTAATCTGGCTAATGAATCGTCATTAATCGCAAGCTCTACGTCTATGGTTTATTTTCACTTTACTTGAAGAACCCGAGGAACTGTGTCTTCGTAGTTTCGCTAATTGAACCGAGTCTTATAGCATAGACAGAAACTGTGGTAATTCTAAATTCCGAATATGCTCTGCCTTTCGTACAGTGATATAGATCTTGACTCGTGTCTTTGCAAAAATATGGACAATAGTAGACACTACGCGAATAATCATTGCAGGTGCAGATCATGGGAACTCAAGATTGTACCATACCTCATTATGGATTAGGATTAAACTCGAACATGCAGTACTGGCGTCATATATATATCATCTACCTATATCCCTTAAGCACCCTTAATATGCATCGGCTCGCATTTTGAGAGGCAACTAATTAGAGACTTCGACGTCATCTGGGCAAAGTCGCGAATAGCACTAATGCAATAACATTGTTATGAACAAAATAGACCCATCACAGCATATCACGTCTGAAAATAGCTGGTATCTTTCTAATAGTTTTGTACATAGCATCATCGTTCGCTAAAGGGCCGGTAGTTCAAACTTCACTAAGTACTGTACTAGACACGCTGAAAGCATCGCCGCGCCCGGCTCGCTCATTGGTGGTAACTTGAGGGATTTCGACGTTCTCTTTATCCTATCCTAAACAACATATGCGGGGAGATGTTCGAAAGCAAGCTCGACCGGTAGCTCCGAGTAATGGTCGATAGTAGCCCCATGCTAGTGTGATATAGCATGTAAATTCGAAGACATCCCTCAATGAATCCGCAACTGGCTAGAATGATACGGCGGGAGACTGGGACTGTCGGCGCTTCGAGGCGCTGTGCGACGTTTGCACCGATCCCAACTTTGCTGGGGTCTTTGAAGGGGAACATTATTGGCGGGATGGCGTTTTGAATAGTTATATGTACATCATCCTGAGCGCTGTCTATCTAATTTTGATGTTTGGCTAGCTGAAGCGCCCATCTACAGCATTTTTCTTATCCTGAGAGCTGCCTTCCATTTCTTTTGCACCCGAAACCTGGCCACCAGTCTAATAGCCCCTCTTCCTGCTCACTCTGTTCATGAACTGCTTGCCCTCACTTAGCCTGTTCAGATTGATGTTCAATATGGAAAGAAGACGTGTATTGTAGCTCGTCGAATTGCCGCTGACGTGGGGGGTGATGATGATGTTTTTCGCATCCCAGAGAGGATGTCCCTTCGGCAGGGGTTCCGGGTCAGTAACATCGAGCGCGGCGCCTCGGATCAAGCCATCGTTCAACGCCGTTATGAGGTCCCCAGTATTAATGACTGGGCCTCTCCCGATGTTGACGACGTAGGTCTTCTTCCCCTGAAGAACCTTGAATTGCGGCGCTGCGATCATTCCTTGTGTCTGGGGCGTCAGAGGCACGGCCAATACTAGGAGATCGAGGTCGGCCGATAAGAACTCGCTGACTTCTTCCGGTTTCGTCCCTGAGAACCATTTCGAAGGCAAGACACCCTCCGGATCACCTAGGCCGGGGACGACGAAAGAGTCGTCGCGACGCGATTCAGGTGTTGGCCTTGGCCTGTTCGTGTACGCATACACTTCCATGCCTAAGGCTGTGGCTACTCGCGCTACCTGTCTTCCGATGCTTCCATAGCCCAGGATCCCACTGCGACATGGTCATTACTAGACTTCGAAGGCAATTGTCGGGGTCCAATTAACTACTTACACTCGTTGATGGACTGCGTCTTGGGTATCCGAGTCGTCCCAGCTACGTTCCCATTTATGCTCCTTTTGGTTATCGAGGAAGCGCGGAACTACAAGCCAAAATATGAGCACGCCTATTATGAATGCTTCGTGAGAGGTTACTCACTATGGTGTTGGAAGGCGAGGAAATTGCATATGATCCACTCTGCGATCTGGGGTCTGCCGCAAGCAAGACGAGGTCAGTCTCAACTACATTCGATGCAACCGACGTTCTCCTCACGCAACTCACCCATGAACGCCATTTGCCGTGCAGAAAGCAATATCCGTATCCGTGAATAGCGGGTTGTTCAGGACATAGTTTGCACCGGCACTCTGAAGCTGAACGAGCTGCAAGTTTGGCGCCGCTTCCTTGGTAGGGAACTTGGGCCCCGTGAGGAGGATCGTGATGGTCTTCCAGTCTTCCTCTGAGACGTGAGTCGGGAGGGATTGCTCTCTCCACGTATCCCAATTGGAGTGCACCACCTCTAGGCCAGGATATGTCTTGTGCAAGTCGTCGAGGTATCCCGTAGGGGGTTCCCAAGGTACGATCATGAGCAGCTTGTGCCCTTTCAAATCCTTGTTGGGCGACATCTCGGCAGTGGCGCTGCCGGATGGGTCCTCTGGTAGAATCTTTCTCATTCTCAGATGTTTTTATTTGTTGGGTTGATGTTTATAGTCTGTAGAGCCAACTTGTTGATGATGTCGATTGCGAAATTAGGAATACAATTCCCCGCCCTAATGCCGACTTAGGCCAATGCGATGGCGCAATCGGATCAGTTTGGACTGTACGAAAGGGGTAAGTGAAGTACCAAGCCCGCATACATAAACATCGTCTAACTACAGCCGTCTACGAAATTAGATATACCTACAATGCTATTCTAGTATTACATAATTACCTGTCTTAGAGCTACCTGGGCTTATGAAGTGAAATTTAGATGAGTCATGAGCGCTTACTTGCGTATTTCAAACTAGAAGAGAACTACCTAGGGGCTTTCATACTTCGTGAGAAAGTGTGACAGTTCTAATGAAATATATAAGAGTTAATATCCCTTACCAAGGAAATACATTTTAGCGGTCTTACGCTCTCCTTTTCAGAATACATGTTATTAAGCGAATGCGGGGTAATGGAGGTGTGCAGCTTACGAGGGGAAGGGCCCGTCTCTACACCGGCGTAGTGAATTTATTCACGTATCGGGCACGCCTCTCCCAACTATCTACAAATTTCTTTAATCGCAACACCTTAATTTCGGGTTCTTCAATTTTAACACCCTACTTTCGGATTCATTCACTCACCTTCACGCGAAAGACATCAACAATGTCGTTACTAGATCTCCCGCCAGAACTATTGCAAAAGGTCTTGAGTAATCTTAGACTGTTTTAGGACTAAGCTTGAAGCAAGCTAGGTATCTACATATTTGGAGGTGGTCTCGCCACCGCTAATTTTCGGCGCTAAGTCCTCCTCGGGGTGGGTTCTGTAACCCTTTGAGGTGGTTTCTGCAACCCTTTGAGGTGGTTTCAGCAGATTCCCCGCAAAGGGGTGATGAACTATTCGGAGAATCCCACGAGGGCAGTTAGGAACGAGGGAGAGCAGTTAAGAGGAGTAAGAATAACAATTAAATCCAATATAGGAAGTGCCAAGAACCTCTAAATCTTTCGAGGCACAATTCAACGGACATGACAAGCACACGAGACGATATTTTCAAAGGCCTACTATTTGTACTAATGCCATTACCCAACGTAAATGTATCAACCACCATGTTTTTAACGATCCCGAGCAGTTAAGAGGACCGCGATATACCGGCGTTAGGGCTAGACTGCGACGTTTCCTCGCAATTCTTGCCACATCCAGGGTGCGTTCCCGAGCTGCCTTTACGTTGGTATGGGGAACACTTGCAGTTCAACCCACACACCGCGGTCTGGGTTTGTGGGATATGCGTATGTTAGGAACGTGGTTAAGCCGTCGCAGAATATACCGATGTTTCCGCAGCATTGGGGACGACCTCTTTCCCGGAAACTAGCTTCCCCCCGAACCGTGTATGCCGGGGTGTGGCCAAGGATCATTTTGTGTATAGAGGACGGTTGTTCTCTACACGTTTGCTGGCCTTTGACCCAGATCCCGAAACGTATTTCTGCGGCACCCGCCCGGTGGCGGCGGTGTGATATCGGCCGGGCAGGCCAGGTCGCAGGGACGGGCATGAAAATGCTTCCCCGACGCGGAGGTCTGGAACGGAATAAAGGTTGGCAGTGGACGGGGACAATTCCTCATCGGGACGTCTGGTGTCTCGACACCCCTCTTTCTGCCGCGTCGTCTACGTTGCTCTGCGATATAGTTCTTCGTTGGTTGTCTTGGTTGTACCTAACCGCTTTACCTACTCGGAGATTGAAAGATGTGTGAAACTGAAAGATGGGATATTGAAATACGCGTGTGTTGTGTGTGTGTTAGAATATATATATATCATTACTATGCGAATCGAACTGTAGGATAAGGTTGTAGTGATATATAAAGAGAGAATAGGGGAGTCGTCTGAGTCTGAGAGGGACTGTGATATTAAATAGGTATGCAACTGAGTAAGGGGTAGTTCTGCTTCCACGGAAAGCACGTATCTTATTACATAACAAACGGTAAAGCAAAGGGTTTTCACTCGGAATAAACATATATACCATCAATCATTTGAAATTACTCATATTACTCTTGTGACTACATATCTTGCTGCTCTTTGCGGCAGTCATTTGGGTATGTCTATCAGACTGTCTTCCAGACAATTCGTCTCCTCTCTCACCAAACTCCAAGCAAAGCAAAGCCATACAATTCCCAGAAGACAAGGGCAATTTTTGCCACCTTGATTTTCCCTCTGCCAATGCAAGAAAAGTGCTCGTGGGGTATACTTTGAATTCCAATCCAAACACCGTGCGTTGCATATTGATTACTTCCCCCCGTTCCGACCGACAAACACCATCTTCTTCAGCACCCAGCGGTAGAGCCCGTGGTCGGACGGATTCTAGCGGTCGACCTCGTCGGATCCTACTCGCGACGGTGCTCGTTCCTCGTACGCGGGACTCTGCGCCCTGCTGCTGCTCTCCGCCTCTTGGCTTCGTCGGTTGAGACTTAGGTCCTCCACGCTCTCAACACTCTCGTAGGGAATGTTGCAAGAGTAGGAGGGCGGCGACGGCGGGACGTCTTGGTAGATAGGGGGAGCCTCGTTGTCCCAGCTCACACCCAGGCCGGCTCGCTCCGTGAGCACGACGCCGAAGTGCATACGCAGGATACGTGCTACGCCGGTGGGTGTGATGTGCTTCGGGGAGGCGGTCGGTGCGTACTCCTGGACAACCACCATCTCCACCACCAGCTGGTGCGTGATCTCGGTGCCGTCTTCGCTCTTCACGTCGCACACGGCCTTCGAGCTCGGCGTCAGTTGGTACTGGATCTCCATCTCGATGTTTCCAGACGGGGAGTAATCAGACTTCCAGCCACTGTGCATGTCGGCATGCGCTATCGTGCGCGAGTCGGTGCGTTTGGCGCCCTTCTTTGCTGCCACGCCGGTTTCCGGGTCCTTGGGCGAGTGCTTCTCGCATGCAGGAGCGACGGTCTCCATATTCTCCTCCAGCTTCCATGATAGTCGCTTCAACTTCCAGTACTCGACGCTCTTGGCGTCGGTGTTGTGCTTGACGATGCCGTCAAGGCGTAGGGTGAATGTGTTAGTGCTGATGGGATGCACGACTTGCGAGAAGTGCACGCTAGCGGCAATGTTCGTCGGAGGGAAGATGCGGATGCTGTGGTGAGGTAGTTCCGGAACCGGCAGTGAGCGCTTCACGTCGATGTTCTTCGTGAGCTTGATGGCCGGCCCAGTCCGAGGCTTAACCTCGGCAGTGAAGTCATATCGGATGGCGACGACAGCATTATCTGTCGATGCAGGTAGGTGCCCCTCTAGCAAGACAGAAAAGGGGAATTCGTGTACTCCTAGATTCGGTGTTAGTCTCATACTAGTCGGGCCGGGAACTCGATGGGCAAGGTGGACTCACGCTTAGAGAGCGAAGTCGGCTCGTTCAAAAATGACCATGACTTAATCTCTGTTGTTTGATTTGAGCACTGCTGGCAGTGGTTTTGAAATGGTCTCTTCTGTATGACATGGATGTTTAACTTGGCCTGGAAGCTCTCGACCTCGAAGCTATCCTCCTTCACGTCTAGCAATAATTGGCCAGATACTAATGCGCCGGTGCTGTTCTCCGCGTCGCCATGCAAAACTGCAGGAGGCGACTCAATTTTCCAATCTAGTGATGCATTTGGATTTTGCGGTTGTTCCTTAGATGACTTGGAGCTGCCGAGATGCAAACTCGGAAAACTAAGGCGGTGGTGGTTGTGCAGCTCCTTGTTCTTTTCCTTAGATGATTCAGCCATCTTTACTGCTGATGCGGTGGAAGACGGCGGTCGGGTGTGATCCGGAGCGCCTTCAAGTACCGAAGATGCGGGTGAGGAGTGGCGTGTGGGCCGTTCTGTTGACGCGGATCGTGAACTAGGATTGCTTCTCCGTTGCACCGATGCTTTGATGCTGTGAATGCTGTCGTTGGAAGACCGAAAGAAATCTACCACCCGGTGCGGCATTGTGACCAATGGATTTCTAGTCTATTTGATTGTGGTCCGGTTATGTCTTGTGACTTCCTTGGGATCGTATCGCCAAGGTCGCTGCTATTCGCCTGTCGCTCGAGTCCGATGGAGCTTGATGGTAGGAGCTAATGCATCCGAGTGGCGGCCGGTTCTTCGTGTCGCAGGGAAATCTGGGGAATAACGCCTAATGTCAAGTGCAATGGTGTAATGGAACCCAAACCACTTGAGTCGGCTGATCTGATGCGTTTAGACGCTAGTAGATGGTCTTGTCATCTATACCACACTTTCACGTCGATGCAATCGAGGGGTCGTCTTCGTGTGGAAGGTGCAAAGTGCGACGGTCAAGTCTTATATCCCGTTTCGGGTGGTTGATGCGTTGCTATGGGTTTCTGATTGGCTAGGGTGACGTATATATAAGTGTGTGTCACGAGAAAACTTCAACTGAATAGTGACGAGACGAGAGACTCGGTGATAATATAATCTTGAAAGGCTGAAAGGCTCTTCGAATATCTTTGTTTCGTTGTGGATTGTTCTATGTTACTTGGTGGCGAGGAGTTCCGTATAAGTGATAGTTGACGGGCTTTTAGGCTTTGGTGTTGTGTTGAATATGAATAACTTCCAGACCACTTGACTTCGTCGACGCTTGCGTATTCTTTTGTAATTATATTTTACTAGTAACAGAGTTTCTATCAAGACTATGGGTTGGGCGGCCACGATGTTATGTAGTTGGCGTAATTCATAGGCTTCTTCACATCATGCTTTCGCCAGAGCTTTCCATCAAGTAATTATGTGTCATGGATTTGGGCCGACTGGGACCGGGCCCTTGTAGCTACAGCGTAAAACTCTAGCACTCGAGGCTCTCAAGCTCCTCCACTGGACCACGGAGGTCACAGGGGCCACAGGGGTACCGAACACGCCCTAGACCGCCTGTAATTGATAGGTTGTCCCGACCCATTTAGCGGCTTTCTCGAATCTTTGTCTTTTTCTATCTCTTTCGCACCAACTTCTCCGCAACGAACTAGCGGCATTGAATTTACGTAAGCGGAGGTCTGGAAACTCGATTGGTTCCAGGGGATCCAAGCACTAAAAATTTAATGCTGTTAGGATCTCGATGTCCTGATGCCTCGATGCCTAACGTTGATGTAAATTCTGCGTGTAGAGGTACCTAGATACCTAGGTACGGTACTAAGGTAATCAATGTCTGTACGCCACATAATGCCGACCTTCGAACGAGAATCTCTTACTTGCCTCCGCTGGGTAAGATAATAATCTTGCTAGGTTCGTGAACATGTATATCGGTTAGATGAATAGCGAAAGTGACCCGCAGTCAGCCCTGCGTACACTCCGGAGACGGGATGCAAAGTCACCATGTAGGACTAGCTGAGAAGTCGTAGCCGCTGATGCAATACGAACCATGCAAGCAAACAAGCAATCCGTACATGTACTCAAGGTAGTAATATAGTGAATTTCAGCTCACTGACGATGACGCCTTCGTCAGCCGTTGTGGTATAATGTTAATTACGACAACACCACAACGCCGGACAAGCTCATGAGCTCGGATCACCTAAATGCTTGGCTCGTTCGGGAGTTGGAGATGGTCGGATCTCTGTCCGTGGCGGGCTCCTTAGCAACCGATCAGGTAAGAAATTTCGGGGGCCCACTTGAGAGAAGCCATCGCGAAAGACTGAGAACATACGATAGTCGCTAGAACCATTAGAGGGCCACAGGCGAGCCACGGTCTAATGACTAGTAGGATGTGTTACTCGATCGTTACCCTATAAGATCCACAGTAGCGCATCCAATTACCAAATCGAGGCCAGCTAAATTGGGCGAATGAGTTGGAACAGCTAGGAAACAGGTTCTAGAATAATGAGAGAAAGAAACACAACGGCAAATAAATGAAACTGTAATTCGAAGAGTTTGGAAGTATTGTTACTTGCCAATCTCGAAACGTTAGATAGTAGCCGTTGTAGATGGATTCATGCTTCGGAATCTTGTAGAAACGAGATCGCCAAGATGACGAAAGAGGTAGGGCTACGAAGCTGCGAAGTTTGAATCCGAACAACTTTAGAAGCTTGAAGAGCTAGGTCACATGGGGTTGGGCTAACGCACAATTTGGTACGATACCTAGGTACCTAGCACACCAATGGCGGGGTCGCTGACGTTTCCTGGTGACAGCTGGAGGAAAAAAAGCTTTTTCCCTTCCAGCGGGGCTCGCCGACACCTACAGCTCCCAGTGCAGGTGCCCGGAAACTTGCCGACGGTTTCCTAAGGTCCACGTCCTGACTCACCACTTGCGAACTCTTATCCACTTCATCAACTTATTTTTATCCTTTGCTTGCCCTCATCTCGGTGAACGCCATCGTCCACCGTATGTTCTGAGCCGCAGATTGCCGCGACTCCACTAAGCGAGATGGAAGGAAAAAATAATTTTCCCCAAGTCGAAGGCCGAATAACGAAGAATGAACGGTTCAGGATAACCCTGTCATGTGTTCGGTCACTCACTACCGAGACATTCTGTTCGGCACCGCTACCGCTGAGGACTTCGCCAGAATACTTGTTGAGGTCTATGGCTGGTCACCAACCCCTTCATAAGTTGGCGTGCAATTTCTGATCATGGCCATAGCAACTACTCAATTCCTTTGTATCACATCGCTAGTCATGATCGGGCTTGAAGTATCAAGCCTGTTCTAAGCACAAGTGACAATTCATTCGCGGTACCAGAAAAAATCCTATCAAAGCATATTTCTTTATCTCTCTTTTATCCCGTATATACAATCTGATCATTGGATCGTATGAAATTATAACATTGAAGTCAAGCGAGCGTTGCTCTTCTGCAGTTCCTGGCCTTTGTGACTAGTTTCATAAAGCCTTCTCGGGGGACGTGGGATTTATGCGTAGGTCGATCCGATGGGGCCGAACTTGAAGTTGCTATAAGTGACCTTCGCGTTCTTGAACTTCTCGCGGACTTGATCGGGGGTGCTGCCGCTGACATCGCATTCGCCACGGGCAACACCGGGCTCGGATGCGTCGCGGTCAAGAGGATATTTCTGCCCGTCTAGCCATAACATGTTCGCAAAGCCCTATCGGAATGTTAGAGTGCACGCCCATCAGTAAACAGGGCTGGTTTCAACTTACATCGTCCCAGACTGACATAACTAGAACCATAGGCTTGCCGGTAGCCGAGCCCATCGTCGTCAAACCACCCATCTGCTGGAATTGCTTGTTGTCCTGGAAGGCGTCCTTAGCAGCATCTATTTATAATGAATTAGTACCGTTAACCGTATTTTAAGTCTCTTAAGCAGAAACATACCACAGAATCCAGCATCGATCACGCTGCCGCCGCTGACGTACTTCGATCCGGGGACCTCAATCCTCTTGCCATTCTGGATGAAGTACTGAGACAAGCTCGAAAGAGTCGTGCCGGAGCCGTGGAACTGGGTGACCACAGTGAACTTCTTGCTGGTGTCGACGGTCTTTCCCTTGCCGTAGAAGCCGGTGTTGCCGTGGCGGAAGGGGTTAAGATCACAGCCATCGGGGTCACAGCTACCTGAGTAACGATCATCCGAGTATGTGCCACCGCAGTCGCTGGTCTGGCAGACGAAGTATCCGTCCTTCTCACATGGATGGGGGGTCAGCGCGAAAGATATACTGTTCGCCTCCCACAAGTCCATCTCGGCGCAACAAGCCCCCATGTTACCAATGCCAGAGGCCTTATCTGTGTCAGATGGTTCCCAGCCCTCAACATTTGCCTTGCCGCCGAGCCATTTCAAATCACGGGCACATTGCGAATCGCAGTATCCAGTACCATACTTGGCACCAGCCTTGTTGTTCGGATAACGGGACTTGCCACCATCCTCGTCCATGGAAACAAAGTAGACGGCACCATTCAGACCGCAGCCCAGGTCGGCATTCTCAACGTCGAAGGCAATCTCGTTGCCGTTCGGGGTGAACATCTGGTACTTGTCGGCACCGCTCATAAGGTACAGTCGGGAACCGATGTTCACTCCATACTCGTGCTCGTTTCGGAACTTCATGGTGACGGCATTGCCGGAAGTTGTGACACCGTAGGTGCCTGAGTAGTCTGCGCCTTCGACTGCGCAGTTCTTGGTACAGGTGTCAGCGTCCGGGCACGCAGTCTTGTTCCACTCGTTGCCGTCGTAGCAGTTCTGGTAGCCGTCGATAATATGCGTCCATCGCCAGTTCGAGTCGATGACAATCTCGCCATTGACGTTGGTGCACCGGCCGGGCGCCGTGCAGCGCTGCCAGGTGACCTTAGGGTGCGTCTCGGCGTCCTCCTTGCCGATTTGCTGGGCATTGCCTAGGGCCAGTAGAGTCGCGAAAGCGACGGTGGTAGCTTTGTTATACATGGTGAGAGAATGGGAAATTTGAAGCTGCTAACCTACTGAGACTTCAAGCTCGAGAAACTCCATGGCCATGCGATTCTTATATTTCCATTCCAGCAACAGCTCTACCCCGACTGCGATGCCACGTGCGGAGACTGTTCTCGGGCTAGATCGTGAACCATGCCGGACCAGACAGGAAAGACGGTGCTCTTCATCCATAGTTCAGACCCTCGGGCGAGCAGAGCAAATCAGATTCACGATCCGGTTAAATGAGGAAATGATTTGCGGCTCCCCTAGCACACATTTGGCGGAGATATAGGTGTGCAGGTCCGGGGACAGGGGTCCTTATGACTTGCTCGAACGCGGCTCGCTGCTTGGCTGGCCACTAAAACACGTCGAAGTCACTGTGGCTTGTCCGAAAGATGCGGTAGCGAGATACTGGTAGGTAGTGATTACTTCACGATCCCGCCTCCAGCTATAGGACTACGAGCCATACTATGCTGCATAGAACAGCAAATCTATATGTCGTTGTGCGGAGTGGGCTTCGGTTTGGACGGGCCGGTGCTTCGAAAATTCAGCTACGATAATCGATTTCGGGACGACAAACGGAGAAAATTCTCCTCTCAGCCATTATAGAGTACGGGTCCTCAGTGGCCTAAATGACGCACAAATTCTCCTCGGCCTGTATCGTGAGATTCATACAACGGCTTCGACTTTATGGCTACCCGCTTGAAGGCCCCGAAGCCAGTTATGAAGGCGCGACAAATTGCGGCAATACTTGATCCAATATATTCTCATGATCTCAGTCCATTTACGTCGGTCAAATATCGGGCTGGAATAATGGAATGGTCTGGCCGTTCGAGCTCTCTCTTTTCACTCTCCCATACGAGTAGCACATTGAATTTCATATATCCCCTGGAACAATGCGCTCTGCAATCTCGCCGTCGCTATGATGTTAATCTGGATGTCCGCAGTATGACCATCTAGCTATCTTATCCTACGGTTCTTCTTCTTCGCGCTATCAAATCATCTATGATGTGTATCATGCTAATCTGTCGTTCGTCTCTTAGCATACATGATGTTGAAGATAACTGAAATTGGTGATGATCGGCGTATCCAGCAACCTGGCTCTCACGTTCACTTATTTTATTAAAGTTACTTACTGGTAAGATGCCGATTGGGAATCGGTGTTCCATATCTGGCTGTAACCTTATGAGACCAAATTTAGTTGCTGCTACCCTGAGACACCTGACGACTTACCATCCTAGCTCGAAGGGCCAATCGTAGATCGGATGTCGTTCCCGGCTCTATATTCATTAACTTTATCTCTCTTGGCCTAGCCTTCAACTTTCTCCACAATGCCGGTGCCCCCAACTCTCCAACCCCCCACTTCGCGTGCTCTCGCGATGCTTAGCAACCCCAATTCCCCCAGAATACCCCTGGCCGCTTTGAGGCTTAGTTAGACAGTTTCTGAACTGCCGGACCCTTCATCTCCGCGGTGGGATATCCTAAACAGTAAATTACCTTGCCCTCGACTACCATATGAGGAACATGGGATGTTAAGGCCTAGACTCAGGAGACCCTGTGACTATCTTAGACCAGATCTAGAGAGGACACGGGAACACGATTGTGAACATTATCTAACATGAGTCTAGACCTCTTGAGCCCTAGAAAATTCATGGGAACTTGCTCTTGCCAGTTCGTTATATAGACTCGGAGGGCGCTCCCGGCGCTTGCCATCATCAGTACCGTGTTGCAGGCTCAAAGATGTCACTAGCCGTTTTGACCTTGGGCCGAGGGTAGGGAGGCATGCCCGTTCCTAGAGGGATCGGAGGACAATATTATATCCGAGATCTAGGACAGGCGCTGTTTTATTTATTTAATTTCATACCCGCTCCTTGCGCATATGCTAGTGACTACCATCAGTAATCAAACCATACTCCGATCAAACTTGTGACGTAGGAAATATGGCGCATATGTGAAGCATACCTACCAGGTAGGAGAAGTGTCCAAAGCAGTGGTTAACAAGAGAATGGGGGAAATAAATCATCCATGCTAGACATCTATAGATAAAATAAATCGACTGTACTTATTCTCTCCTAAACAGTTCCCAGAACGGATCTTATATTGAGGGGTATATTATTGAGTATCCGACTTTCAGAGGACGACATTTAAGGGGGGCCCTCCTAGCAGGCAACTCCCCCTTAAATTGACACTTGTTTGGCCTCACAGGTATCTCCCTTTAATTACGAGTAAAGTACAGCTATAGTGATGCGGGATAAAGTCATGTAATCTAGCCGATTTACTATGATCATCCGTCTCTATGCGGAACAAGCGAGATAAAGGTCGCCTCGTAAGAGAAGCGTCGATAAACCTGCCCTACCCGCTACGATAACGAAGTTTCCGTTCATAGGTATCTACTAGTAAATCGAATTGTAGCGGCGTCCCAAGGCGGGACACTGCTAACTAAACACTGGTAAACAAGGGAACGTACGCCACAGATCGATTAACCGCTAGTCTGCGGTTCGATTAATCCTCCTACAACTCCCACCCTTGTGGATTCCATCGGCCGGCATTCCAACCTAACTTGAAGGGGCATGCAGACAAGGCAGGCTACCGCGATGAACTGTGCCTCAAGCGTGAGGTAGCTAGCAGATACGTCCTATAGAGGAACATACGAAAGGTGGTTAAGCTCTACGACCCAAGAATTTAGAAGATGAGTGTCTCTATCCCAAAACATATTCTGGCGACGTGGTTGTGTACCGTTGGAGGACTGTATCGAAGAAAGTAGAAACGACGACGGTCTCCTTCACGTAGCGAAGATGAATGGAGACTCTGGGGGACAATAGATAATTTTATGAGCTTTGTGAATTAGGTTGATTTCGTTTAACTTACAGGTGTTAGTTGGCCGAGCCGTTAGGGATGCTAACAGAGTTTACTCTTAATGTTAATGGGATTCGCGCTGATGATTTAATAACAAAACGAAGCAGAGCACTGCAGTAATTTAGGTAGGTTTAGTTATCACCTTTCTAGTTCATCCCAGAGGACTTTTTTTCAAAATCTGTGTGGCGTTGTCTTAAGCTTCATGATCTTCTCTTGAATTAGGGGCAATTAGGGGTAAACCATTTACCCAAATCTTCGTCTATCGTTTGTCTCCTAAATTCTAAATCACACCACACAGTGCATATCCTCCTTATATGCGGCGTATAGCAGTGCCCTCTTGACCTCTGTTGTTCTTCTACTTGATCAGCTCTAGCCGTCTGAGCTTTGAGCTAATTTATCCGCGCATATATTATAGACCTTTCTGGGTCGGCCCCATCTTTGCCACCCTTTAGACTCCCTAAGCTGTCATCTTTGTATTCGGTGACGAATCGAAGTGTTCTATCTAGATCTTCTAAGTCTATAGGTATATGAGTTCTTTTTTTTCTTCAAGAATGTAATGTGCTGGTGATCTGTCTAGAGCATTTGGCAATTGAAAGGGACGTTTTATAACAAGTGCACCATAACACCCAGCCAGGACAATAGGTGGTTAAACCATCCGTAACCCCGAGTCCGAAGACATGAAATCAAGAAAGGAGCCGTACCCGCGCCGTTCCGCGAAGGTGTTCGGGTATGTAGCTAGTTTCAATGCCTTCGGTCGCGTGAAGTCACTCCTGTCTTGCGAGCCATATAATCTTCGGCGAGGAATCTCGTCGGTGTGCCGTCTGACTCCTGTGTCGTCTTCGCGGCCATGAAGGGCTCTCCACCAGTGGTTTAACCGAATAGATCGTTGTCGTACAAGTCGCCCGTCGCCTGTCCCCTCTGGTAATGAAGCCGCGGTTGAATTACTGGCTTCTAGGTTTGATAAAGCACATGTTGTTTTCTCTTGTGCGCCTAGAGATGCCGAGGGTTCTCGGCGCGGTTCAATAACAGGTGGGTACGAACCGTTAGGTGGTCGTGACGAGCTACCCCCTTCGTGGGAGTTTTCAGTAGCTTGATGATTGGAGGTAATTGTGGTGTCGTGCATATGTAAATTGGTTGAAGGGCCTCCGGCCTCCAAAGGTTTCTCAGCTCTGATGGCTTGCTTCAAATGACTTTGTTGGGTTTTCTGATAAAGTCTAGAACGTAGAATGATATCATCGAATTCGAACATTGTGATGGCATCTGTACCATCTGAGGCGAAACTAGATCTGTCGTCGAGGACGACAATTGATGACGAGGCGAGTCTCAAAATCGACTGGCTTTCTTCGCGATCAATAACCTCTCGTTGTTGGATCCATGTTGGGCTAATCTAACGTTAGGTAAAGCTATCGTATATAATGGGCAAGAGTCTTTACCATTGCATTGCTTGTAACAGGAGATTGAGGGCATTCACCTGCCGATCAAGAAGCGTCGAAAAGCTATTCATTTCTTTCTCGCTCCATACGAATGCTATCCTGTCTATCGCCGTCATTTCTGAGGGAGTTCTCTCGTCAAGGCGATCTAAGTGCTGCTGGAGCCTCGTCATCAACGGATAGAAACTATGCAGGGCACTATCGACCTGCAGAGCTATCTGTTGGTATCTCGGGTTGCGATCCAGCCCTGACGATGCCGATCCCGACAACTGACTCAAGGCTACCCGTACCATGCATAGTTGACCCATCATAGTAGATACGAGAATGGGAGCATCATCGTACTTGGATTGCAACGAGCTCAGTCTCGTGATACATCTTAGCACCACATCGCCGACGGAGATGGCAGCGCCCACGATCTGAATCATAGACAGGGGGTCCATACTGCGGTCATGGAGCTAGGTGCGCATGGCAACTAGGTATTGCATTGCAAGTCTCAGACTTAACCTCGCCAAGTCGTTAGGAAAGCCCACCAAGAAGACTACACGCGTATGAGCCAGGGGCGCAGTGTCCTTCGTGCGAGCCACTGAAACATCTTATTGTACACCAAAGTGCACCAATACAGCCTGACAGCCCCGGCTCGTCGACAGGGCGTAGATAGCTGCGTATCAATTTCAGGATCCTTCAACTTTGTATGCGTTATTTAGAGCGCTCTTATCAGAGCCTTATAATTCGAATTACAAATTTTTGCAATCGATCACGGGCTAGGTTCTTTTACTATAGAAAGTCAACTTCATTGGTGAATATGTGCAGTATAATTGTCCTTAATCGGTAGGCAGGTAGGTAAGCCATCATAGCGTCATCGCACATAAAAGATTACTACCTCGCAACAACTCAACTCCATACGGCAATTTCAGCTCCAGCCGTCAGGGTTGGCGTCTGCAAACTCGGAGCCTGCTGCAATCTGATCATACCACACCTGCCTCGTCCCCTGGCTGCCTTCGTAGCCGCTGTCGTGCCAGCCGTTGGCGTAGAGGCCGACTCGGAACTGGAAGTATCGCCCGTCTCCTACATTTGTTGGCAGGGTGTAGTTCTCGACGACCTTCTCTCCGTCGTACCACATCTTGAAATAACCGGTGTTGTCGCTCTGCCAGTCAGCCTGGATGACGATGCGGTGCCAGACGCCCGCGGTGACTGTCTTGAGGTTCTTGTACTGCTTGATTTTCTGATTCGCAGTGGGGCACACATCGCCGTACTTGACCCGCGTGGCAAGCTGGTCTCCTATAATCCAGACCATGGTGCTAGGCATGTAGGTCTCCTCGCAGCCCAGGTCCGTGAAGTCGGCGATGAACTGCGCGATGTTGAACTCCTGGGCCGGATCGAATTGCCAGTTCTCCTGCAGTCGGAAGGCGAAACCGTAGGAACCCGTGTCCCCCTTTTGGTAGACGTTGTACTTAACGGCTTCGGAGTGGTAGCGACCGGTATAGGCTGAGTCGTGGATCTGGGTCATTTTGAGGGCGGTGGTGCCCTTGTAGACCACGTTCGTCACTTCTTGGACAGTGCCATCATGTTCATGAGTGAAGGTGTCCCACCCAGAATTCGTCCCGGTGTTGTGCCAGAATTGCGTCGCCTGCACGGCTGCCAAGCCCAGTGCAATAAGCAAACTCGACAGATTGATGGAGACCATACTGGCTGACTGCACGAGGATGTTGGAGCTCAATGCAGAACCTGTAGAAGACAGAGATAACTTGAGATATAGACATGATGCGAAGGACGTTTATATAAATACGAGTTGTGAAGTGTCGCCGAGTTCAGCTGGATTTACGAACTCACCAATCCCGTCTCGAGATACTTGTCAGAACTGGGAAGGTGGTTCTCCAACCCCAGAATAAAGTCCCATATTACCACCGTCTTTTGCTACCTCGGCTTTATTAAGGGGGAAATTCGTTTCAAGATCGATTATTATTAGACCGATTTCTGTATTCCTATTGGGACCAGTACCGAAAGCGGGTAGCTGCTCTAATGAGGCGGCTGATTAAAGTAAGCTGACGGACTTCAGCTTTAGCTTCAACTTTTGTGTTACTTCACGAAGTCCTAGATCAGATACAAGATTGGCTTAATTCCGGACTCAATTCTGGGATAGGATTAAAACAATCGCGATCTGGACTGGATATTATTTGTGGTGCCGAATAAATACGCAGGCGACTATGTCTCAGTTCACCGGTTGGTCGAATATAATGTCTTAACGTGGCTTGAATATACGGGATGTGAGAGAAGCATTTCAGCAATGTTTTGAGACGTAGGACCCTAAGATATCTTGATAGGCTACTAGATATGTAGGTAGGCGTAGACTTGCAAATCGGAATGAACATCCGTGGTTGGACAAAATTCACTAACCGCGACGACGGGTGGCGAGTTAAGAATTAACCTCCACGTGTGTCAACGGAACTATGAATCTGCCTAGGTACCTTCTATGAGTACGGTTCAAACCTTCCACGTTGAGTGTTCGTCTTAGAAATAAGATGAAGTTACGGTGGATTCAGTTCAGAGTCTAAGACGTGACGCGTCATCAGAAGAACTTTAAAAGAAGAAGATTTTGTAATATCTACAGGTACGTTAGTCTAGGTACCTATCCGGGTCTATTAAGCTAAGCTCTGGCTTTATTCACAAAAGACGGAAGATACCGCTAGCTAACATGAGAGTTGTCGGAATCTCCTCATTCTCTTGGTAGGTACTATGTGAATACCATTTAGGACACAGCTTAAAGTTTTACTTTAGGATAAACTGGAAGGTTGATGTAAATTAATTTATCTTACTCGAAGTCTACATGGCTTACCTTTATTGCAGCAATCCTACCTACTACCTAGTAGTCACTTGAATGCGATCGTGTTCTGCATGACCAAGAGATCTAATGTAGTCATGTGACACGAGTGGTTGAAGTAAATCTACAGGGCACTATATGCTGTACTTGACTGTAGTGCAACGAAGTTAAAAATGACGTCCTTTGAGAAGATATAACTGAATTACACTATCATATACCTTAAGAGTCGGAGGTGTTGATAAAGCCAAGAGAATTCCATGTATATACCTAGGTAACTTGACAATCCACATCCCCGCTGCTAAACCATACCAAATACAAATACAAATATGAATCGAAGAGCAAACTGTACCCCAGCTACAGCTACTCCTCAGACGCCATTATAATGCTCCTATTCAATACCTACCTAGGTAGTCACGAGAGACAACTCATCTAACCCGACTTGTTAGCGACAGGTGTCATGTAAATATCCAAGGCCGGCTTTTCCCAGACGATGAAAGCCTTCTGGTCCCTCAACCAGTTGCGGCAGTCATCGCTGATGGTCATGTCGAAGTTGTAAATAATCTTGGCGAGGATGAGGCGCATCTCAGCATATGCCAGGCTAAAACACCACAAGTTAGATTCTTCTTCATGCAGCGAAGACAAGGTACCTGGCAAGTAGGGCGATGGAAGTGAAAGACTTACTTCCTGCCAATGCAGTTCCGGGGACCGACGCTAAACGGCTGCATGGCCTCGAGCCGGTCGCCCTTATACTTGGGGTCCTCCATCCACCGCTCCGGCGCGAAGGCCATCGGGTCGTTCCAGAAGCGCGGGTCGTGGTTGATGGGCCATTGCCACACTGAGAGGGCGGTCTGTCGCGACGGGATAAGTCAGCATTACCCCCTACCTCAATCAAGGATAAAGTGGGGAACATGAATAGGGGGAAATGGGGGGAAAATAATTAACTTACGCCCTCTGGCACAAATTTCCCTAGAACAGTGGCGCCACCCTTGGGCGAGACTCGAGGTAGGTCGCCGGTGACGGGAGGGTACCGTCGAAGTGATTCGTTGAGGCATGCAAGCATACTGCGACTCCTGTGTTAGTATCAATCATTAAGGAATAACCACGGGATGGACTTACTAATGCAAGTTACTAACGGAAGTCAATGTAATCTCGTCTTCGCTCTTGAAGCTCGACCGGACCTCCTGCGTCAGCTTGGCAAGTATATCCGGGTGCGTAGTCAACAAAAACGCAGCACCGCTTAACAGCGTAGCCGTAGTCTCGGAGCCCGCGATGATGAGAAGACTCGAATTGACGACTAGCTTCTCGAGGTCCATATGCCATTCGTCTTTCTTCTTGATCAAGCCCTCGATGAAATCCGGCCTTTCCATGCCCAGCTTGATGCGTTCTTGTAGCTTATTCCTGACCAGCGCGATGTGCTCGTCGTTCTTCTTCATCAGGCCCCAGCGGTGCATCTTGACGATGGCCCACTGGAAGCCCAGGTGCAGCGCGCCCTGGATGATGGCGGTCTGCTTGATGTTGTGCGTGATGATGCGCACCCAGGGGTGGTAGGCCGACGTCTGCAGCGACCCGAAGGAGGATCCGAAGCCTAGGTCGCCGATCACGTCGAAGGTCGTCCAGTTGAACCACTCGCGCATGTTGAGCGCCACGGCGCCGTTCTTCCCGTTCTCGTGCAGCCTCTTGATGAGCAGGTCGACGTACTCCCCGATTATAGGCTCTTGCTCCCGCATCGCCTTGTCCGAGAAGCCGTGCGCGAGCTGCCGCCGGATGAGCCCGTGCTCAGTGCGGTCGGCGCTGAGGACCGATACTGGGAAGTCCGGGATACTTCTGTAGAATCCTGTGAGGTCAGGGTTAGAACAATTGCACTTATCTAGGTATTGAAGGGATAGGGGGCTATAGAAGAATTGCGCATGATCTCCGAGCCACCTCGCGAGTCTCTAGGAGAGGTCACGTATCAAAGGAACGGGTAAATATTCATAACCGAAAAGAGCGAGTGTGAAAGTGATTTCGACTTACTGTCATGTTTGGGCAACTCAGGAACACCGCCTGTACGGTGGCCGTAGATGTCTTTCCAAGCTTGTGGATCGCTGTAAATAAGCTCGTCGGGCGAGACCCGAACAACCGACCCGTACTTGGCAAAATGTTTGGCCGCTACGAAAGGGAGATCGCCGTTCAGGAGATGGTACACTCGGGGGATACTGGAGATGCGCCAAAGGATCGGCCCGGGGTACGAACGAAGTGGGTGCAGGAAGAGCCGATAGAATATTGTGCCTACGACGTATAGAGTCGCCTAGACGTGTGTTAGTAAAGACTGACGACCCTTAGGACGTTCACGGAAACTAGGCCCATGGCTAACTTACAAGTCCGACGCCTAATAAGGCGATGTTAATAGGACTACTTGTAGGAAATGTAGGCGCCATAGCGTAATAGTTCCTCTTTTGGGTTATAATTTTCGATTTGGGCTTCGGGAACTCCTTCTCTTCGCTTTCATTTATGGCAGGATATGGGCAGCGTTATATATAAACTGTCTACTGGAGTTAAGAGTACTCTGCATGCAGTCTGGTCACTCTACGAAGCATCACTCTGTCATGGTATATGCCTAGGTATGTAGTATACGACGTGGGCACACGTTGCAACCAACACAAAACTCTCCGAACAATGTCGTTTCGCATCTTTGTTTTCATCCGCAGCAGACGCTGAGCCCATGTAACTGCGAAACCATGCGATTAGTATGCGAACACTGGCCGAATCCCCGAATGGCCCCATAAACGCTTGTGTGCGAGCCGAGATCGATCAGTGATCCCTCCAGCCAATGGCAGAAAGCAATTCTTAATCGGGTGCGAGAATAGAGGCGCGGGCTACGCAGCCAATACCGGGCTGCAGAACAAAACCTTCCGGCAGATCACCCGCGCCGCCAAGGAACGTCATCATGAGTGCTGTGTACTGTATTGTATAAATCTAACCCCCACAACACACCTGAGATCTCGGGCGGCACGGTTGCTGGTACATAAATATGCAGCTCTATTCGTCTGACACCCACGTGATGAAAAGCGTAGACCAAAGTCTAGGCTCATCTTGTTGGTTAAGCATATGTAAATATCTCTCGCCGCAAGCATCTCGGACAGTTGCATCTAACACGATGCCTCGACGGTTACATCTCTGCTGCAAAAGGGGTATAGCGCCAAGGCGGCAAAGCCATCCGTACCCCAGGCCCTGTATGTAGCGTCACAGAGTTCGTCGACGGGCAGCACGGGCTCTTACAAGAACCCGAGACCCATCTCGCTTAAGTGCCCGGCCCCGTCCGTTGAAGGTTCCATTAGCCGGACCATCGTTGAGCCGGCCAAGCGGGAAAGTGCCCGAAGTGACGAGAACATGACCTGCGAATGTCTGCGAGATACGTTTGTTTCAGTCTCGTATCGCTGCACCGCCATTGGGAAAAGGATGGGACATTGTCTGACAAGGGCCTTATCGTAGTCCTTTGACAGGAGTTCGGAGTTTATGTAGGTATGAATCCCTCCTCCGGTCACAACTACAGGGCAAAATCGTGGTCTAGATAGGCCTGAGAGGTTATGAAGCGGTTGAGAGATAACTTCGAAGGTTTGCGAATACGAGCACTCACCGTCTCGGCAAGATAGCAGAATCCTTTCCTTATAGGGCAACTCTAGATATAGAGACAGAAGCAGCAACAAGGAGTGCGATATAAACGATTGGATATACTGTGTGTAGTAAAAGAACAAGTAAATGAAACATGCGTATGAGGGTATAGGATGAAATATTGCTGTACCCCTGCCCCCTAGATAAAATAACAAAGACACCTTAACTCCCATATCTGATCAATGCATCCCTTCCGCAAACAATGCAATACTACAACGACATAGGACTACCTTTGCCAATGCGTAAACACTAGCACCTATATCGCGACGATCCTTTATAAGATATACAAGTCTATATCAAGAACCCTTCTCGGAAAACAACCTTCACCCCGGTCGAGGAGCGGAGCCGTTGGCCTCATCGGACCCTTGCGCAGCTCCGCCGTCTGGCTGACGCGGTGTTAAGGGCGTATTCGGGTCATACCCAACGGATTTGACGATCCCCAGTCCTTTTGTGCGCCCCTCGCGGAAAAGCAATCGGTCCCCCGGAGCTAGGTATTCTGGACGCTGGACGAACTGGAATGCAACCGTTGCACGGTCACCAGTTCGTATGAACGGACGATCGACATCGATGATCGCACAAGTCTGGGAGACTGGCCCGACGTGCAGCATTGCCTGGTATTTAGTTTTAATGGTGGTTGCATGCGAGAGGATTAAGACTTCGGCGACGAATTCTCGGTAGACTTTAGGCGGTGGCTGTCCTTCAATTTTTGGTAGGACCACCATTCCTTTTCTCACGTCTTTCCGCCGCATTTTTTTCAACGCGAAACTGGCGGACTGGCCTGCGGAGGCTGCAGGTACACTGATTCGTTTTCGCTCAATAGAACGAATGCTGGTTGAGACGAATTGGCCGAGCGAATCAGGTCCAATTAGCACACTGTCGCTAGTATGTACAACGCCGGACTTAACGATCCCACTAACAACTGTGCCAACGAAGGGGACGGAGAATGTGTCATTGACATGAAATTCAAATGGTGCATCTGAGTCATAACGGCCGTGGTGTGGAAGGATATTCAGGAACGTCCGCACGAGGTTTAAGTTCTCGCCGGTGACATTGGAGACCTGGAAGATGGGACATATGCGCTGGCTCACGAACTGGGTTGCGGTATTAATGCAATCCTCACGGTTGTTGATGAATATGGGCATTTTCCGCGCCGCCGGAGATTTGAGGATTTTGGTGATCTGCTGAATAGTCTGCTCCAAGATATTCGGAGGGCAGATGTCAATTTTGGTGACCACCACCATGATCGGAACGTTCAATGCCAAGGCGATACCAAGATGCTCTTTGCTCATACCAATCAGCCCATTATTGGCCGCAACCATAAGGAGGCAATAATTAGGGCTGCTGGACAAGAGACCAAAAACAGTAGTTCGTAAGTACCGTTCATGACCAGCTAAGTCTGTAAAGGTGATAACTTTAGCACTGCGCTTACCGATCTCCTCCCACGAGAGTTTCCCTATAGGATCGTGAGTAAAACAGAGATAGTAGAAGTATGCCAGATTTCGACCTACTGCCAGGAGTGTCAGAAGAGATGACATTCCCCATAGTGTCAAAGCCCATGATTTCCATCCCGACAGAGCTAGTTCGGCCAGTTTCGATCTCATGTTTATGGCGGAAGAGGTTAACGCGAGCTTTGCCCCGTCCATCGTCGAGGTCTCCTTTAACCAAGACACCAAGCATAGAGCTTTTACCAGCGTCAACTATATCCTACATTTAGTGCGCTAGTCTTCCTCGGTCGACATGAATTTGATTTACCATTGCCAACGACGGCTATTCTTGTCTCAATAACCTTTTCGATGGTAGAAGGCGTCTGTCGCATTAATATTTTGCCAGTGCAGTCTGTGTCTTTGGTCTGATTCCCCTTTGCTGTTGACTCGGCCTCGACATCGCCCCCGACGTTCTTGGTGAGTAATATATCGCAATCAGCATGCGCCTTCTTAGCCGTTTCTTTTAAGCGCTTCAATGCGAGATCCCACTCATCACGAGTAAGGCGCATTGATTCACCATTGTTCTCGAATCCTAGGTCGAAGACCGCCTCGCCATGGCCCTCCGCAAGTCGTTCCTCGACATGTTCAGCAAGCTTCTGTTGGGCTGTCGCATCGTCGACGGATGCTAGTAGAAGATCGCGCAATGGCACCTGAGGCTCAGAGTCGCCGAGGTTTAACGAGTCGAGGATGTCGAGCTCTTCGTGTTGCTCGATTCGGTCGGACTTGGTTGTCGTAGCTGTAGGTTTCGAGCTTGGGTATCGCAACGCTTGTTGCTTCTCTACAAACTCGGCGAAGTCGCCCAGCGCCTAGTTTTCAAGGTTAGGATATGATGGCATTCATAAGGCGATCTGAATAGTTTCAACTTACAGCTTCGCCTTTGCGCCGTTCGTGCGGCAGCTGTTTTGCGCCTTTACTAGCCATGTTCGCTGATGATTCGGGACTCACAGATGGAGCGTTAATACTGGTGTATTCGGGTGATCATTGAAACTATAATTTCATTACAAAGCAGGTAAACTTAGAAGTCAGAGAAAGATCAATGCGTCTATGTGATTGAGAGGTGAGCAAGCTTAAATAGGTTGGCGGTTGACATTCGAGTCATAGGTATGAGTACAATATGAGTAACTCGGGGAAGAACACCGTCATAGCTTCTGACTCCAATCAATCTGTCAATGCCAATTCCCCCCACTTTAAATATCCAACACCGCGACGATTCCGTTGGACATTGCTTATCGATAACTAGGTACCCGGGTACTGTTATAAAAGGGGCCCCCTTTTTGTTAATTCTCGAGGTCGTGATAACCGTACTCAAATGAATAGAGGAATCGACAAAACGTAATCCCAGAAAAAACGGCGAAGGGTAGTCAACTAAGGGAATAGTTGGAAATTAATCTTTCAAAAACAGTCCCTCACCCTGCTCCTATGACCAAATTTAAGAACAGTAGTGATATCTTGGGGTCTTTGGAAAAGGGGTAGTACAGCCCCCTGAGACTTCGACATCAACGCCTATCTGACTAATAATTCTCAAGAAATTATCAAACAAAGAGAGAACAAACCAAAAGCAAACTCCTCAAAATACGAAAAAATCAGCATGCCTTCCGAGAAGGACCGAACCGTGGAGCCGAACTACATTAATTACCAACTCCCTCAAAACGAAATATCCACATAAGTCAAGGACCAAAATGGAAAATCTACTAAAAGCCTTCGAATCTTCGGGTAGAACTTCCGACAACGAATCCCTTATAGTACAACGTTCTCTGGCGATGTTTTCTTGAACTATGACTCCAAGGAAGCAAGTGTCCATGTAATTGCCTTTAGCAACATCGTGCTTCCGATGCTACAATCGGGATCTCGAACTCCCGTGCCGCCTCTAAGATATATTTCAAGAAAAGTATGCCCATTCTTCAACCATGCACCGCACAACGCAGAGAGATGGGTTTCGCCTACATTAAATGGAGTCTAGTGAACAGACCTGCTTAGTTACTTAGCAAGGAGATGCGGTAGCTTGTCATCGGCATGATGATGTATTCAGTGCTGACCTTCTATCATAGCTGTCACGGCCAACGCCAAGAAACAGCCTAGGAGGGCTAAATAGCCAACTCTTCGTCACAGCAGGTTCATCAACATTATGAGTTACTCGATCAAGGCACCTAGGTAGGTTATATACCCCCGAGCAACCCAATTCGCAGTGGAATTCCGCGGTGTGTACTGGCTCAGACATTTAGGGCAGTGTATTAACAGATGTAGAAGCCATAAGCGGTTCTTGACAGTGGATTATGTCCTCATCTTGCATTCCGGTAGGTAGCAATGTGTCAGGGGATAAGAGTACAAAGCGCTGGGATTACCCCTAGGGTGTAGCTTGGCAGTGCTGGCCTATATAAGGGGGCTTCTCCCGCCTATTCAGACCTTTTGGAAGCCCGCGGGTTACTCTAGTCACCTTACAATGCAGCATACTACCAGCGAGGTTGCTTCCTCTAGTCTAGCACTTCGTTGCACCAAAACCCCTGACACAACGATCGAAATTGACCATCAAGGAATACCTACGCTCTTCATCTTTGATCACCTCCCTAGAACCGGATTCTATAGAACATCAACAACTATTTGAATCATGGATATCTATGATGGTGCGTACTGCCGATTATTAATCTGGAGGATATAAGTGGCAATGTATCTGGACATAAATGATTGCAGGCGACACATATATCAGTTTCTACTTGTTCAAGGCATCCCTACTGTCAAACACATTGTGAAGATGGCATCTCTGCAGAGGGCCATTGTGATCTAGATCATCGTTTGCAGATGATGGTGCAGACACTACACATCTGACGCTGCAGTCAAGGTCAAGAACACGATAAAGGCGTATTGGGCGCGGGGATTATTAACCTTACCGTTAATACTATAACACAAAGGTGAAATATGATTAGGCCCGAGCCATAGAGATTATAGTATTCTAGATACAGCCTGCGGCTAAGTGAATTCTGTAGGACTGGCAAAGAATAAAGGCTAAATACAGATGCATGTCCTGACCTGCTGTTAAATTGGAGTCTTGGACGAGACGTCAAATCCTCGGCTTCCCCAGTGCTTCTCCCAAGTACAAATCACTGCAGCCTTCACACAGAAGATCCTCATACGTATCGCGAGCTCTATTCGCAACAGGATCGACGCGACCAACAACATGCGCGGCCTGCAGGCTGGAGGTGCTGTGCTCTGTCTGTCCCTCGCGGGACAAGCAGCATTGGCAATCCCCACCAACTCCAAGCGAGCTGCTTGCACAGAGTTGTCGACGACGACGCCCAACTGGCAAATATCGCATGCTGCTTCTTCGGACTGGCCTGGTGGTGGTAACGGTCGGGTCGAGCTATTCGCACATCATGTCCCCACAGGCGAGACGGCTGCCTGCGACGTGAACTACAGTCTGAACCAGACAAGCGGTGCCATCATCGACTTCGACCCCAGTACCGCCTTCGAATGTGGCAACTTCGGCTTCAGCACGAGCATCTTGAACACGACCGTCCAGCTCAACATGGAGACGCTGGTGTTGAATCTGTGGAGCAGCTGGGCTTGCGAGGAGGACGAGGCAACGACGTATACGGCGACCGGGTCGACGACTCTGCAGAGAGACATGTCCCCAGGAGCGTGCCTCGTGGAGCCATCTCAGATCGGGGAGTCGACAACGTGTCCTATAGCTGATGTCGATGTCGAGGGAAAGCTCGCGGAAGCATCGTGATGGAGGTGTTGGTGATCGCAATACTATAATAAAATACAACCCAATTAGTCTTTACTTCTCAGAAGCTGGCATTGAATACTGCCTTGCTGCACCTGCCCATGCGATCTTCTCTTTGCATGGGGAAGAACTGTCAATAGGAGTCAAGGTTGGAGACACCAACTGTTCCTAGTCCTGCCTTGTAGTTCCCTGAAACCCCCAGCTGTGTTCTTCTTGGTCTTTGGATGCAATAACGATGGTTGTGTCGGCACTGGTAGCAGGTAAGATCGCGGGCGCGTCTACGCGATTAATCATCAAATCCGAAGCCTCTAGTACTAGATATTCCGCCTTTGGATAGCTGTAGATTCGATCAGGATGCGCGACTTTCGGTCTGGTCTTTCGTAACGTCCTCTCCAAGGAATGCTTCTCTTGGCAAGCCAGCCCGATACCTGTGGATTCTGCCCAAGTCAGTACTCCAAGTTGCAGAACCATGCTTGCCTTCAGTTAAGTAGACAACTCCGTAGTTGCGAACAGCCTTAGCGTTTCGTGTTATGGAATTGTCATTGATCAGGATGTCCAGTGTGGAGGAAGTTGTTCAAGCCCCAGGACGATAGCTTCCCATAGTCGCTGATATAAAAGAATGGTGAGGTTCCGTGATTCCTGATCGTGCATTTCTGATTCGTTAAACCAGCCTCTGTTTCCTGTTGTTCATTCTGCACGGCTCCAAAGACAAGGGCTTCCGCTGATCTCCCTGACAAGTAATAGAATTAAAAGAAACTATTGTAGAAGGCTACAGAGCAAAGCTGATTTTGTAGGCTGTATGCAGCATATAGGACATCGTTTTGGGATACCTAAGTTAAAACTTGCTGTCTTGGAGGGTTGTAGGTACCATTATACATAAATGGCTATCTCGAGGGGCCGAGGTCACCCAGTTAGGCATCCACTTCCAAGGTTCCGTTATAGACATACTTAGGGTATATTATGGGGTACTGTGCACCTATTAAAGCCCTGTGGGCCATTTCTTTACCCAATATCCCTCTACATTTACGTTCCTTCCGCCTGAGTAGTTACGCTATGCCTTACCAGACCAAGAGCTAGGCAGGTTACTACAATAATACAATGGTACTCGCTGAAATTGTCAAGCACGTGGGAGAACCGAATAATAAAAACTGGGCGAGCAGCACAAACTTAACCTACTGTGTCCCTTGGTACGTATAGAAATACATCATGTGAACCCTCTGGTCTTGTAACTGCTTGGGTACGGGCTACATGTACCTTGGTGAAGGACCCAGAGGTAGGTGAGGTCCATGGGTACGTTCAAGGTTGTCTAGTCGCCGACACAGCAACCAAGGTAGCTACTTAGGTCGATAGGGTAAGGACATTGGACGCCCTTTGGTTTGTGCAATCATACTAGGTATCAAAGGAGATACTCGCATAAACATATTACTACACTCCAGTTCACACCTACCTTGGTACCATCTTGTTCTCTCCTTTCAGTTTCCCTCTCCTCTTCCCTCTTCCCTCCTCCCTCCTCCCTCTTCTCTCTTCCCTTCCATAATTTCCACTTGTATTCAAAGATTTTGGTCACCCTACTCACCTCTGTCAGAGAGAACGAGTTGCTCTTCTACATTCCTTCCATCATCCTCCCTACCATTCATAAACTATTTGTATTCATACTCTTCATCTCCTCCTCCAGGTCTTTGATGCCATATCATACCTGCTTCTAATCCTGCCTTTTTCGACCACTCAGGTGTCGACAATCTACTTGTGAAGTCCCAGGCAGGCGAGTTCTCTGTGAATGGCTACATTACACGCGTCTTTAT
The DNA here is from genome assembly GCA_022578875.1 of Hypoxylon crocopeplum. Lineage (NCBI taxonomy): Eukaryota > Fungi > Ascomycota > Sordariomycetes > Xylariales > Hypoxylaceae > Hypoxylon > Hypoxylon crocopeplum. Next base: position 758,172 of record MU399562.1, read on the forward strand.
GGCCAGTATTCAGTTGCTGGTGCACCACTTAGAACGCAGTACCGCCTTTTCACCACTCCCAAGAGTCACAAACCCGCGTGACCTTCCTCCATTGTGTGGTTTGGACTTGTGTCATGACCTTCACAACATCAATGCCATTCCACAGGGCGTCCACGAGACCGCTGCAATTCCACAGGCGTCATTTTACGTTGAGGGGTATCACCTCGGCCAGCTGGCTGGCGTAACAGACGACCTGGACTTCAACCTTGCGGAACTCATCGTGGCTAGCCTTAAAGTCAAGAGTAAGACTTCAATGCACACTATCGAACATAGACACTAACATACTGATAGCCTAGACACCTAGGTACACTAAGAGAGGCAGAAGAGTTCGTCTCACGGGCCACCGGAGACATGATCGTGAACAAATCACTGGCGTTTTCATGGGAGTATCCTTCGTACTGCAAATCTAACACCCAGACAGGTGGCAATTGGTGCTTAATGGGACCGGACGGCCTAACATCCCTATTCGTCGCCCACTTTCATCAAACCAATTCACCACTCTTCAGCAACAGTAACAGCAACAGCAGTATTACCAACGTCAACGTCATGGTACCATCACCGGCGTCAAGCAAGAATAAACCATTGCTAACCGGCAGGAACAAGTCATTGGCACGCCTAGCTGAGAGTCTCACCAACCCGCCTTGTATTCCCTCTTGGATGATGATGAGATTGAGCCTCCAGTGGTGACAACGCTCTGCCAAATGACGTCGACGACTGTGCCTGTAAAAGGACCACGAGGATGGCGGCGATGATGGTGACAGTGCAGATGATGGCGACGGTGAAGACGATGAAGGTGATCGAGATGACGATACCCCGAGGATGGCAACGGGAATCAAGGCGGCGGTTAAAATCCGCAAGCCATCAGCGCTATTCCCTTCCTTCACAAGCTTTTCCAAGACACTGGTCAACATTGAAGAGGACAGCAATCCACGAGCCTACACACTCACCGTATGATGACAAACAGGTATCCTGACCACTAGACCAATCGAGACGACTCAATATACATTCCTCTCACATGGCCATTGCAGTGACGTCGAAGAGGATTAATAGGTCACAGCAGACTAACTAAACCAAGTTTCAATGCCCAGCAGCCTGGCAGCCCTCTCTAGTGTCGTAAGTATTTCCTCACCGTCTGCCTTTGTCGTTAGCAGATACTAATATTTTCCAGCTTCTCCGTCTATGGACGACCAAGAGTCATCGATCAATCAACTAAACCTCTAGCCAAGTCCCAATTGCATCTAGTGAGACATCTGCAGACCGGGCAGGGGAGCAACGTGACAGGCGAGAGCACCTAGACAGACTGGTGGGTACACCCAAACAGGCGAGAGCATCCAAACAAGCAACAACAACTTAGTGCGAGAGCAACCAGACAGGGGGTAGCGCCCCCAAACACTCAACCGGGAAAGGATACCCGGACTGGAAAGCATCAAGACAGGCGAGAGCATCTAGACCGGCATCAAATAGGCGAGAACATCTAGAGGAACACACAGACATACAAGGATACCTAGAGAGGCTAGAGCAGCATCCATCATGGCCCATCATGGGTAGTAGCCATGGTTGGCAAGATTATGGCAGCGCCCTATCTCATCTACTAGATACCTACCTAGGTATCTGGGTAACTTTGAAGGGATTCAACAGTAAGTTATCTCTCCATCAAGCCAGCCTAATGAGAGATCAGAGTGAAAATCTTCGTCTCGGCTACTTTCCCTAGCTTCCCTCACTATCATCTATTCCGCCTGCTGCTTCGAAGCTAATTCGTTCAGTGCATCCGATAGAGTCTGCAATGGCGTCTATATCTAGCTATCTGTCACGATGCAGACCATATAGGGGGATAACGACTACGTTGTTCCGCGAAGGACTACAACCTTCCTGGGGAGACCCCGGGTATCCCTACAGAGGAAGCTCTTCGTCTCCTATCTCACGACTATCCCCTAGACCTCCTGTCAGTCCAGACCTCTGACACCATCTTTGACGGCCCTAACCATAGTCGGCATCGAAGCTGGCTAGCCACCATTCCAAATCACCAAGACGCACCCTTCAACAGACTTCCGAAGATAATAGTCAAGGCCGCAATATAGTCATCATATTTAATGTCTCACCTTGGGGCGAAGGTCCGAAGCTACCCGACTGGCCAACTACTTCCATGTCGGCGAAGCAGTAAACCCTTCCTCACGGAAGGCACCCAGCAACGTCATCAAGAAGATGGCCCTAGCCTCTTCAGCTCTACACTCACGTTGGACATGGAGACAGTGACGGGGAACTGATGGAGATGCATGGTGGCAACTCGTAATGTGCGCACTCTAAGATGAAAGCATCGAGATGCACTCAAGAACACCGACTCAGGTACGTTTCTGACTCTCCCCTGCCTACAATGTCTGATCCACGTACTAATACAGCATTGAAGCCAGTTGCTACCTAAGTATGGGTCTCACATTACATCGAGACATCTTCAGACTGGTCTCAAGGTAGATCTAGTCTTCTCCAAGATGATGACTCCTTCAAGCACGACATACATCATCGTCCATATGACGCAGAGAAGAACCTTGACCCTCAACCTCAACCGACAGTCACCAGTCAACCTATAAATCATTCTGATTTCGTCATTCGGCTGCTCTCTAGCAACGGACATTGTTCCCAATCACCCACATCTTCAATCTGTCACATGGATCTAACCTCCTGCCAAGGCCCTGTATTCTATCTGGGTAAAGCGTCCCGATTATTCCTCCTTTTAACTTGGCTTTAGCCCGTGGTACAATCCGCCGTACTCGCCATTCAAAGAAAGACACGAGCGTACATTCCCAAATAAGCTCACCAAGACACACCTCTCAAGCAGTCTTTTGCAAGGCAAGGCCGTTTGCTTTGTCCATGACGAGAGATTACGGGGGACGGTACCGGGTGATCATCACCGTCTGATTATTGGCATGCGTAAGAAAGTGGAAGAGTGCCTCCTGAAGCACATTAGACTATACTCAAGAGCATCGAGGATACCTTCATACAGTCACGCGAACTTGACCCAGCATACAAGCCAATGTCGAGTTTGATATTGTGCAAGTATCCGCCAAGGGAGCTCGATCAACGAGCTACCTTCTAGGAACGAGCTTACACAGACGGTGAGAAGAGCGGCGAAGTACCACCACAATATAGCGTCAGAGACAGTCGCCCACCACCATGTCTCCTGTCTCAGGGCTATTCCCTCTAGACCTCCGGACAGGCCAGTCCTCCAACATACCTCAGCTTCTACAGCTAGCCAAGCTATCCCTGCCACTAAATAGTTAACTTGACAGTCTCTTCAACTGGGCGATCAAGCCAACTATCTATATATTCTAGATTTTCCCTTTTTATATTTTCAGTCCTCGTTGGTCCTTCCTAGGTAGCCTTTCATTCGTACAGAACCGCTCCATACTGCCGAGCGACTATCAAATCCGGGTATCTCCCTAATTCAATGCCTTACGAAAGCTACGACCTCGACGCGATAACCTGAGGAAAGCCCTCGGGAATTGACGAGCATGCAGGATTAATGGTGAGTGAACATTTGCGCCAAACGACCAACAACCAGTTTTACTAATGAAGCGTAGAACCAGCCTAGACGACGCGCTTGAAGGCTAAAGGCAACGGGCTAGTTGCTTCATCTCCGAAGGTAACGGTCAACAATCGAGTCAGGAAGAGCCCCCCACGATGCGGACCATGTGGGAGGGGTATGAATTGTGTTGTTCCGCGAGTGACTGCAACCTATCTGGGGGAGATCCTGGGTATACATACAACGGCCCTCATCCTGACAACGACAACCACTGCGTTAAGAAGAGTGCAGCCAATCGCCAAGCCACTCCATCTCCGGAGGACCCCGTCAGTACCTATCAGCTTTCTACCTATAGTCTGAGCGGTACAGAGCACATCTTCGAATCCCTAGATTAATTTCTTGACGTCCTTTGTGTACAAGACATACTGCGTCTATCAACTTACACTAGCCGCCACCGACGCTTCACTGCCAAGGGACACTCCACCACCACTCGGAACAACTCTGATGCGGCTAAATGCCAGAACTTACTCCCAATCATATTCTTCACATATCCTCCTGTTCCACTGGGACAGCGAAGCTATCGGGCGGGACTTCAATTCACACCCATCGGAATCTTCGCCATTCGAGAGTGTCACCTCCCCCCCCCCGGATTGGCTCCGAATGGCTTAAGACGGCCTGCATCATGTAAGGTCAGCGAGATTAGAGTGGCGTACAATCACGTCAGTCTCAACTCGTTCTTCGAGAGTAACAGAGCTAGGAATGATGGAGGCATGATACGGCTCGTGGTATACTGTACATCATACATCCGATTCCTCTTTCTTATCACACTCCTATTTTACCTACATCCCTACTTCTACCTACATTCGGTGTATGGAGTACCTAAGGAGGACTCCGAGGGTCTCGCTAGCTTGCCTGTACCTTCACTACCGAGTCTCATGAGCGAGGGTAGTATGGGGCAGGGACCATTTCTACCATACGGGGGCCCAACATATTGCCCGTCGCTGAGTACTGGGCGCCTTGACGTGATTGAGATCTGAAGGGTGGGGATGGCTGCTGAGGTCTAACTGCGAATAAGCTTCGATGGAACCATGAAGGCGACTAGGGGAAGGCGGCATGAGGAACGGTGGTAGGGCGGGACATGTGTTCCCACAATCTGAGCATGAGTGTTTTCACTGCCTCCGTATTGTAAGGGTACCTGACCTTGATACCTGACCTGTCAGGACGGGACTTGGGCAGGAAGACAAAGGGGTTCTCGTATGTATACCCGGGGTCTCCCCCAGATAGGTTGTAGTCCCTCACGGAACAATACAGTTCGTACCCTATGCCGTGACATACGTTATCAATGTCCAATGAATCAATAGGGGTGGCTTTGGATGTAATATGAAATTGAGTATCTGAGGTCAACAGCCTAGGTACCTAGGTACCTAGTTAGAGTCCATCTTTACAGTGGCGATATTCACTTTTCTATGTGTTGATATCACGTTGTGATGCATATTTGGTGCTGGTTATGATGTTGTAACCTCTGAATACATTGATACTCTGACCATTGTTGTATTTATCTAACTCATAGGGCGGCTGCTATGATATCTAAGTTATTGAAGCCCAAGAAAAGCCCAAGACACATAAGTGTAACTGTAGACACTCGCTCATCAAATCCTCTCCACAGTGAAATTTGCAGCAGTAAGATATTGTAGCTCGATCTTGTGCTCTTTGCTGTTCCATGATGCGATGTGCCCTCGTACTGCGTGTATCGATACAATCCTCCTCAACTCGGTGAGTAGCTATACTCTGATCGACGCGCCTGATCCGTTGGATCGATAAGGGCTTGGTAGGCCAACCGATGTGCATTCCTGTTTTGCTCTCGGGTGATAAACCACATCTTGACATTGATTCCTCTGCAGTCAAAGTTGATGAATAAGGTGTTGATCGACGCGAGCCTAGAGTTATGCGGGCTGTAGACCCTAGAAGAGTTCCAGGTGTGTTCGTCGATCCAGCCCCACCCCCGGAACGCCACGACGTTGACCAAGTACCAGGAGTCACACGCGATCCGCACGTTGGTCAATTCGGGGTGGGCGCAGGTGATGCTGCTCACGGTGCTGAAAGCTAGGTACAAGGCCTCGATCACGCCTCGGATCCTGGTCTGCTCGAAGGGCTGCTGGAGCTGGCGGCATTCGTTCCAATCGGAACCCGGCCCAAAATACATACACCAGCTTGCCCTCGAAGGTTTTCTGTGTCTGTAGCGGCGCACTGAGCCAATGTGGACGACGAGCGAGGACCGGTCGGTTTCGAGGACACGGGTCTGCGGGTTGTGCCTTCGCAGATGTACTATCTGTTCCTGCTGGTTGTAGACAAGCAGCTCTGGTATCTGGATCGTGCGGTGCAGAGGGCTGAGGGATGGTACGAACAAGCGCTCGACTATGTTCCCTCGCTCGTCGAACAGCTCTTCGCTGTTCACGGATATTGGATAGACCTTCATGATGGCTTTGAGTTAACGTCTGAGGAGGCGGAGGTAGATGAGGAGGATATTGGTAATAGGAGGGGATTAGTTGAGAATACGTACCGGCTTTTATGTGTAGTCAGGACAAAGAAATATGAAGTTCCATATATACTATCATATCTCGTCCCAGTGTCTTGCCTATCGTGAAGGAACGAAGATGATCATGGCTGAGATTGGCACTGAGTTACGACCTGTCATCATGCTTCAGGTTCACGCAAGGGCGGTGTAGTGGAGAGGGTTCTGGCTCTACCTCCTAGTGATATCCCGCAGTCAAGGTTTAAATCATCCATCGTGGTGTGGCGAATACTTTCCCATCTTCATGGTGTATCTGCTAAGTTAGGTACATGGAGATGACGAAGTACCGCTCGGACACGAGCATCAAATCTCAACAGCTTTATATGCAAATAGTTAATAGCATATTATTTTAATTGTTCGACTTTTATACATTCGTTACACCTCATCCAGTCGTATCACCGTACCGAGCACCGCCAGTAATTGACCTATATACAGATTAAAGGAAAGCAACACATAATGGTATCCCCTGAACTCCGCAGATCCCGTCTATTTGCTTGCGTCAACAACATACCGGCCAGCAATCTTGCCCGCACTCATCAAGTCGAACACCTCCTGCAGCTTACTAAGGCCGACGACCTTGTATGGGGCCTGGATGAGACCTCTCCTGAAGAAGTCGATGGCTTCGGCGGTATCTTGACGGTTTCCGACGTAGCTGCCCTTGATGGTGATCATGCGGACCACGGTGTCGAAGACAGGCGCCTTCAGGAAGGCACCGGCGGGTAGACCGACGCAGACGATCGATCCACGGCTACGGACGTACTCGCTAGCCTGCTGGAAGGGGCCCTCGCTGACGGCGAGCAGGAGGACGGCGTGGGGACCGAACCCGTCGGGCGTCGCGTTCTTGACGGCCTGGACTAGGTTCTTGGTCGTGCTGAAGTCGATGTAGTCCTCGGAGCCGAGTGCCTTGCACATCTCGCCTTTCTCCGCGCCGCCGTCGATGGCGATCGTATGCAGACCCATGGCCTTGGCGTACTGGATGGCCAAGCTACCGAGACCACCGCCGGCACCGACGATGGCAACTTGCTGGCCGGGCCGTGCGCCGGACTCCTTCAGGGCCTTGTACACCGTCAAGCCGGCGCACAGGATGGGGGAGACAGCCTCGAGGCTGCATTCCTTGGGGATCTTGGCGATGTGGGCCGCCTTGCCGATGGCGTACTGTTGGAAGCTACCGTCTACGGTGTAACCAGATAATAGTGCGTTAGGGCAGAGCGACTCATCCGCCTGTTGACAGAACGAGCAGCTCAGACACGAGCCGTTCAGCCACTTGATGCCGGCGTAGTCGCCTATCTCGACGTCCTTGACCAGCTCGCCACGTGCGACGACGATACCCGCGCCCTCGTGTCCACCGACGAAGGGCATCTTGGTGGCCAGCGGCCAGTCGCCGTTCATGGCGTGCAGGTCAGTGTGGCAGACGCCCGAGTACTTGATGTTAATGAGGACCTCATCGGGACCCGGCTTGGGAACCGGAATCTTCTTGAAGATGGCGGCTACTTGATGTTAGCCATTGATCCGAGTATCCGCTGCCACGAATAATGCTAGCTTAGGTGGATGATGGGGTACTCACGTCCGCCCGTCTTCTCGACGACCTGCGCCCATTGCTCGCTCGGGATTTCTGTGGAACCCATGGTTGATGGTGGTGATTTGATATGAAGGATCTGGGTGGTGACTATGACGTAAGTTGTCTATCTCGTAACTTGAGAGGTTACCGAGTGGTCTGACTGATGATGATGTTTGTTGATTGTTGATGATGATGGCAAACTCAAGAAGGTTTGAAGGGATATCTATCGCCGTTATATAAGACTCCGCCCGCAACAATGGAAACTCCATCCCTTAGACTCGAGACGGCGCTCCCTTAGGCCACAGCGAATTGCGCGCCCGCCCGACGACGTCCCCTTGGATGGGATGGGATGGGAACAACGTCACCTTACCCCTCTCACGACGGCGGATGGGAACCAGCGAATGGAATACACTGGGGCATCGTAGTGTTAGCCACGATGGAATCCATGCCGCCGGTCGATCTAGAGTTTAGTTAAGGGATGGGCTACTGCATGGCCAAATACGGAGTAGGCCGGGAACGATTCGTTGGTTAGCCCGGCGTAAGAAACGAATCACCGCAGGAGGCCGTTAGTATGTCAGGCGCTTTTTTAGCTGACTGATGATGCAAATCTGACAACGGCCGGAAGCAGACGCGATAGACCGAGACGGCGCCACAGGTCTAGAAACGTGACTTGGTAGGGATACAGCAGGGCCTTCGCAGACGCCTTGCAGGAAACATACAGATATAGCGTCGAGCCTTCGGCCGCGCGGAACCCCGCTGGTCCCCATATGTCCGTCCGACCTATTCTTTACATATGCATATTGACTAGAAGAGTTTTGGTGTTTCTAATGCACATCAATTCAATGTCAAGAAATACAATACCTGCGATGTTCATATATGACGAACTTTGGTGTTGTCGTAGTTGTCTTGAGAATTAACTCTCCTGATAACCTGATAAACCTGTAAAGGCCCGAGACAATTCGGTCCTTCGTATTGAAAAATTAATTTTGTAGGTAGAGCTCTAGAATGTACAGTCGTACGATTCTTTACGATGTGATGATGACTAGGACAAGGTTCCCTCGCAGCACAGCAGGTTAATGTCAGCCCACAACTCTTGAAGCGGGGGTGGGTCTTCCTTGCGTTCCAGCCTCTCAGCTCCTTCGCCTGTCGCCGGTGGAATGGAAGTGGAAGCTGCATCATGTGGCATCGATTTTAAGTCTCCTGGGATAGGGATCTAAAGAGTTGGGCTATTGTTACACGACAAATCCATCATAGTTGGGAAAGTGTATGCGATTGTTGTAAAGAAACAGAGAAATGCATTTGGAGATGTTTACTGTACTGAAACTAATAATGTATGCCAAGGCGGGTGATAGGAGATCGAGATAACCCTTGAACCCCTATTCAAACATTGTCAATATTGACTATTCAAGGTATAGTTTCTAGTAACGACTCTTGGGAATAATTCAAAATCAAGAGAGACAAAGAATTGAGAACACTGAAAAATATTATAGCTCTTCGAATTTAATAAAGACTTGATCTGATAGATCCGATGTTGTAGGTCTTTAAAGGTCTTGTATCTTATCTACGGCATAAGCTCGGCCGACGGATTTGTGAAAGACAACTCCGTTCTCCGATATCCACATGTGAATTCATTAAGCCTATGCCATTCCCTTCTCAACCTTCACTTATACCAACAATAAGACACTGATAATTAACCTGACCATCCTCTCGTGACAACATCTCACTCTATAGTAGCCATACAATTGCATCCTGAGATAAGATAGGTTATTGAGCCATGGCTTATATTAGAGGACATATTCTACCCTATCATTCCTATCCGGTCCCTGAACACATCAATACTCATTTGTAGGTATCGCGCATCAACTATCAACCTCCGAGCTCACCCTGGCATGTCCTCAACCATCCAAGGTCTGATGTAACACATTCACCCGATAGCTTTCACTTCGAACCAATAGCTCTTCGTGTGATCCCTTCTCCACACATCGTCCATCCTCAATCATGAAGATCACATCTGCGCGCCGGATTGTATGCAGTCGGTGCGCGATGGCCACAACCGTTATACCCCGCGTCGCCTTCTCCAATCCATCCTGCAGCAGTCTCTCCGATTCTGCATCTAGAGCACTAGTCGACTCATCGAGGAGGAGTAATCGCGGCTTACGCACTAGTGCTCTCGCGATGGAAAGCCGTTGCTTCTGCCCGCCCGAGAGCTGTCCCCCGCTAGGCCCACACTGTGTGTCGTAGCCGTCCGGCAGACCTACGATAGTGTCATGGATGTTGGCTAACCTGCATGCTTCCTCGATATCGGCATTTGATGGCTCTGTGCCTGGCCGAGCCCCCAGAGATACGTTGAACCGAATGCTACCGTCGAAGAGGACGCTCTCCTGCGGCACGAGACCAATGTCATCTCGGAAGACAGGAACTTTCTTAGCAGAGACATCGACCCCATCGACTTCGATCGCACCTGACTCGACGCTGTACATGCGCTCCAATAACGATATGACTGTCGATTTGCCAGCACCGCTAGGACCAACGAGCGCACAGAATTGTCCAGGGCGAATTTCAATGTCCAGTCCCTTCAAGACTTGGCGGTTTAGTCGGGCGGGATATGAGAATTTGACCTGTTTGAAGCTTACTGCCAGTCCTCGAGCATTCGGGACCACAGCTCTCTTAGACTCGACAGCCGCCTCGGGATCACAAGCATTCGACTCCTTCGCTGACAAGGTCTCCGACGAGCCCAAATCAATGAGGTCGAAGATTTTCCCCACAGCTCTCCCCGCCCTAGTCACCTCAGGGGCAAGAGTGAAAAGTTGCCCCCAGAGTTGCGCGCTTACTAGGAGCGCAATTAACACGATAAAAAACTGGACCTGTGTGTAATGGCTTTCGATGATCTGCTTTGCTCCCCACCAGTAAATGAAGGCATATATGAGATTCGAGATACTGTAGGCGATCGCGAGGAAAAGGTTGGCCCATAAGCTCGAGCGCGTCATTTCATTGCGCGGGGCCGAGAGTGAACGACGGTATGTCCCAAGCACTTCTTGTTCCAGTGAGAGTGCAGCGACCGTCTTGATCGAAGTCACAGCCTCAACAGTGATACCCACGGATTTTGAGAAAGCTTTCTCATGGCGTTCTGCGAAGCGAGAAAGGATACGCATCTGCATTATCCCCGAACCGAGCATGAGAGGTACCGTTGCGAGACAGACAATAGCAATTTTCCAGGCGACGATGAGCGTCAAAATGACTGCTACGAGAAAATTGACGGCGATGGAGAAGACGGACCCTATTATGGAACCTGTCAGCCCTTCCACAGCAGCCGAGTCGCTTGTGATGTATGACAGCAACATCGACGGAGTGCGGTTTTCGGATTGATGCCATTGCAGATCTTGCTCAAACAGCGAGCGGAAAGAAAGCACCCTGATCCTGTACAAAACCTTCTGCGCAACCCATCCAAACGCCGACCAGCTGATTCCATTCGCGAAGAATTCTGCGATAGCGAGCACGAAGAACATGAGACCGAAGAAGCTGCCTGCTGCTCGGATGGCGTCTTCGGAGTTGCAAGGACTAAGAGCGCCAATTGTGTTGCCAAAAATCACCGCCGATCCAGAATAAGTTCCGCCGACAATTATTGACGCGAAGAAGGCAACGAATAGCCAGAGAAGATACGGTCGAGTTGTAGCAGCCATACTCTTGATTGTAGCCCACGTCGGTCTCGAACGGTCAGATGGGGTCGCCTTCTTTTCCTCTACTTCTCTTTCGACTTCAGCGCTGGCTGAATTTGAAGCCTTTTCTTCGTCGGTGGTTAGAGACTGAGATACTTTCTCCAAGTCGATATCCGAGCTATTAGTTCCCTTCACAGAGCTTCCTTTCGCAGTACTAACGCTCGATGTCTCTGACCCTATGTTCTGCAACCGGACGAGAGCAGCGTACTCGCCGTCTCTGACGATAAGGTCCACATGGCTCCCCTGTTCAATGACTTTGCCGTTACGCATGACGACAATATTATCAGCATTCTTCACTGTCGCTAAACGATGTGCGATCGATATGACTGTTCTTCCTGCAGAGACCTGTTCGATAGCGTTTTGGATACGCCACTCACTGGCGGAATCAAGAGATGAAGTGGCCTCATCTAGGACGAGAATCTTGGGGTCTTTCACCAGAGCTCTTGCCAGTGCCACTCTCTGCTTCTGCCCACCACTTAGCAAGTCGCCATTAGGACCAACAGTTGTACCAAATCCGTATTCCAAGTTCCCCAGGAATGCTTCGGCATCAGCGAGACTCGCCGCGCGTTGAACCAGTCTCACAATTTCAAGCGCTAGGGTTCCGTAGGATTCTGCTGCGACTGCTATATCTTGCCCGTCTCGCACGGCTTCTGCTATTTGGGATAATTGCGTGCCGAGAATCACAGATTGCAAGAACGCGTGCTCCGGCCGCGGCGAGTTTATCAACCCAAGGGCTATGTTCTCCAAGACTGATCGATCCAAGAGCAAAGGGTCCTGTTGAACCAGTCCAACGAAGCTCCGTAGCTGGCGCACGTTGACATCACGGATATTTCGGCCATCCACGTACACAGCACCCTGATCGGGATCATACAATCGAGTAAGCAATCCGGCAATCGTTGACTTGCCGCTGCCAGAGAGACCGACGATTGCAGTATGTTGGCCAGATGGTAAGTGGAGTGTAACATCCTGGATCACAGGAACGTCCGGTCGGGACGGGTAAGTAAAATCCACATTTTCAAGTTTAACATCACCCGAGAATGATTCGAACTCATCGTCCTGAGAGGGAAGGGTGCCGTCGATTTTCGAGCGTCGGTCCATGTCTGCCTCGAGCTTTTCCAACGCCGCCGTTGCGGAACCAAAGATTTGCAAGTATGGTGATATTTGGCTAATCACTATCGAAGCTAGAAGATTATGAGAAGACGTTCATGATCGCTGCATATGAGAATCTTACCATCGACTAGAATGAAGATGATTGTGTACGTAGTACCAACCGTGATCCCTTCCGCCCGACCACCAACGACATCGGCGATAGTCCGGCTTCCCTGCCAGTATGCCAACCCACTTGCTGAGAAAGCTATGAAGTAGAGTAACCCGGACTGTATCGCTGTTGCGAGAGCTTTCTTGACTCCTTCTCCCTTTGCCTCGACAAGCTTACTAGCGAATTTTTCTTCAAGACGGTCGTTCGCTCTAAACGCATGTACAACCATTACGTTCGACAGGCTCTCCAGGGCGATAGATGATGCAGAGGCAATATGCTGGGACGCTTGGCCTGAGTATTTGCCGATGAAGTGTCCACCAACGAGAGACATCAGCATGAATGCAGGTACCAGTGAGACCAAGATACCGGCGAGTCTAGCGTTCTTGATAAAGGCCACGATGTACGAGGTGACGAACATGGCAAGAGAACCCATGTACACGCCAACTTTCTCGGATGTGCCGCTCTTGATGGTATTGATGTCGGCGCTCAGGCGCGATGAGACCTCTCCGGCGGGTAACTTGTCGAAGAAGGATACCTCCTGGCGGAGCAGGGAGCGGAAATACCGTTCTCGCAGCCGGTGGGCAAGCCGATCACCAAACAAATTCCAGCATACGATGTAGACGTATATGAGCGCGAACTGTGCCAGAGCGCAGGCCATGACCAGCAGTACCTTCTGGTTGACTGCGGCCTGGTATTCGCCGGGCGAGATGGCCTGTTGAGACGCACATGTTGCCGAGTTCAGGTCGTCCAGCAGCTCTCCAAAAAGAATTCCAAGAAGCGGAAACGGTATACCGGCTGCGATCGAGGAGACGGTGCCGACTATCAGCAGTGCGACATCTACTTTGCTGGGTTCGGCGTAGGTAAGAAGTCGGAAATATCGAAATAGTCCTCGTGTGCCCTTCGGAATCAGTCAGCCTGTTATACGCGGTATGTACATTATAAGTTGGAGGATTTACGTGTGACGCCATTGACCTTACTCTTCCCCCAATCGTGTCCTTAGTCTTGGAACCATTGCTACGAGTCACAACGTCCATGGTGTGATTCGAGCCAGAATTCGTTCCAGCCATCTAAACGTCCGTGATTCTTACAGTCTCGAGTTCTTGACACCAACATATTCAAGATACTCTTCAACATGCTAGAAAATTTTCCCATTTTCCCATTTTCCCCCCAGCCGAACCAACAACCCCATAGGCCCATCTTTTTTTTACTTCTCCCCTTTCACCGGCACCCGGACGCATGGTGTCCCGCATCAGTAATTTACAATACAACATCAATCATGACGATACGGGGCTAGACGGAGCCAAGGACGGAGTCCACAAGTCCACAGGCCCAAAAGTCGAAAAGAGTGTCCTTCTCATTTCGGCGAGCTATGCGTCGGTATATAGATTTTATGATGTAACATGAATTCTAGTGTGGAGGGTACAAAGATGTACATGTATTCGAGAAGATGCCCGGCTCGGGAAGCATAGGGCATCTTACCACTTACATAGGGATCCCATGGCTCCGAAGTACGGGCATGACGGGGGTGATAATAGCCACTAAGCTTGGTGTGGTAGGAGGTGGCTGCTTTAGGGGTCTTGGCATGCAGCATCTGATAAGATCATTTCAACGCCATGCCGAGCTTAGGGGACGGATGGGGACGGATCCTGCTTTGTCCAATTTATTACAGGTAACTCGAGTTATCTGATGGCACTAGTTATGCGCCATGGCCCACAATGGACAGCACATCGTTTTCTGGCGGTTTCAGTCTTTCCACCTTGTAGGGCAGTATGCGAGGGATACCCAACGCGCGAATCGCCTTGTGTAAGTCGGTTACGATCAGCTGGAAAATACGCTTGTATTACCTCAAATGTCTCTCCCCTTTTCTTTTTTTTCTCTGATGTACGCGCAAGATGGCTGCAAGCTCCCTTGTGTCTAAGCCCCTCTGAGCTAAGCTGCGCGAATAAAACCCCTAACCCCCATGTTTCTGCCCTGCTCGGGAACAGCTGAAGGTCTCATCAGCTGACCGACAGGGTGGCCTGATGACTCGCATCCTCTGCCTAGAACACAAGATCTAGTGCTCCTTTCAAACAATACATAGAAATAAGCAACGCCTGTCGCCCTACTGCAACCCTATCCCATCTTCCTTCCCGAGTTGGCATGTCAAACCTCCATCGACGTGTCGCTCCAACCGCCAACATGGAAGATGACACTATTAGCCAGGCACCACTGCTAGGTCGGGAATCGGGCAGTGATGATGGCAACCATGTCCGGAGAGATTCGTATGGATCGACTTCGAGCAAAGACGATGTCGTAGTCACCGTCGAATCCACAGACGAGGAAGCAGGCGTCGCTGTTCAAGATGGCATCAAACAAGCCGACGCCATCAATCAAGTCTGGTCGCGAGCTGCGCTCATTCTCGCCTATTCTTTGTGAGTCGTGATTGTGACATTAATCCTATTGATCCGGAAGAAAAATGAAAACAATAAAATTCACGACGCACCTCACGATCGAGTTCTATAGTTGTCTTAGTCCTTTGCTTTGCTGACTTGCTTCCCTCGTTTGACTGTAGCATCTTCTTGTGCTCATTCGCGAACACCCTCCAGTACCAGATCATGTCGAACCTCCAGCCCTACGTCGTCAGCGAGTTCAGCGCGCACTCCCTGATCCCCACCATCGGCATAGTAGCGTCCATCATGAGCGGCATCCTGAAGCTGCCCATCGCCAAGATCATCGACGGCTGGGGCCGCCAGCAGGGCCTCGCGTCCATGATCGCGCTCGCGACTTTTGGCCTCGTGATGATGGCCGCCTGCCGCGATGTCCAGACTTACGCTGCCTCCGAGGTCATCTACCAGGTCGGCATCAGCGGCTTCACGTACATCCTTGATATTATCATCGCCGATACCTCGTCTTTGAAAGACCGGACGCTCGCCTTCGCGTTCAACTCGTCGCCTACCCTCATCACCACATTCGTCGGCCCCGTGGTCGCCCAGGCGTTTCTGGACGGGAGCAGCTGGAGATGGGCATTCGGGTTCTCGGCAGTGTCGTTTGTAGTCCTGTCTCTGCCGATACTTTCCATCATGGCCTTCCACGCGCGCAAGGCCAAAGCAATGGGACTGCTGCCAAGGTCCACTAAGAGTGGCCCGTGGACGGTGTCGCGATTGCATCAATTACTGATTGAGCACGATGGTACGCTAGTTAGCCGCTCTAAAGATCCACAGACGGAGGAACTAACTCGTAGTAGCTCTGGGCATGTTCCTCGCGGCCGCCGGCCTCACGCTGATTCTCGTGCCGTTCTCGCTGCAGGGCTCCTCGGTTAACAGCGCCGTCGCTATTACTCCCGTATTCGGCATCATGTTCGCGGTCGCGTTTGCCGTCCACGAGCGCAGGGCTGCGCGACCGTTTATACGGTTCTCGCTCTTGTGCTCGCGGAACGTGGCGGGCGCTTGTTTGCTTTCCGTCACCATCTTCATCGCGTATTTCGCGTGGGACGGCTACTACACATCTTACCTGCAGGTCGTGCATGGTCTGACGCTTACCCAGGCCGGCTATATCGGGCACATTTACGGCCTCGGTTCGTGCCTCTGGTCCGTGGTGGTGGGGTACCTCATCCGACGTACGGGCCGGTTCAAGTGGCTCGCCATGGCTGCTCTGCCGGTGCATCTACTAGGCGGCGCCCTGATGATCGTCTTCCGCCGCCCGGACACGGATATCGCGTGGATCGTCATGTGCCAAATCCTCATCACCATCGGCGGCAGCACGCTCGTCATCTGCGACCAGATGGCCGTGATGGCCGTCGCGAACCACTCAGAGCTGGCCTCTGTCATGGCTCTCCTGGGTCTGGCTTATTACATCGGCTCCGCCGTAGGCAGCTCGCTGAGCGGCGCCATCTGGAACACGACGCTCCCGGAAGCGCTGGCTAGGCAGCTACCGCAGCTGTCCCCCGACGAGCTGGCCGTCATCGGGGCCGATCTAAAGAAGCAGCTGAGCTACCCCGTGGGCAGTGCGGTGCGCAGCGCCATCATCGCGGCGTACGGCGAGGCGCAGAGGCGCATGTGCATCACGGGCACCGTCATATCACTCTTCGAAATCCTCGCGGTGGGCATATGGAAAGACGTCAGAGTGGGCGACTCGAAGCAAGTCAAGGGGACCGTGTTTTGATTTATGCCAAAGCAAGAGCCTTGTTTTTATAAAAATTACATTTATGATCTATCGCATTAAAGAGAGAGCTCTGGGCTTTGGGGGGTGCCGTTGCATGCATATAGCAGCATTAGAATGGAATAGATTGCATTCGTACAGGTCATATTTAGGGGAATTTAAAACTTATGCCTCGAGATTTGAGGAGGCTTGGTTTTTACAATTTACAATATAACACAACTTGTGAGGTTTGCTATGTACCTGTATGTGTGTCTTAGGTACGGAAATAGTGGAATAAAGTCAACTATGCTTAATAGGGGTAAGAAGCCGTTATGCTAACTTAGACTACATATAGACAAGTAGACCGGTGGGTACATCGGGCAAGTATAGACACAGGGGTACATGTAAGTACCAACCAAGTATCATAGAGTACAAAGGCGTACAGCTTTCCGTCTAGGGCAGGTAGGAATGATGATCGTCGACCATTCGGCATTTTGACGTTCCACTGCTCGAACAGTGACATTGTGGTCTCCGATCTCGCACCAGATGCAACGATGGGGGATATGCAAGGCGCTGATGGACAAGGTGCCTTGATTTGATCTTATCTGATCCGATGATTAGATTCTGATCCCCGTCTCGGCCCACCAACACAGAAACCCAGGTCCTGGCAAGTAGCATGGTGCAGGGGTGAATCTTTTTCTTCGGTCTCCTCCCATTCTAGGTTGTTACGTTCATTGTTCTGTCGACCGAATCGCCGGTTCTACTGTTTCCACTTGCCTTTTATTAGAACTGGTTACGTACAAATACTACCCTACCGAGGCGCCCGATGCATTGGAGAGGTTGGCGTCTTCTAGAAGCGTAGCCAAGGAGAGAGTATCCTTCAAGATGAGCGAGATTCTCGGATTCTTGCCGTAGTCAACTTCTCAGCCACCAGCGAGGAGTAGGCTACTCGATATTCCGTAATATTCTCGAAGTTAGTGTGTGTCACATTAACACAGCGGCCGAGGTTCTCGTCTAACTATGCGGAGCTGTAACGACGGGGTTTAACAGGACTACCCACAGACGAGTTGCAGTTGAGAAAGATTGCATAGATGTGGGGATCGATCTCTTCCCAGCTGGTCTAGTTCCTCTGCACGGCATTCGGTGGAACTTCCATTAAGTAAAACTCGTCATAAGGATATATATCGAAATTTTATATTCTCATACCTGCTAGTGAAGATTTCATAGAGAGGGTGGTTTTCCTTGTTTTCATACTAGACGGGTCATCTTCCCTTCCTTAATTACCACACGCCAAGATGGCCACCCAGCCGCTGGTCCCTTCGTCTATATCGAATCCTCAATTCCAGAGGCAGAAACTGTCATATTTGGAGGGACCAGTAGATCCTCCGTTGGTAGATCTGACCCTCGGCGAGCTCCTCGACTTACAATGCCAGCATCACGGCAGCCAGGAGTGTATTGTCACACCGTGGACGGGCGCTCGGTGGACGTACAATGAGCTCAACCAGCAAAGCTCGCAATTGGCCAGGGCGCTGCTGTCGCTTGGGATTGGCGTTGGTGACCGTGTTGGCATCATGGCGGGTAATTGCGAACAGTATGCTGCCGTGTTCTTTGCTGTTACGCGGATTGGTGCTATTCTGGTGATATTGAATAACACGTACACACCAACGGAAGCGCAGTACGCTCTGAAGTTCTCTGGTGAGTTACCACGCACTCTGTTCAAGACTTCACGGTGTGCTAAACATCTGCGTAGATTGCAAGGTATTCTTCACAACGAAGAAAATAGGGAGGACGGACAACACCAAGCTCCTAGCAGAGATAGCCAAGGAAAAGCAAGGCCCCAACATCGTGATCCTACGAGGGGAATCGGGGTCGTATCCGACGTACTCAGATCTGATCGAACAGGGACGAACGGTAAGCACCAGCCAGCTCCACCGGCTCGGCAAACGCGTGCTCGCGCACAATGTCTGCAACCTGCAGTTCACGAGCGGCACCACGGGACTCCCTAAGGCGGCCATGCTGACGCACCACAACATCGTCAACAACGCACGCTTCATCGGCGACCGCATGCGCCTAACCCCCGACGACATCCTGTGCTGCCCGCCCCCGCTGTTCCACTGCTTCGGCCTCGTGCTCGGGCTCATGGCTGTGCTCACCCACGGCGCTAAGATCGTCTACCCCGAAGAGACCTTCGACCCGGCCGCCGTCCTGCGCGCCATCTCCGACGAGCGGTGCACGGCGGTGCACGGCGTGCCCGCCATGTTCGACACGCTATTCAGCCTGGAGCCGCCCCCCAACTTCAACTGCGCGAGCCTGCGCACAGGCATAATCGCCGGCGCGCCCGTGCCGCGGTACCTGATGGAGCTGCTAGTCGAGCGCTTCGGCATGACCGAGTTCACGAGCAGCTACGGACTCACCGAGGCGAGCCCGACGTGCTTCAACGCCTTCACGGACGACGCGGTCGAGCGGCGGCTGACGACGGTAGGCACGCTGATGCCGCACGCGCGCGCCAAGCTCGTCGACCACGACGGCCGCGTGGTGCCCGTCGGCGCGCGCGGCGAGCTGTGCATCGCCGGGTACCAGCTCCAGGCCGGCTACTGGAACAACTCGGAGAAGACGGCCGAGGTCATGGCGCGCGACGCCGAGGGCGTGCTGTGGCTGCGCACGGGCGACGAGGCGGTTTTCGACGATGCCGGGTATTGTACGATTACGGGCCGTTTTAAGGATATTATTATCCGCGGCGGCGAGAATATCTATCCCCTTGAGATCGAGGAGAGGCTGCTGGCGCACCCGGATATTTCGGTGGCGGTGGTGGCTGGCCTTAAGGACGCGCATTATGGCGAGGTTGTTGGTGCGTTTTTGCAGGTGTCGGATCAGGCGAGAGGGGATGGCCGGAGAGAGAGGCTGGGTGACCGGGAGGTCCGCGAGTGGGTGCAGTTGAAGCTGGGGCGGCACAAGGCGCCTGCGCATGTCTTCTGGCTTGGCGAGGGTGGTGTGCCGGCGGTCGTGCCGCTCACGGGGAGTGGTAAGGTTAAGAAGTTTGAGATGGCGAGGTTTGGGGAGGAGATTCTTAGGAAGAGGCGGTTGGAGAAGCTGTAGATGGTGTCGAGACTTGTTATAGCGTTGGGGATTGGTTTTAATAGAGCTGTGGGTGTATTTCTGGGGATCGTTGTGATCTTTGGTATAGAAAAGGGGCGGGATGTTCTTTGATGTATGTTGGATTGTATAGTAGCTGAGGATTAGAGTAGATGGTTCATATATCTCTACCTCGCCATTTCTTGTGATCTACAGCCAGTGTTAGATAAGTGGTGGAGAGGTTTTTCGGAAATCTAGTCACATCTCCAAACACGTAGATGTAGCGCCGTCTCCTCATGGCGGAAGCGTATATTCTCCTTTGGACTTCGGCTTCCATTATTTCCCGGCGGCATGAAGCATATTTGATGGAATCAGTTTAGGATCTTCCACAGCGAATAATATATCGTACCCTCTACTCCCATCAGTTAAGCACGATTACATCGATCACGTTATCCCTTTTTGCCATTGAACACTCTAACGACCACAGCTCGGATGCGGTAAATGTGAAAACACGACATTGTTGCGCAAGAAGCCCTGAGAAATACTACGAGAGGTCACTGTCACGATGCAAACCATGTTGGAGGTTAAACGTTGTTCAGCGAGAGGCCAGCAATATAGACATGTACAAAGAGTTTTGTTTGTCTCCTATCTCCGAACTATCCCCCCAAACGGACCTGAAATCGCAACCTCTATGATGCTAAGTGAGAGAGACTATGCGTGAAACATCATACGTCAAGTCAAGCGGCCCCAACCCCATGAGGTTGCGGCGCATTCGCCGCCGCCCGCCACCCCGGGTTCCGTGATACTGCCGCCCGTTTAACGGCCCGTACCCTTTGCCCTTCATTTGCAAGATATCTTTCTTCCACCCCTCCCTTTCGACTTCTTCTTCTCACTTCTTTCCACCCTCCCTCTCTCTTCTCTCTCTGTTTCCCATCCTCGAGATATCGCTAGACCTCCTGCCAGGTCAGTCCCCTCACACTCATCTCCACCAACGCCTCGAATGAATCCAGGAATATTGAACCGGAAGGTATGTAGAAAGCGTAACTTGTGAATGGTGTCCAAGACATAATTGTTGGGTAGGTTGTTGAGTAGGTGGTAGGTCGTTAGTCGAGAATTCTGATTCAATAACCAATCTTACTATATTTATGGGAGAGCCGGAGCCACGAGCCCGGTGGGACGGGAAGCATCCCCCGCGCGGGCCGATTAATGGGAGACGATACGATAGTGTGCTGGCGCCGCTGCCACCGCCGCCACCACCACCACCATGGCAGCAATGTCAGCGGCGCACAGCACACGCACAGGGTCTTTTCCCACCCACCGACCCGCGCGGGCCGATTAATAGGAGACGACAGGATAGGCAGTGTGCTGGCGCCGCTGCCACCGCCGCCACCACCGCCACCATGGCAGCAATGTCAGCAGCGCACAGCACACGCACAGAGTCTTCTCCCACCCACCGACCCGCGCGGGGGCATGTCCGTTGCTCCCCCGTGCTCCCCCATGCTGGTTCTTAGCTCCAGCCGGCCTGTGAGCCCGGTAAGATTAGGCTTTTGATTAGGATTGGTTGTTGAATCGGGTTCGGGTTTTCGAATTAGGGTAATGGCGACTCCCGTTCCCTACTATGGGCCTGTGGCTTTGGAACGGCTCGTCGAGGTGCTCAACGAATGGCGGAAAACAAAGGAAATAAGTTTCGTGGTGTTGTTTGAATATATATATATATATACCTGGGAATCGATAGCGTCTTTTCGTATTCGCCGGCCCACCCGCGGGATACTCTTATTTCCCACGATGGGCCCGCTGCTCTGGAAGGGGTGGTCCAGATCCGATGTTACTTTCGTAACACCCGCATTGTGTCCAGCTAAGTCATACTTGCCCCAACTAGACACAATGAATGCGGGTGTTACGAAAGTAACATCGATATCATCAGCAAGCAAGACGGATCACGTCTCTCGTGACGATTGTCCGGAGGCGCCGCCTTCTCTTGTCGTCGTTGTAGAGAAAAGGGATGTAAGATAGAGGAAACCGAAAGGCTTAATAGGTGTCGAACCTAAACCTCTATACATATCCGTTTGTCAGGATATCTGATTTTGATATCTGACGTGTCAGGATGGGACTTGGACAGGACGGCAAGTGGGAAAACATAGTTGATACCCCCATATGGTCGGAGGATTGATGAAAGGAAATGGAATTAAAAGGGACGAAAGAAAGAGCAAGCTCTCGGTATACCCACATGAGTGAGTACTATCCTCTTTCTTGACTGGTTGAGTTGATGATGGCAATGTCGCGGTGGTTATGGCAGCACAGTAGTGGAGCCCTCCCAATTCTTGCAATATCTGGTGATGTCGCATGTCGAGGTGATGATAGCTTCATGTGTCTCGCTTGGTGCGAGTAGGCCACATAGTAATTCCATGCCAATGTGAATTTAATTCAGGTAGGCTCTGGTACATGTTGTTTAGGACATGTTGTAAGTCATCGGATTCCATGAGCCTCAGAGGGTAATATGTAGCCTTCTTCATAGTGAGATGGCTGTGGTTTCCGGCTTGTCTTGGAAATATCCCTTGAATGAAACATTCTGACTGGGGAGATGATTCGTGTACTCTCTCGAGTGTTTGGCGTGAGTAGGACTTATATATAGAGTGTAAGCCGCAGAAACGTTATGACCAGTATCAGTCATGATAATATCCTTAGTCTAGATAGAAGATGCCGGGTTCCTCATTGTGGGTTATGGGGCCCGCGGTAGTGTAATGATGATGCTGCTATTCTATGAAGAGAAGGAATCTCGTTAGTCTTGAAGGTCGATGATAGATTTAGACTTTTGGACTTGTTCTTGACTTACTCGTGATAGGAGGTTTTGCGTAGTTAGGTAGGTACCTGATATGTACCTGTTCATGTATTGACGAGAGATAATTCTTCTCGATAGAACTGGGGCAGACAACCACCAGTTGGATGTTTCATCACTGCGTGTCTCGCACGACTTGTAGTGCCTGTCGTATGTACCAACGACCTGCTTTGGGTCCTTGAGGAAATGGCTACTCAGCCTTCTTAGCCTAGTTGCTGGTAATAATGAATTTACCTATCATCATGTCCAAGATCTCAACGATCGATAGGAGCAGAGGCATATATATATTTCGTAGAAGTCTCTGTGCCCAACGAGTGTTAGCTATGGAGCGCCTTGGTAGTTAGGTAGTTGTGATGCTTACCTAAAGCTAGCCAAGTTCTGACAGGTGCGAGGAGGTTGTCATGTCTAAGTGGAGGTTGTAGGGGGTCAGGGTTAGGGTCAGGGTCAGGGCTCGCCTGCCAGCTGCGGCGCCGCTAAGTATTGTTTGCTGTCCAATATAAGGTAAGGGGAGGTATGGCGTCATTCCTGAAATATTGTACTCTAAGGAGTCGACTTAGGAGCGTTGCGTCGGCCTGGCCTCTAATTCGTGAGCTCGACTGGAGTCTCGGCACTTATCTTGTCGTCATTTGACCCAAAGCAAGTGGGAAGTTCCATTAGATGTTGTTGTCCGCTCCGGCTACCCAGACTGCGGGCACCAAGAGCTAAGTTATGAGCGAGGTTAGAGTTGATGTATCGGAAGAAGAAGCCTAAGGGGGCCATGCCCACCAGGTACATGACTGGTTGGAGCCTAGAACAGACTGAATACAATTGGTTAGTAAGAAATACAATGTGGGAAAGCAAACAATGAGGAACATGAACAAGGAGAGGACAGTGATGGGATGAAGGGAAGAGAACAATGGCAAAGGTGACGACGATGTAATGACAATGCCGACGATGAGTATAAGAATGACGACAACAGGAAAACAGCGACAGGAAGATGATGGGGATAGCAGCGACAACAACAATAAGATGAAAGGGAAGATGACGATAAGATGACAATGATAACCATGAGGAGGACGACGACGATGAAATGATAGAGACAACAGCAATAGGAAGACAATGATAATGACAAGAGGATGACAGGAAGAGGGCGACGATGACGGCAAGGAAGGAAACAGGAAGACAGGCAAGCGAGTAGGATGGGGATAAAAAGGAAGAGAACAATAGCAAATAGAAAGAGGAACAGGATGGAAAGGTACCTACAGTGGGATGAAGTGGGAAGGGATGAAGAGGGTGAAGAGGGATGAAGAGGGTGAAGAGGGATGAAGAGGGTGAAGAGGGATGAAGAGGGTGAAGAGGGATGAAGAGGGTGAAGAGGGAAAAAGAAAAGAACACAATGAGGAAGACAGCAAAGTGAAGTAGGATGACGCGAAGGAGAAAGGGAAAGACGTGTGGGGGAAAGGGGAGCGAAAGGGAAATAAGGAGGGACAAACTCCTGAGTGTGTAAAAAGAAGTAGAAGAGTAACTTACTTGTTGGTTGACCGAAGAATTGGTGTGCATGCATGCACTCCTTTGGTTGTTGTAGGAGGGTATAGTAGAGGATGTGATGTTGAGAGGGGGAGTGTTGTGTTGAGAAGGGGAAGGGAAAGGGAAAGGTGCCTAGACCGTTAAAGCGACGACGTGTTGAGGAGCACGGCGCATTGAGGGGTGACGACGCGTTGAGAGGCGACGACGTGTTAAGGTACGAGGTTGTTATTATTCGGCTGTAAATTGTGAGTTGATTATTCGGCTGCTTAGGCGGTACTTGGAAGTAGATTACCTGATTTTCTCGCGTTGCTAGGAGATGTTATGCTGGTCCATTATTCGGGGCAGCACCAAGGCGTGATTATGCTCGGGAATAATCTGTTCTAGGTAGTCTAGGCAGATATTGGAGGTCTATAGTGATGCCTTGTCGCCGTTAGCGCGTTGAAGGTGCTGTGAGCGATTGTGATGAAGGAGGGAAGGTCTGCTTACCGTGATAGGACTATCACAAGGGATAACTGCAGAGCCTTGAGCTGCTGCTGTAAATGAATGGATCAAGAGAAGTTGATGTGAGGATGGTGAAGAGAGATGATGATGTCTCTTTGCTGGTGTCCTCCAAGAAGGAGGTGTCCTTGGAGGACACCAGCAAAGATGTGGAGGTTGTAGAGATTTTGTGTTGAGATGTGGAAGAGAGGAGAAAATGGTAAAGGAAGAAGTTGGAAAATCAAGGACAAGTTCTAGGAGGAGAGCCGGTGTTAAATACATAAACCGCATAAGCAATGGCCTAAGGCGTTGGCCGCGTTGCCCGGCGGCAGCATAGGTGATAGTCCGTTTGGTTATACGAAACGACAAAGGCGGTGGGGCGACTGGTCAGTGCGATGTAGATGTACATACACCAAAAGGGCACGTGCACAAGTTTATTATTCAGCGTGTAATGTGTCCCGAATCTTGCCCTTTAGGGGCGGCAGTATCTCTGACAGGCAGATATTATTGTCACGTGATACCCCACAGGGGCACAAATTACATCAGAGACCATAGGCGTTTGTACACACAACTTTCCAATTCCAACAACTGATCAATTCACCCAGACCTTTGAATCTATCAGAATAGACTCCTTCTGATGGCTCCTTAGAAGCGGTGTGAACGCCACGTTCGTGAGGCGCACTGGAAACACTTTTCTGCGTTACACCGTACCTAACACAAAGCTTTTGTATGGCCTTATAAGAGGCTACTTAACGTGATGAAGCTTGGAAAATACACCTTGAGCTTCTCTTATTAAGTAGGGTATACAGAAATGGCCCTCAAAGGTGTGTATCTCGCTTGTTGGACATGATCGTACAGCTACTCCTCGCTATCGTACGGCCATAGAACATACATTGAATATTCCATACTATAATTAAACAGCAAAATAGCATTCCTAGCTACAAGAGCAGCTGTCTATTTACTTCCCTCCTAGGCAAGAATAGGGACGAGATCTAACAACACTCCGTACAATCCAGGCATAAGGGCGGTCAGAATAAGCGGTGTCACGATGGAATAGAACTGCGAATTGTTTTCTCCCTAGAGGGATGGATACGTCGTAATTATTTTCATGCTGTATGCCTAGAATCTAGTGTCTGATGGCATCCTCCTTTGGATCACATCCGGTAATAAAAATGCGAGTAACTACCTACATTATTCCAGCGAGATCCTTTTAGTAAGCTCCCTCTCGTCGAGTCCAGGTCGGGCTATCGACCAACTCGACCTTCTCCCTGCTCGTCCACACCGGGACTCCAGACACAAGTTCCAACGCGGGAATCTTTGCGCCGCCCTCCTCGAGCGCCCACAGAGATATCCCAACGTAGTTCGATCCGTTGTAATTTAGGATGCCCTCCGGCACGGGGAACACCGTCTGCGGACCGACATTGCTGCTCAGCTTGCCGAATTGCCAGCCGTTGACGTACAGCTGGGCTCGGTAGACGCCGGAAGACGCGGTGTCGTTGGTGAACGAGAAGGCGAGCGGGATGTCCCATTCGTCAGAGGGCAGCGCGAGATCAAAGGAGGCGGCGTAGAATGCGATGCCCGGCAGGCCAATTCCCTCGAGCGGGGAGTGAGATACCCAGGAGTTTGTCGGCGCGCCAGGGAGGTGGTAGCCTTGCCTCTCGGCGAAAAGGCCACCCTCATTCAGTGGGCCACGAGCGCGATCCAAGTAATCCTCGCCACCCAGGTTACCGGTAAGTTTCCAACTGATGGGCGTGTTGGTGGCCTTGGACGTCTCGAGTCGCCAGCCAACGATGCCGCGCGGCGACTTCATCTCGTCGGGGCCGATTCCGTAGTTCTCGTTCAGCCCCATGTTCTCCACCACGACAGTGAAGACGTGCTGCGTTCCGGCTTCGAACCCGGCGCCGGTGATGTCGTACTTTCCCTGGCTACTCTCGTTCGCGGCATTACCTGCAAACGACGACACCAGGTGATCGTCCAACCAGATCGACGAGGCGAAGCCGTCTCCGCCTTGTACCCAGAGCGAGAAGCTGATCTCGTTGCCTGTGGCGTTAAAGTGGCCTCGATACACTAGAACGCCAGTATGGAAACCGTAGTCTGATGAGTAGGTCGAAACAGGAGCGATAAGGGGCTGATATGGATTCTCTGAAGACGTTTTGTCGGCGTTCGTCCATAGCGAGTCATCGTAATCATCTTGGATTTCTGGAAGCGAGTCAATGTATTTCCAATCGAGATCCGGTAGACTAGGGACGGTAAATGAAGGCGCGGCTATCGATACACTGGCAGTTGTAGCAAGGCCCGAGGTCTCCGTCGCGGTTTCCACGTCGTTTATAACAAGCTTACTGATTCCTATTGGAGCGCCTATGATTTCGACTGTTGCGGATGCGTTGAAGTCTGCTTTGATGTGCAGCTCACCATCACTTATAGAGGCAGATCGTACGAGATAGGGGCCATTGATGATAAACTTGGAGTTCGTGCCATCGATAGTAGTGATCCAGTAATTATAAGCCGAGTTGCGATCTAGTAATTGTTAGCAGTAGGAGATAATTCCCGGATTGTAAACTTACCAAGCAAGTAGACAAACAGATCTCCACCGATCTGAAGGATGAGTCCCTCTGGGTTAGCTGTCCAGTTTATCATCAAAGTGTCAGAAGAATTGCTGCTTGTCACGGCATAAGAATCACCTCCCTGGATTTTGCTGACGGGGCTACTTGGAGCGTGAATGGCAAATTCGTTGTATTCGTCAGCTTCAGCATATAGGATTAGAATAGTCTGATTCCCTTGCTTGACGTGGCCGAAGACATCCGCAGTAGAATAAAGCAGCCGAGTACCTTGAACATCGTAGTCTGTAACCATAATTTTAGAGTCCCGGCCGTATAGCGTTAGCGATTGGTTCGCCCGAGGAACTGTTAGAAGTCCTTGAGACGTAGGCAATTTGACTCGGTACTGGGTTGTGGCAAGACTCGAATAGTTCGTATGGCGAACAACGAAGAATGACGCGTCATCTGTGGTATTGCCCAGCATTGGAGTGATGGTGATGTCAGGGTTGTCGCTATAGATGCTTGTCGAACTATTTCCTGGAATAGCAGTAAGATAACCTGGGCTCGATTGCAAGAACGTCGCCTGTAATTTAAGCTCCGAATACTTTTCTCGTGTAATGGTCCGGTCCTCGCTGACGACACTCCCATAATCGTACGAAGTATATCCCCCTGGATGACCCAAATTGCCCCAGTTGGTCCCACCAAAGATCATGTAGAGATTGTTGATCGTCACTCCCTGCGTGTATCAACAATGTTAGGTGTTTTCAAAAGTACGATCGTCGATTCCTGGATCGTCATGCTTACCGCAGCATAATTATTCTTATAGAAGACTCGTTCGAATTCGTGGTTGACAAGTGCGCTACACTATACTCGTATTAGCCACGGACATCATATCGCCTTTTGATCTTGGTGCCATCTAACAACTCGATCATGCCCGAGTAAAAATGTATTCTGAATGAAGACATGGGAAGACCAATGAGGAACCCGTGGAAACGTACCTGCTCGAATCCCCATCCACCCCAAGGATCGAATGACCCGCCCTGAAATTCGACGAGGGAATACGGTGTTGATGGGCTCTGCCTCAAGTGGGTGTTTCTCCATGTTGTCGGAAGGTTTCCGTTTGGCCAGACCGTGGGATGGGCGCAATCGAAACCCAAGGGGTACCCATCGTGCCCATAAATGTCTACCTCGCCAAGCCCCGTCCCGGGAGCGTTATGGCCTTGAGCACTTGCGTCGTTACTGATGAAAGGCACGATTACTCCTGCATCTCGTATTTGCTGTTTGATATATTCCATATATGATCCGTCCGGGAATGGCACGTAACTGTCGGCTCCTGTGTACTCGTTCTCTGGCTGAATTAATATCACCGGGCCGCCATTCGTGATTTGAGCATCCGCAATGATCCCACCAATCTTTGCCATATAATTATCCGTCGCATTTAGGTAGTCTGGCGCAACAGTCCTAAGAGTTCCTCGCACCCGTTGAAGCCAACCTGGGTAACCACCGCCGGCCACCTATTTAGATTCAGTGTTAACTAGAGGCCGTTTGAATCAACTGGGAGGCTTGTAACTTACTTCGGCATTGATGTAAGGGCCAGGTCTAGCAATGAGGTAAATCCCGGCCTTTTGAGCAGCGTCGAAGAATGGCTTGAGGTCGAAAACACCCTCTGCACTGAAATCGCCAGGCTTTCCTTCCAGAAGAGCCCAATGTACATAGAACGACACACAGTTAAACCCTAGCGCCTTGACTTTCTGCAAAACATCGAGGTACAGAGACGGCACCGGCAGTCTGAAAGGATGAATCTCGCCGCTGAAGATCAATATCCTCTCGCCGTTTACGAAGAGTGAATGCTCATCCCATGTGACAATGTCCTGCAAAGATTGTCTCTTCTCAGCGAAGCCCCAGATTAGAGCATCGGGTCGCCCTCCAGTGCTAAATGCATAGCTCAGGAGAGCATGGATCGCGACGATTAGAAACAGCGGCGACCTCATTACTGCTAGCACGGTCCCAGGAGAAACCGGATGACTAGAATATGGTTAGGAAAACGCGTACTCCGCAAGAAGAGGCTCGAACCTGTTTATGTAGTTTGAGTTACATCCGGTACGACGTGTCGGAGCTGTTCTCGCCCGTCATACAAAGAAAACCCCCAGAAACCCCTGACCTGACATGATGTAAGGCTTCGTTGGGGTAACTGTGGGGTAAGATCAGCGCATGTTGCCGGACTTGGAGATCGCAAACTTCCTGATTCAGTAGGCCAACAGAACAAACTGGTACGTTTGTACGCCGAGGCTAAATGGAAAGCGAGATGACGCACAAGGGCGAGCCCGTAAGAGGGTTGTCGGTGAGGAGGTCGGGCGGCATGTAGGTACCATCCCCCACAACGGAGAGGTACGCAACGTCGTAGCAGCGAACGGATTAATATCAGCCAAGCCTCCAATAGGAAGACATGCCATTCTATTACAAGGATCATCATTGCTCAATTCCTCTTAATCTGACTTCATGGCTCGGTGCATCGAGTACCGACAGAGCGGCGCATAATCGTATACCTGCTCAATCACATTTCCTATGATGCATGACCAGCTACGAATTTGGAGTCGCTCCGTTCCAGGGGGCTATTGGAGACGCGAACCAATCAATGAATGATATACGTTCAGTTGAGAACAGTGGAGGCGAATTAACAAGCATAAATCCTCCATGATCTTACTAACTCCGGCGAGGTCAATCTCCTAGGATCCCTTCAAGACCCGGTTTTAGGAAGGGTTGTGATGAACCTGTCGTGGAATTTACCGCTGCATCACTGAGGCACGAGATGAGGCCCCCGCACGAATGTGTGTATTAAGTAATCATCGATCCTCGCCGATGGGAACTCGGACGATTACGAAGACCGCGTGGAATATTGGAAGTAACTGAGCAAGGTTTAATTTCAAATATAAAGCTCTATAAGGCAATTCGGAGGATATTATCAGATAAACTGAATGGATCGTTTGGATTGAGAACTATAATATGGTAATATGGCGAGATATTACGTAATCTCCTATAGGAATATAAATTATATCAGAGACCATAGGTAGCCGTTCGCATATGTAACTTTCCAATTCAATTAATCGATCGGTATTCGCCTAGATCTTTATTCTAATTATAATAGAGTGCTTTTGATAGATATTTACTTATACTTGGTAGGTCTTAAGGCAGACCTGTGTTGACTTCATTTCCATCTCCGTCCTACGAATTAAATATCGAATGGGAACGGAGATTGGTATCACATTTGGATATATGGACTCCTTAGCTAGTTTGAAGCATATTGTTCCATTGCTGGGAAGAGAAGCCTCAATGTTCTCGGGCTTAGCCACATACTTCTGGGCGATATTGCCGCTATTGGGGACTGGAATTGTAGCAAAACTAAGGAGTTATAATTACGACAGTGGGCTAGAAGCCCCGCTGGACGTCACACGATGTAATTAGTCTTAGTTCTCTACCTTCCTTGCATGTATATACTCCTTCATTGATGCCAAAGACACAATCAGGTCATATTCATGTCCGTAATGAGCCTTTATTTAGACTGACAGCTATGAAGCGGTGCTGTCTGCACACAGCTAAATGAAGTAGCAAGCACCGCCCTATGTGGTACAAAAGTACTCTCCTTGATCAAGCACACTCTTCTTTTTCCTCCTAAAGTGACAAAGTGGCCTAGTGCTAGAGTGACAAGAAAAAAATTAAAGAATAGAAAAAACATCCTCCTGCATGATGTAAAAAAGGGTTATAACGCAAAAGAAGAGAAGTCGATCATGCCGAGATTCCTTGCCTCATGCGTGAATAGTAGACAAGTGCCGTTGTCTCTTTACCAATCAAGCCGCGTCATCCATCTCTGCGTTTTCATTGTCCCGATCCTCCTTGCCCATCACCGTCTCACAGGCGTCGTTAGGGTCTATCCAATCCTTCAACACCACATCAGGAAGCATGAAGTCGGCTCGTTCGTACTCGAGGAAATCAACATCCTGACGCATCATCTGAGAGATCGTTGCGTTGTCCTTGTCTCTGGTGTAGATCCATTCCGCGAGCGCATACGTGAGCCAATTGTTACGACACTGTGGCAGGGACCGGTTGGCCAAGCTGTACACAAGGATTCTCTGCTGCTCCTTTGTGGGATCGATGTAGTGGCATAGCCACTTTTGCTCGCGGTCGCTAAATATGTTCACGCCGCGTACCAGACAGGCGAAGAAGTAATCATGAGAGAGCTGTCGTTGGAAGGATGAGGGAACTTCTAGCTGCTCTCGAAGAACTGGAGGCTCGATAGGCACGGGCAGAAGGTTGCTCATAGTTCGGACAGGCGAACGCTGCATAAACTGATACTGGCCCGTCTGAGGCGGGTTGAGCACCATGTTTATGGGTGGAAGCCGGGCGGCCTGGTCCTGGGTACCGGAAGGCGTACCCTGAGCGAGTCTTGGCCGGTTTGAGGCATAAAAGTCAAGGGGACTCACCATGGCATCTCTAGGTGCCGAGTACGCTTGAGAACTCAACGACTGCGGAACCTGTGCGTGGGGGTCCGGCGAGGATGCTTCCCTCGGTTGCATCTTCTTCTGCTTTCGGCGCTGCGCTATAGTACCGTGCGCAGTTGGCTGTATTTGTGGGACGGAGCCACCACGAGCTGCAGGACCAGCTCGTAGCAGCTTGACTCGGGTGTTGGCCGGGTTTCCGTAGGTTGTCGCACTCTCAAGTAGTTGCAGAGACGCTAACGCGGTCTGCTGCAGAGTCGTGGGTATACCTCTTCGAGACGCGAGCGTAGTCGACAGTCTTGTAAGTGGCGAGACACTGAAAGTCGACGAGGTCGAGTGAGGTGTTACTAGCCATGGCTGATCAGGAATGTTCGAGTTCGGGGGTCCCGTGAAGCCTAAACCTGGAGCCGGACGTAAGGACGAGGATGCCAGCAGGTCTTCAGGTGAGCGCTGCCTAGAATATGTTCCGGGCGTGGCAGGTGGTGAAACCGGCGGCTTCGAGGGGTCAACCGTGGGGGCCATGATGAACTAACTGATTTTTAGTCTCAAGAAAGAAAGAGTTCAATAAGACTCAATGGACGTACTAGCTTCTTAGTTCCTTAACGTGATGGAGCGTTTGTAGAGAAGACAATTTCTAAGAATGGTTGGAAAGTGTGAAGATTACAGATGTGAGAAGAAATAGAAAAGGGAATTAATTTAGAGATACTTGATTTATATAGACGCGTTAAAGTTGAGTCCTCGTATGTGAGCGGGGCGGCGGTTACCTCGGACGACGAGCACGTAGCTGCCAACTCTGGATGTGCGTTGAGAGGGTGTCGCAACATCTGTTTACGTCTATTATTCGAGTTTGATTGTAGTTCTTGACGGCTAAGGAAGGAACGGAGGGATGTTTGCACCCTATCACCTTAAAATTCAAGCCTCGACTTATCCTAATTCATTATTACAAGCCTCATGTACCATTTTGTCTATCGTGCCTTCCCCTTTGAGAAAAGGGGAACAGAGACGCGAATTATCAGGTGGGGCAGAGGAATAAAAGGACATAGGTACACTGTAGGAACAGCTTCGCGGCTGATACATTAAGTGTCTATTTACCCCTGAGCTTATATGACTGGTTCTAATGGGGGTAAGGCTGTGACGCCTACCCCTGAGTGGCCACTAGGTCAAGTTACCATATCCCATGATACAGATATCCTTATATTTAGTTAATTATCACTTCCTCATGCTGGATTGCACGCCAACGGTACATGGCAGCTAATGTACCTCATATTCTAAACTACAAGCTAACTACACAGTGTATAACGAGTACACAGTGTTTGCTGACTACACGGCACTTGCCAACTACTACACAGTGGTTGCCAACTACATCGCAACACCGGTCAGCCAAATTCGGATCATTCTGATTAGTTTAAAGTTTCAGTGTTGCTAATGAGATATGGTGCGTGGACGTTCAATGACCAATATCTGGTTCCTGCCTAAGTTAACTATGATGATGACCATGATTGACGTAGAGAGAGATTGTGTGTGTTATTCTAGTAGTAGGAGAGGTCGGTATGTTGGTTCATG
The DNA here is from genome assembly GCA_022578875.1 of Hypoxylon crocopeplum. NCBI lineage: Eukaryota > Fungi > Ascomycota > Sordariomycetes > Xylariales > Hypoxylaceae > Hypoxylon > Hypoxylon crocopeplum. The sequence continues at coordinate 791,432 of MU399562.1, forward strand.
TATGATGTAGGTTACACAACCCCCGGATACCTAGTACTCCGATCCCGTCGCTTATTTAGAATTTTCCGGAAAACTCAATGGCCGCTCTCGGGTCGGATTTGCCGCTACGTGTCGGGCATTTGTGGGGCACAAGCCTCATCTCGAGGAGCTCTCCGGGGGTGTCTTCATCTATTTACCTAAATAGGTATGGATTGATGAGCTAAAATTTGAGGGTTAGTTTCAACCCGCGGTTCGAGCTGTTATTGGTATTAGCCTTGATCGGATGTATTCAGTATTTACCTAGGTTCTAGGTACTTACAGGAATTTACTTCGAGCCCGTAGCTAGTTCTGCCACCTTATATCTATGTTGCTTGAACCCTTTTCGATATCTAACATATGGCAAACTATTACCAACTAGGGGATCAAATTTACAAATCACTGATCACGGTCACGACCCTCGGGCCTCTACCAGAATATATATCATATAGCGACCTAAGCATTTCATCTGAGTGAACTATGTAGTATAATTCAATTGAAACCAGGGTTAGGTCTATCGTAGTATAGCTACCATCCACTCCGCTTGGTATTTAATTAGAATAGAGCTGTCTCAATTTTCGGATTCGGATAGTATATAGGTAGGTAAGGATATCTATTTCTGTAAGTAGAAGCTACCATTCGATTTACCAGGTACCTACCGTATGTAGGTCAAAAGCCCAAAGAGTGTTGGTTAATAGACTTAGACACCGCTCGACGAAGGTGTTCTTTGGTGGATATGGTTTAGACATTCTACGTTGTAAGGCGGTAGACATTTTCTTCTCCAGTTTTTTTCGGTACGCCTAAAGTGACTGGGTGTAATAGTATAAGTCTAAGAATAGTATATAACTGTGAATAGGTACCTAATCTTGAATACAAGCCCACATACAAATCGGTATCTCTTTTTCTTCGGCCCTTTCGGAATAGATCCATGAAGCTATCTCTAACCATGTTGTTATTAATACTACTGGAGTAGTGGATGGTGGTGGCACTAGACCATTCACTCATTAGAAGCCCCTGTAATCGCCCCCGCTACCTAGGAAGCCCATCATAAGAGAGACCCCTTCTAATGCTAGGCCTCCTCTAGGGCTCTCCAACCCAAACTTCCCAAGGGGACTATAGGGTCGGCAGCGAGGGTGGGAATAGGATCACTTAGTAGCTCATCCGCAGGTAGCCCAGGGTCAGATTCATCGGATAGTTGGAATGTTATTAGGTAGAACTGCATATCTATGTGGTCTTGATTGATAAAATGCCAGACCCTGGATATCGATCGGTATTTCACTTCAAACTATTATCAGAAGCACTCTCTTCTGATCAGTACAAAAGATCTGGGTGAATAATGATCGATTGATTGAATTCCAAAGTTGTGTATACAGACGGTGTCATGTGACAACATGACAATGGAAGGCACGGCTATTAGGCCAGGTATCCTCCTGTATATCTAGCTAGTGGAGCTATCTTAGGAACCTAGACAATACAACAACAACTAGATTCATGGAATTCCCATAACAGACGGCTATGGTCTCTGACGTAATTTGTTTGTGTTCTAGCCACACAGGCCACATGGCCATATTATGTAATACGCCAACTGTTGCCACCTGGAACCATCGATTCTCAGTCCAAACGATCCATTCGGTAGGTACATGATGACACGAGGCCGACATCGGACGGAGAATAATTATCAGATCGCGCTTAACCCCACAAGGTGCACGGTCGCGTCATTAAATTCGCAATTAATTGTTTTTTATCTGATCCGCCGTTAGCCATCTCGGCCACACTGTCCGTCCTCAACCCCAAGTGTGGAACAATCTTCGCCCAATCCATCCGCTTAAAGTTATCAGATCCGCTCCTGCATACGGCCAAGAGTACATTGTCACCCCTACCACACCAACCTTCCTAATATCTGGCTGGATCGTGCTCGTTGTGCTGACCAGTGACCGTGAGCGTGTCCCGCCGTTGAGACACGTTGACCTTGACCGCGCGATCCCTTGCATTAGCGTAAGAAAAATGTTTTCAAGTGTCGTAGCAGGCTTATACGCAGATGGAAAGTGGGAATGAAGGGGGACCCATCAAGCAGTGGTGTACTTGGAGGTACTTGCTGCTGCATAGCTCCTCGGCATTAGAAACGATGAGGGTCCAGGGTATCGTATGGCCGCTCTGTGTTCCGTTGAAGGAGAAGTTTCGGATATTCTAGGGAATAAGAGGTTTCCTTTCTAACAACCGCGGCTCAGACTTGAACTGTCTTCTGCGAGTAATTGAAGGAAGAATATGCAATTGAAGCTGATTAAATACCCAATTGCATCTGTTTGATCGCCATACACCCCGGGCCAACTTTGAAAATGGCGACACCCTCCACGAATGAGCCGGTACTCCAGCTACCGCATCCTTATTTGACTTCCTACGTCCTTGTGAAGACCTCGCGCCCCTCGGAATCCGCTCCCTGGCTTCAAGTCAAACCCCAAGCAGACTCTACCAATGAAAGCAAGAAGAAAAAGCCCTTACCGGAACGCCTCGACAGCGACGCGCTCTTCTTTACGGAGCCCGCAGATCTCAAGTCGAGCGAACGCCCGCCGGAATCGAATAACACGCCATGGGGACGAGCACGCCGCTCTCCAAGCTCAACCATCGCATGGGACGACGCGACGCCGCCCACACTAGCACAAGCATGGCTCGTCATCTACGTGCTATTCACGCTACGGCAGTCGATGGAGGGGTTCCGACTCACGCTCACGGGGCCCGGTAAAGAGACGCTCGCGGCGCAGCTCAAGGAAGTCCTGCTAGCAGTCAGCCATCCGACGGCGGGCGGGCTCAGCGACGAGCTGCTCGTCCTGCGCAGCACGTTCTGGCAAGGCGCCGGGTCGCCGTTCGGGCCGCGCAGCGTCTGGGTGCCGGAAGACTCCAGCTCGCTGGCGAAGCCGCTCTCGACATATCCATTAACGCCGCTCGAGCACACGATGACGGCGGAGGCGAGCGGCGCGCCGGCATGGCATCCGCGACGGGCCGCGAAGCCGCGTCCGGGCTCCGTGGTGTACAGCCGGTGGATCCCGCACCTGCGCGAGAACTTCAGCATGGTGGCGCTGGACTGGCAGGACCCCGAGCACCTGGAGCTGTTCCATAATTGGCAGAACGACCCGCGCGTCTCGCAGGGCTGGAACGAAACCGGGTCGCTGGACCAGCACCGCGAGTACCTACGCCGCGCGCACGTGGATCCCCACCAAATTACTCTCTTGGCCGCTTTTGACGACACGTATTTTGCTTATTTCGAGGTTTACTGGGGCAAGGTACGTACAGGAGACAGGACGCGTTGTGGAGGAAACGGTCAATACGTGCTTGGGTGGAACTTCAATTGCTAACGGTTCCTCTCGTATTTACAGGAAGATCGACTAGGCGCATACTACAGCGCCGGAGACTTCGACCGCGGCCGCCACTCGTTGGTAGGCGACGTGCGCTTCCGAGGCCCGCACCGGGTGACGGCGTGGTGGTCGAGCTTGATGCATTACTTGTTTCTGGACGACCCGCGCACCATGTACGTGGTAGGCGAGCCCAAGTACACCAACAGCTCGGTGCTGGCGTACGACTTCATGCACGGCTTCGGGCTGGACAAGTTCGTCGACCTGCCGCACAAGCGCTCCGCCTTCGTGCGCTGTTCCCGTGAGCGCTTCTTCCAGCTCGCGCCGCTGGCTGAGAGCGAGAAGGTTGTCGGCGGTACTTTAGTCGGATTGTTGCCTAAGTTGTAGCTTGTAAGGGCGGTGTTGTCACGTGCTGGGATTGCGCGATGGGGAAAGGGGGAAACACCTTAGCTTGCCTGCATGAGAGTGATAAGGTCTTGAAATGTAAATCTATGAATAAAATAGCCAGGTATACACAACAGCCATCTGGTTGATGTATACATTCAAGATATGTATATGTTTACGGAATAAATAGTTATTCTCAATTAAAATCGGACTATCGCGACCTATCATGATTCTTATCTAAGAAAACGCGCACGTTGTGTACCATGAAATTCAGCGCGCCAATTTGTTTACCTGTTTGTTCCCTCTGCGCCGATACGCCGATGTGAGATTAAAGTCACGCAATGCCCCCTTTTACGCCTTGGCGCCCCCAAGACGAAGGTGATCCCAGACGACTACGCAGAAAGTTAGTAATTTGATGGGGTGGATTCGGATATAAGCACCGCGGCATAGACAGGGGTGTGGACTCACTTCTGAAACCGAGATCCTCCTCAAAGAACCACTCCATGACCTGCTTACCATGCTTCATGCCTTCCTGGCCGTACGATAGCGCCGTCTTGCCGACCGCGAGCCCGATCATGGGCGGGATCTCGCCCAGTTCGTTGAAGACGGGCGTCTTGCCCTGGATGTCCTGCAGCATGAGCTGGTGGATGTTCCAGCCGGCGTACTTGCCCTGGTGCATGGCAGCGCCGCAGCGCTTGATGCCGGACCAGTGGATCAGGTCGCCGATGGCGAAATGCGCCGCGGCGTTGGCCACTTTATCGGAGGACAGCTGCAGGCTAGGCAGGATGTTGGCGTAGCCCTCCTCGCTGAGGGACGCTGCGGGCAGGTAGCTGGTCGACGGCACGCTGCGCGAGATGGCCATGACGACCTGGCTGGCGACCATCTTGTGGCCGTTCTCGAACTCGACCTCGAACACTGAGGTGTCGTCCGCCTCGTTCTTGACGGGCGTGCTGCTCTTCAACCGGTGGTTCAGGAGCACCGAGACGCCGGCTGCCTCTGTCAGCTCTAGCGCGCACTCCTTGACATTATCAGGGAGCGGCTCCGCAGACAAGAGCCTGTCTCGAGAGTGCGCCAGCGTAACGTTGATGTTCGGTTGCACTTCCTTTAGTTCGGCTGCCATCTCGATACCCACGGCTCCTGTCCAGGTGTTAGGAGAGTCTCGGTAGATTTGCTGAAGGATGAATTGGGAGAACTAACCTCCACCGACGATCAGCACCGGCGCGGTACTGTTAGACACGGCATCGATGTGTCGACGCGCCTCCTCGAGGTATTCCTTGCGTGTCGCCGATTGCGGTACCACGGGCCAAACTCGTCGGAGACCAGTGGCAGCAACGAAGAAGTCGTACAACTCGGACCGTTCTACCGTCTTGTCCGAGTGCTCAACAACCGTCGCGATCTTGTTCTCAGGGTCGATCTTGCTAACTGTGCCGTGGACGAAGCGCACATCAGGTCTCTGCAGTACCGGGATGTCCTTGAAGTTGACCCAGGCCTTCTCGGAGTAGCTTCTCGAAGCTAGAGCAAGAGGGGAGCCAATTACGTGGTCTGGAGAGCGGGGTGTTAGAAGATGGGGACCACAGGGGTATAATTGACCATGCATCATGCAGGAGACAGGCAAGTGACGACGTACAGAAGCCATCGCGTTCATCAACGATGGTGATCTCGACTGGGATGGGAGACTCGATGGTGTCGCACTTCTCGAGGAGGTTGACGGCTACTGCTAAGCCGGCATAGCAGCCGCCGGCGATCAGGATCCGGTAGGGGTTGGCTGCAGAGCGGCCGCCGCTGATATTGGACAAGAGAGGACTCATGGCGAACCTGGTTATGAGAGAGTTGGGTACTGTGGAGTGAAACCTTGGGGTAGATGCTGTCGTGCAGCCGGAGAGTATGCAGCAGTATTTTAAGGAAGAGGGGAGCTTGGCAATATGACGAGTATTCAGCAGACAAAGATAATTGACGATTGTCGGCCGCAGGAACATGAAGTACGAAATCCCGGTGGCGTCTCTCCCTCGGCTGGCTGCGTTAAATAATCAAGGGGGAAAGGGGGGACGGGAGGAAGGAAGGAATCAGGGATCGATCAGTCACTGTCAGCTTCTCGGTACACGGAAGACAGTCTGGAAGAATAGCCTGATGAATCCGAGAGACATTGAAATTATTAATGAGGTAGAGAAATTAAGAGATCGAGGAAAGCAAATATCCCAGGCTGACCCCAGTCATTAAGTACATACCTAGGTATACATAATGTACTGTACCTTCTGGGGTTAAGCCAAACGGCCGGCTTTGGGACGAGAAACCACGACAGGATCCATTTTCACCGTACCGTTGTTGTGCCAAGGGGGACACATGGTCAATTGCTAAGTTGCACTTCTGTTAGTGCCGGTTCCACCGTCTTCCCCGTTTTGTTGTAACGAAAGGGAGTTAATAGCCCAACGTAACTCCTTCCTACTTAACATTAGGGGGGATTCAACTAAAGTGCCTAAATACCTAGCTCGACAATTCTTGGGTACTTAGGTCGTTTGCTCCATTTGCCAGGATCCAATGCGCGGACTGGGCTGCGATGTTTCATTTCCGCAAGATCTGATAATGAAAATTTAACGAAAAAGGGCGGAGATCACGTCAACACACACCAAAGAATTGACACAACGATACAGTGGGGCGGCGGGGACAGAGTTATCAGATCCGCACTTTGCAGGGGGTCGAGAGGCCCGAGAAGCAACTTGGAGCGAAACCGGCGCTCAGCTTGGGCCAATAATCGTCCGAGAACTGAACCACCCCTGCGGGAATCCGTCTTGCTCGTTTGTACGATACACTGGTACATGCACTTACACCTCGGTACAGCGGATTCCCAACTTGGACGGGGAATATTTTAAACGTAGGTTCGTTTTCCTTTCCCTATTCCAAGTCAAGGATGCGATATCTACTTGAATATTCCTACCGTATTTGAAGAGCTCCGACGAATGGCAACTTGAGTTTTTGCACGGTTAGTATGCCACCTACGCAGTGGTGTACATCATCCCGCCTGGCTAGAGACCGGCATGTTTCTCATAGCCCGGTGAGGCGCCGATGCTTACACCGAGTTTCCAGCCGCAATGATATGACGTTATATTGTACTAAGCGCCGAGCAAAAATGGCGTCGAAGCAAGACAGCAGACTTGTACGGAGTAGGTACTCAATAGTTGAGGCGGTGAAACCAAAGGCGAAAACACTGCAAGGCTCGGAACTACCGTATACGAGTTCAGTCTTGAAAAGGAATACAATCCTTGGCTAGGTAGGTACCTACGATGACAACCGGCAGGTCGGGCTCAGAGCCTCATCATACCTCTTCTGGTAGTAAATTAATGCCGGTCAGCTGAGAACCACTAACCCCGTCAGGAGGTAACACCACTTACTAAGTGATAATGTACTTATGTACTGGCATCTCAAGCTCCTCGGATCTGGTTATCTCCTAATCGGGGATGCGACTGTCGCTATGAGTTCCAAGTACCGTACTCGGCTCTCCGAGTTTCCTTTTAGCTACATGTAGGTAGGCACAAAGTTCCCCCCGGGACGGTATTGCCATTTTTGCGATGTCACAAATAGCGAATCACTTCGATTATTAATTTGATGCATTTCTTGGTGGGACATAGTTGGTTACTGATCTCCCTCTTGCTACTGCTGTCTTCATTGAGTAGCTCAGTCACTTACCTAGGTATACTACGTACCTAGAAGTTACCGCTCTTTTACCTCTCGGTGGAACAGACCTATCACTTTCTTATTCCCGTGCGAGAGACGCCACTTGATAGGTGGCACTGGAAGTTCGGACTAGAGATCACGATGATTTGTACATTATTTGTCTAATAGAGAGGGGCTTCTTGAGTGTGTTAGTGTATTATCGCGGGGTGTTCTTGATATTAGTCTGTTCTAGGTACCTATTGTATCAGACTATTTTAGTTTCTGTTCATTCCAAAGAAGTCTCAATCGCCTTATGTTATCACGGACAAGACCGCCGACTTTAGTTCAGATCACGTTAAATATCAACGATTAGACGGAGATGACCTCCGACGGTAGTGCCGGCATGTTCCGAAGCTCTATCAGTGATGCCGCAGCTAGCCGGTTTTCCAGGCAGAAGGGCGTCAGAATAAACCGCGCACTAAGTCCATATACCAGCAAAGACTTTTCAACTTCACAAAAGGATTTCATAGCAATAACAAATAATTAAATTTTCGAAAAAAATATCAACATAAAATAGAGATTTTAAAGTTTATTATCATATATATTATAATATTTAAATACGTAAAGCTATAAAGTTATTTTATATTTAAAAAGGGATACGATTTAATATTTTATATTAATATTTTACTTCGATATTTCAATATTTTCCCATGAGAAATTATAACTTAAAATAAGCATAGTTATGAGTAAATAAGCCTTTAAATATTTTAAGAATATTTTTTATTTTATATTGCGACTTAAACTAATTAAGTTATGGCTATTTAAAGTTGACATGCTTTAGTATGTTTCCTAGCTAGGGTGCGCGGTTTATTCTGACGCCTTTCTGCCAGGGCGGGGTGTGTGGCACGTGAGACGCAGCTCATGAAAAAGTGGAACTGTCAACAAGCTGGTGAGCTTCAGCCTTACACCTCACGCCTACCCAATCACCAACTGCGCCTTATCTCCCTATCTAGTCTTGAGTGCAACTCGGTGCGGCCCAGCTTTCTCTACACCGTATTCCTTGCTCCCAAATACGCCCGATGACTGATGGATGGTACCCCTGAAGGCCTGGGCGGAACGTCAGAGAACGGGACCCGACCTACGGCGACCCGCCAGGAATCCCTCGACGAATTTGACACGTGCTATGGCATGGTGGGTCTCTTCTAGAAGCATTAGATCATAACAAGTCGATGCGCTAATCATATGTCTACCGTAACTTTCAGGTCGTCATACCGCACGATAGTGCAATTCAGAGCACGGGGACGTCGCGGTCCAAACAGGTCCAAAAGGTGACCCTCGAGCTCAGGCGGAATGTTGTTTTAATCCGCGATTCCACGACGAAAGAATGCACGGGGTTAGTAAACCCGAAATCAGGAAAGCTGTTGTCAAAACTGGTTCTAGACTTCCGGGTGACTCTCACTGCCACTTTGAAATCTTCTGGAAGCTTATGTGTCACGATCTTTGGCTTCTCTGATCATGCCTCCGCAGTTGGTGACCTACTCGCCGAAAGTGACGTGTGGCTCCAACAACCCGACAGATTCAATTTCTTGGTTCCATATTCAAATCCCCAATCACTCTCATGGCCCGGGATGCAGCAGTCGACATCATTGAGTCGAACTTTACAGGAGACTTTGGATGAGACAATGCAATCCAGAATCAGAGGAATCCTTGATATGAGCTCCGGCCCTGAGTCTTTCAAAGAGGTACATCCAAGTGCTAGAATGAAAGTAAAGTTAATGGAGTACGTTTCCCTATTACGTTTGCGGTAATCATTATTAATTCGCCTTTGTAGTCATCAGAAGAAGGCCCTTGCAATGATGATAGAGAAAGAGAGGGGGTTGCTAAAGGGGAACGAATTCCCAACTCTATGGGAAGAATTCATCCTTGATGGAGATCCTAACAAATCAAGGTAATATCTTATATCGGATCGAAGGCTAAATGACGTATTGACCATGTTCTTACAGATACTACAACACTGTAACAAGACGTTCACAGTCTAAGCTACCTGAGCTGTGTTTAGGCGGAATACTCGCAGATGTGAGTATTAACGAGTAGTTGAATTAACTTGGGACTCCCTTGAGTAACCATCTTTTAGGACATGGGCTTAGGTAAAACCCTAAGTACTCTCACCCTTATCACAACTTCAACAGATGAACATAACCGAGATGAAGCTGGTTCAAGCTTACCTCCAACCTTAATTGTTGTTCCCCTTGCAGGTGAGTCATTACGGTCATCCGCAAACCCCATTTACTCACAGGAATGAAGTGCTCTCGAATTGGGAGGTGGAGATAAAGAAGTATGTGAAGATGCTATGTTGACTAAAGGCTACTAACTGATTCGCAGGCATTTTCAGCCGAACTCTGTTAATTACATCGTATACCATGGCCCAAAGAGGAAGACTATCCTGGAGACAATTCATATGAATGAGATTGTCTTAACTACCTACGAAACGCTCAAGATAGATATTTCTGCATCCGACTCAGCTCTATTCCGCGATCGTCTCTGGAATCGGATCGTACTAGACGAAGGTGAGCCTCCGCTCTGTCGTTTCGAAGCCATGCTAATAGGTTACGTACAATCGAAAGCCCACCTAGTGAGAAATCAATCTTCTCAAGGCTTCAAGGCGGTTAAACAGCTTCGTGCGACCCACCGTTGGTGTCTAACAGGAACTCCAGTGCAGAACAGAGTTGAGGATTTTGGCGCTTTACTGGACTTTCTGCGAGTTTATCCGTTCGACGACCCTTCAGTTTTCAAGCAGAGCATTTCATTACCAATAAGAAAGGCCGAAGAACTCGGTTTCGCTAATATCGGTCGTCTTTTCCAAGCTGTCTCACTGAGGAGAGTTAAGACAGCGGTGAATCAAGAGATTCGTCTCGGGACTCGCCAGGAAATTATGGAGCGAGTCCAACTTGATGCCGACGAGCAGCGTATCTACGACATTGTCAGAAATGCCGCGTCGAGATCTATTGACGTCGGCAGGACTATGCAAAATGTCTTGCAAGCCATTTTGAAACTTCGACAGATCAGCAATCACGGGCGCGCCCTTCTCTCGAGTGATACGGTCGAATGGTTAGATAATGCATCCCGTCTCGAAGGCGCCGAAGAAGCAGCTGTTGCAACTTGCGAGAACTGTTGCAGATCTTTAAAGATGTCTCGTTTCGGAGAAATCTCTAGCCTGCAGTGTCTTCATCAAGTCTGTTCCGATTGTCTCAACTCTCAGGAAATGATAGATGACTCGCAAAACAAGAACTCAAATCCGTGCCCAGTTTGTGTCAACGATAGAACACCTTCGACAAAAGAGGGAGGCTCGGTTAGTCCAAGGCTACTTTCTATACCCGTACATTTCAAGGATAAGTCGGATGCGATCACATATAGCCCATCTTCCAAGATCAGGGCGCTTCTTCGTAATCTACGCCAGGACGGACTCGGACATTCTACAAACGCAGAACTCGTCCAGAAAAGGTAGCTATGGGTAGAGGTGAGGTAGACGCTTATTTTGCATTATTAACGGTTTCTTAGTGTGGTATTTTCAAGCTGGACGAAAATGCTTGATTTGGTGGAGATGGCTTTGAAAGCAGAGGGACTTGTTTTCGCTCGGATTGACGGTTCTAAGTCTCGTCAATGCCGCGACTCAGAGCTCCAGACTTTCAGGGCTGACAGCACCTGTAATGTGCTATTAGCGACAATCGGAAGTGCTGGACTAGGGTAAGTGCTCCCCAGATACAACAGAAGGGAGGACGCATCGAATTAACCAAGTACTCACTATACAGCCTTGATCTTTCGTTCGCAAGCCGAGTACACATTCTGGAGCCCCAGTGGAATCCCATGGCCGAGAGACAGGCATTAGATCGCGTATACAGGATTGGACAAACGAGAGAGGTTGTAAGCTACCAATATATCGCTACGGGTATTGGATCTATTGACGAGGCAAGTCACCCTGCGAATCGAGATGAGTGTCATTCAAATTGACCAATAATTATCTAGTACATGTTGAAGGTCCAAGAGAAGAAGATTATGCTAGTCGAGGCATCTTTTGGATCTGGGGCCGAACGACAAAATGCGATTCTGAAGGTTAGAACCACATTATACGCTATGTGAAAGAATGCTGACATTGGTGAAGGATCTCGTAGAACATCTCAGGGGCTCTATCGAGGTGTAAGAGAACTACTAAGGAGACTAGGACTTTTAACGGTGAGACATAAGAGTGAGGATCTAGAAGGCTCTGGGAATCAGTAGGTCACCCCAAGGGTCTAGCTGATATTTTGTGAGCTGCAGATTCGGTAGCTAAGATAGTAGAGTTCAGTTTCAACCTAACGCCTCCTTTTCTTTGCTGGACGATCGCGAGATTTTCTCCGACGCTTCCTTTCCTCGTGATATGCCTCATTTTCCACGGAATCAGACTCTAACTCCGAATCATATCTTTGCCTGGGGGTGTATCTATCCACTATTCTCTGCCAGCTCATGTCGAAATGCTTCTCAAGATTCTTAACCCCCGGCGTCTCCTCGAGATCCGGCGTCGAAGACATCATATTAAGAGATATAGTAGGGTCCGCTCCCTGCCTCAAAAGGTACTTGACCGATTCTGCATACCGCGCGATGCATGCTTTTCTGGACTCCCCCGGCAATACGTTACCGCCATGTGCGTTCGAGGCGGCGGCGTAGATGGCGGTACCGACGATGTCTGTGTTGACCGCGTTCGGAACCCACTCTTCGTCAAGGAAATTGCTCAGATCCCTCCTAAGCACCCACCCATCCTCATTTGTATTAACCCATGATTGGAGAGCAAGATTGTTCCGAAACCACTTGAGGCCGGCGAGAAATCCGTATCGCGCCGATATATGGAATCCCACCTCATACTGTGTCACGTCGTTGCGTACGTATTGGTAGAGCCGCTCGATGATCTTGATCGCATCGGCTTGATCCATAAGCAACAGAGCCTGGATGCAGTCGCGATGATATATCGCATCTTTAAACTCGACGCCGCAGTTTAGGAGGAAGTCGAGGAGTTCGAAGTCGAAAGTCAAGACCGCTGCGATTTGCGTTGGTTCCAATGACTTGCTTGCGCCGAGATCCAGAAGCTTTTTTATCTTGGTTAGGTCTTTCGACGTTATTGCTCCAGTCAGCGCGACCCCATAGTTTCGTTCACGTCTTCTCTCCTTGGGAGTCTCGATGTCAAGGTAAAAGTGGGGGTTGTGTAATCCCGAAGCTTGGTGCTTGGTATATGCATCAACTATACATTGGATCATGGTAAGTGATGCATACTGGCCAGCGAATGTAACGAGTTCATCTGGGGTTCGTTCAAAATGAGGCAGGAGAGTCTTCATCAGATCCGTTTCACCCGCTCTGACGGCGTCAAACGCCAAACTCTCCAACTCCTTTTGGCTAAAATTAGCCCACATATCGCCGCTTGAGGCGGCATTTGGTGAGTCGTCTTCCGGGTTATGCATGGCCGCGGCGTGTCTTGTTTGATCCTCTTCAGTTTTGAAGCCGAGGTCAGCAAAGATGCAAGCCAAATCTTCACACTTAAATGGCCTCTCGTGTGACTTAAGGTGCACATCCCTCTCCCGTTGTGTGACAAAACCGACTCGGAAGTATTTGCAGTAGTAACGATTGCAATAAAACAAATTAGCTCCATATATCTCAATAAGGTAAGCACAGGAGCACTCCGAGTCATGCCTTGAGCCTTTGCAAAGGAGAGTCTCGAGTGTTTGACGAAAGGCGAGGAAGGTCTGCAACAAAATAGTAGGATCTTCGTCTGAAATTGACTCGTTGCCTTGATATATCTTAGCTGCTGCGTTGGTCGAGGATTAACGTGCGATGACTTACAGCTATGATCGACCATGCCCATTTTGACCTTGCCTATGAACTGACTCCAGGTGGCAAGGAAATCGCCAATATCGGCTACTTTACCTGTCCGATACCAGGGTTTAAACTCGAGTTTGAAGGACTGCTGTGGTTCGCCCATCCAATCCCGGTCAGTCACTATAGACTTGAAAATCCCAACACGATGCGAGATGACTTGCTTCTGTCGATAGGTCGTTTGCTTTGAACACTGACGTATATGTTCCAGCCAATTGTAGCAGGCATACTGAAACAGAACGAAATTTCCATCGAGAGTAGCCGTTATCGTGGATGTTGTGAACCTATCGAAACAGTCGAAAGAAAGATATGATATGCAAGTTTGTAGCGCCTGTATGTGAGCGTCGACGGCGTTCACAAACGTCTCGCTCTGTTCACCAAAGAAGAATCTAGTAATCGGTAAGTATGATGATGCTAGATGAGGTCGTTAAACGGTTCAGACTTACTCCTTAGCTGTAAAGTGAACGAAATACACGAACCCGTCCCTAACTTCAAGAATTGGGCTGCAGGTTTCTTCCACGTCCCGGAAGACCATGGGCTCCCCTGTGAAGCCTTGGCGTCCTGGCTGTATTGCCAGGATCTGCAAGATTTCGCGGACAGTGAGTGGTGTTACTGCACACCCTACCCAGCTCAGTATCGTTCGAATGGCATCGCTTTCTGAGTTTTCTTCGCCGAACTTCTGAAGGATTCGGCAATAACTATGAATTATTAGTGAATGTGAATATCCGAAAGTAGTATATAGCACTCACACTTCTTCCAGTCCTTTGGGTAGGCTCTTCGTCTCTTGTCGTGCCTTTGCAACCGTGTCTTGCTTCATAACGATCTCGAGAACAAGTCGGGCGTATAAAAACATTCCTGAAATCAAGGGATTGTCAGAACCTTTCTCAGTAGGAAGATGGTCATCGTACCTTGTGACCTTTCCACAATCTTTCGTATAGATAGCTCAAGCTCAGATACCGCAGATTGATCCTTGGTGCGCTTTCGCAAATTGTCGAGCCAGCTCTTAGTTTCTGCTTCCACGTAACACGCTATGTCCGCAGCATTGTGCAGATGGACCCGAATAGCGGACGCCTTTCCCTTCAGCATATTTGAGATAGAACGCTCATAGCGACTACTGAAAAGTGTCTTCAGGTGAGGAGTAGTTTCAACAGCCCCTAAGAGCGACTTCACAAGAATAGTGGATTCTTCGCTTCTCACTTCGTCTAGGCCATCGACGATTATATAGACAGAGCCGCTGTTATCAACGAGATTGCTGAGAATACTTTGCAAGAACTCGACGCTTCCCGTGAGTTTACGGTAGTTGGTGGTATATTGCTCGTGGAGGACAGGTTGTAGCGATTCATCCTCGAGTAAAAGCTGAAATATTAGAGACTGTAGCACCCGAATCGGGTGGTTCTGTGCAGTAGTGTCATGACGAAGAAAGGCAAACGCAACATTGTGCCCCTCTTCCCGAAGATGATGGACCACATTCGCGCAAAGCCTCGTTTTCCCTAGAATTTTCAATCAGCACTCGAATGATCGGGGTGTATGGCATGCTGCGATTATACAGCGGCAACCATACCTGCCCCAGGAATCCCACGGAACCAAGAAACTCGATTTGAAGAATCTCCTCTGAGCCACTCCTTGAAAATTGGGTCATCCTGAACCCATTTCCCAGAGCCCGGGAGAGAATTCCCAAGGAAATGCTCAAGGTCGTCGTCGTAGAAACGAGGTGCTAGTTCGATCCTCATATCGCGAAAGTTCTGCCGATCCTGTTCAATCCGAGCTCGTTCGCGTTCTTGCTCATCCTTCTTCCGCGCCTCGAACGCTCGATTGATCTCTTCGAGCGTAACCTGACTTCGGAATAAGTCCTTGTGATTGTTTATGTTTGCGCATATAATGTTAAGCTTCGCTGAGAACCGTGGCCATAGCGACTCTCGAATGAGACCCCATTCTGGCGTCTGTCAACCACGATCCAAGCATGTATCTTACGGGATACTAACTTGTTTTGAAGAAGTTGAATGTGAGATGGTATATCTGCAGCGTATCTTTATAAAACAAGACCAGTATTTTGAGTAGCTGTTCGTTTTGTTGGAACATCCCCATGAAGCGGTCAAACTGCGGTAAAGAGTCTCCTAAATCAACAAGAACTTGGACGAATTTTTCGAATGCGCCCACCGCATGACTCGACATCTGTTCAAATTATATGCCTTTAGATTTCCATATGACAAGATCTGAGGTGTATACAATTCAGTACTTACCTTGAGTATCATCTTAATCGGGCCCTAAACACCGTCAGTGTCCGACGCCTTGAAAAAAAGGGGTCTTGCTAGCACTCACCCATATTAAAGCTAGAATATCAGGTTTTACCTGAACAAAAATCTCGATAACATCGGAGTATTGACGAAGTAGATCCAGACACTTGTTAATTCTTCCAAGGCCCCGAAGAGTTTTACTTTTGGCCTGTGTCCGCTGAATTTGTTCAGCTTCGCGATATACATCGTCAATCGTGGTTATTTTCGTGAGATGGGCACTGGCCGGATCCTTCAAATCCCGGAGAAATTCGTTCTTCGCGTTATCGAAAGCTTCTTGTAGCCATAGAGGTGGCCGCCGGGGACCAACCGAGGTCATTGTCGTAACATTTAGACGGAATATCTGTGAATTGCTAATTTTCCAACTCGTGAGGTCTCAGCCCATGCACTTATTAACGCGCTGATAAGAGAGCCAAGGCAGACATGCATGGCCCCCCAATTGAGCTGCACTGCCACTGGGCTGAATCTGTCAAATCACATGATTAACCAGCGACCAATTGCGAGCAATGGGATATCTGCCTAATTGCCAGCAGCTTTAGTTAAGTTGCACGCCGCATCAGCCACATATAGGCTGCCTCTCACCAATTGCCTAAGGCATTAATGATGTTGACTTAGAAGTTGCAAACAGTTAGCGAATTACATAATTGGCTACATATCACGTGATCACCTACAAAAGGACATATTACATCAGAGACAATTGTCGTCAGCGCTCCAATCAAGTCAAGCAAGACTTGACTTGACTTGGACCTGATTCGATTTGGCAAGGTCGTGATTTTTGCCGACTCAACCGAGCCAAGCCAAGCCAATACCTATTCCTGCTTGACAAATAATTCAAGTAAAATGAAATAATCGAAACTTATTTATTATTATTTTAAGATTAAATATAGCGTTCGAAATAATGAAACGTACCTAGGTATGTTTTATTTATAAATAACGCGTAGAAAACACCTGAAAACGCGAGAAAAACGCGAAATATCGGAAATAATTACCTTAAGAAATAATACGGGATCGTTAAAGCCGACCCGGGATCGTCGAACGTCGGATCCCCGTCGGGTAAAAGCTGGTCCAAGCCCGATAGCCCGTGCGTACCCAAATCAGATCGTCAAAGGCCTCAAGTCCGAATTCGTAGATATTTGACTTGGCTTGGATAAATCGAGTGAATGCCGTTGCTTGACTTGGCTTGGCTTGATTGGAGCGCTGATTGTCGTTTGTACACACACCTTTTCAATTCTAACAATTGATCAATATTCATACAGATCTTTGAACTGATCAGAGAGCCATTCAAATAAGTCTCCACGACCACATGCAGGCAGCAAACTGCCTGATAATTAGGTACAACTCCTATTATCGAGAAGTATTTTCTGTGAGCATGTAGCTATATGAACCTTAGTTACCTCACAGCAGCTTATTAGACGCGGCGCTGCGCTGCGCCGACTCTACACCCCTAGGAGGTAATAACTCAAAGCCTCACTAAAGAACCAAGTTCGGGCCAGACAATATTTTCTTATCAACAAGACATTATGCTCTCTATGGGGGAAACTAAATCACCTATAGATTAATTAGACCGGAGTATGAAAAGGCACCTAGGTGCTGACTAATGTGAGATGCTGTGTAACACGAGCTCCATAATATCCATGTCAACAGATTCTTTGCGTGTACGGATAACCTCTTCAACTCATTTAAAATCTATCGTGCAAGATCGGTTATGTGTGGACAATCACCTATTTCACAGAAACCAAGCTCAGCCGTGTTTCGTCAACCTTCCTCAATGTTGAATTGGAGGTTGGCATGCTATAAAAAACGAGAGACACATGATGCAACCTAACCCAATGCTCCTCTAACTAATACCAAAATCCGTACATCCTAGTCAATCCATAGTACATGTTCTAATCCACAAGCTTCAAGAGACTTCCCACATAACTAACGGTTAACCTTGTGTTTACCAGAGTCAACTTCGTAGAGGTGGAATTAGCAGAAGTTCGGGTCTCCGCAGCCCGGGCAGTAGGTGACCCTGGTGCCGTCCTGGCGGTCGACTACAGTGCAGTAGGCGCCGTCGCCACCGCCGGGTCCGGTGCACTACAGAGTCAATAGTCAGTTGTCATGGATCTCAATACTCAACATAGCAGCACACAAGCCATCGAAATGAGAGGTGTTGTCGGATAAAGGGGGGGTGGGGGGTTACTAACTGATCCTTTGTTGCACTCGAAGTTATCGAAACCAACTTGGCACGAAGTACCATTGCATTCCTGGAGATGAGCACTCTCGTTAGCTATCCTGATCCTGTTTGCTTTCTCTGATTGTGACCGGTGTGTACTCACTCCATCGCTGGTGGCTGTGCCGCGCTTCGCACCGCTGGCGGGAGTTGCAGCTGCCGACGAGACGACGGCTAGGGCGACGAGGAGGGAGCTAAGGCTGAACTGCATGATGACGGTACTTTGTGAAATTGAAGTGATTTATATGAGTATTTGTGAATATGCCTGAGACTGTTGTTGGTAGAGTGATGCTTTTGAGTACTGTGTCTTGTCTTGCTATGCTGAGTTGTTTTTCAGAATGTGCGATATCTTCTCATATTTATATTCAACAGACTCTCACCTCAAAGACCTAAACTACTAAGAATATCTAATGATCGAGATCTTTCCCAATATCGATCGTATAGCCTCGTTGGCATTGTCATCCATCGTGTAACTACTACGACTTGATCGTCGTTACTCAGCTTACTGGATGTCATACCTCCTTCAATACTAGTAGACTCACATGATGGGGATGGCTATAATTGCATTGCCTTCTATTTGATTACACTCTAGAGATGATTCGCCTAAGTTCGAGTCTAGTTTGAACTCACGAGAAAGTGGCTGAAGCGTGTATGGCGACATCTGACTGTGATCCTATCGTATCATCAAAATGTATAAAATGTTAGCTCGGTTGTTTGGATAGAAGTATCCACATGTATACTGCGTTTTATTGCCTCCTATATTGGCAATTATGTAGAGTATTCTACTTGCAGCTTGCATTTATCGAACCGGTTGATGGTGTATTGGATGCACATGTGATGTAAGTCTCACGCAGCAACACGTCGTTATAACTAAACAATATGGGCAATAGGATGTTTTTTCGGCGGTTTGCATAAGTCGTACTTCATTCACTCTAAAGCTTCGAATTAGAACGCCTCTATCGTAACTTCCACGACTTACAACCAAAGAGTACGTCATTTAAGAGGATCTCGTAGGGTAAAAGTCTATAGGATTCTAGTTGTCTTACGAGCTATTTAGCTTCAGCTATTCCGTATGGTAATGCTTAACATACAAATCAGATGCTCATTCAACCAGATGTTGTCATCAATTAAGTGGATCGGGCAACAAGCCACAATCTAGCTTAGAAGCCGAGTATACCGTCACAAATACGCGCCACATGCTATTACGATCGCGTAAGACTTAAAGCATGGAAGTCTTTTGGTGGTGGTCAGACGAATGCAGGCTGAACCGCCGGAATCCGAAGCTATACGAAGCACCCGGTCTTTTGACCGCCAGTCGGACCGCCGTATCAGGACGTCTAAAAATAATAAAGCGGGGCCGGAATCTACCCCAACGTCGGCTATCGGCTAGTGTGCCGATAAGAGGTAACGTCGGCCAAGATGGGGCCGTAGAGTCCTTCAACGCCGAGCGGGCGTACGGATGATGATTTAGTGATTTCATGAACCAAAACCTGAGGAGACTAGCTAACTAGGCAGAAAATACAGAGCCTGCCTACCGCCCGCCAATTTACCATCTGTATCTTATAATGATTAATTGGAAATAGATCGCGATACCGAACTGTGTTCGCCCCACCTGTTAGGCCCATTGTATGTGCGCAATATGTTCATCGCCACTAGAATGAGCTAGTATATCAAAACAGCAAGAGATGATGTAAATCAATCTGCACGTCGTCAATGTAAACCAATAATAACGAAGGTAACAACAAGGCTGCGTACGTCAGAAGATCAAAGACCATCGTGGATCCATGATCTGCACATCATCAATATTTTGCAGATCCTCGCAGTGCCGGAGTGCTAGAGGGCTGAACAATCCGAAGAGCGGTGTAAGCAAGGCTCAGCTCGTTACAGCTAGCATTTCACTATTTCCACGCTCGCAGATGATGGGAACATCCTCACGTAAAAGGATCTATGGCTACAATACGATCGTGACGTATAGGCGCAAGACTAATTTCTAGGCAAGCAGTTCAATGCCTTGCAAGGCTAAATAAGTATGCTTATGTAATGCCTAGTCGTACATTCGTCTTCAATGAGTCTGAGATCGTGTGGCGGGATCCGGATGACTAAAGGTTGAACATCGTCTACCAATCATTCGGATCTCTATCCTATATTACCTCATTCCTTTTGGAGGTCTAGGGGTAATAGAAACATACAAGTATCCAGCTCGCCAAAATCAGCTCAAAATAGTTAGTTATCAAGTTCCCAATTACTTCATTGAATATGAAAATTTCCTGGTCGATTAATATGGTCATGAGCGCTGGAAGTCTTAGACAAAGAAACCATTACCTACCTAGGTAAACTATACTAAAACCTCTGGCCCGTTTTCTTCACGGTAGTCGATATCGGAGACACCTAGAGAAATTTAATCCGCGATATCTAAGTTATGACTTTAGACTTAGAGATCAGCACCGAATCATGCCCTGAACGCGTATGAATGCTCAGTGTAGTAAGGAGTGTATTTCGAGGTTCTAGTATTACCTACTACCTTGTGTATGAGGGTGTTCGGTTCTTCTTCACATCTCCAATGAATTGGAGAAAGCAATGAAAAAAAAAATCCCCCCGAAAGGGTAAAAAAAAGTGCAGGTCTTTACGTCTCTGGAGGCAGTGTAATACCAGAGACCCGGGCCACCTGCAAGCCCTGAGGTTCAAAAATTGATTTGCTAATGTTCGTGTCTCTGGAGGCAGTGTAATACCAGAGACACAGGCCATTTGCAGCCTTTGGGTACAAAAAATTGGTTGAGCGGGCGTTCGTGTTCTGGAGGTAGCATTACCAGAGACACAGGCTGCCCGCAAGCCCTTATTAGCACAGGACACAGAAGGTGAAGGGGGAAAGGGGGAAAGGGGGAGAAAACCCGAAATAGTGCAAGGGGAGTACATGAAGAAAGGAAAGGAAAAGCCAACTCCAACGCAAACATCTGCTTCGCCGGAGGTAGTAAAACCAGCTAAGCGAGATGATGCTAACAAGACTTCGATCATACATTTCCGGCACCAGAGTGGCCAAACAGCATGGGAGCCCAAAGCCCACAACCGTTCAAAACCACCCGCCAATCTTGGGCGTTTCCGTATTTGTCAATAGTAGCGGTCTGGGGGGGCTAAGGCGGTGGAGGTAGAGGATCCTGCGCTCTTCCTTAACAACCAAAGTTGAAAGGTGAATTGCAAAGGAGTATTACACACGTTGCCGTGTCGTTCTCCACCTCTTGGCAGGGGCCCCGAGGCCCCCACCTAGTCTGTACCGGACGACGTGTTCCCGCATCATCTTCCCTCTTTGCAGAGGCCCGGAGGCCCCTAACTAGGTACTTTATGAGCCGGAACCCCGTTATCGCCAACAGGATCCACCATGAACCGGTAGCCCACATCTGAACATTCACCCCTCTCCAGTCCAGCCAAGCAGGGCAAAGTCTGCGAGACCGACTAACATCACGGCCGCTGTAACGAGGACGAGCTCTCGCTCCATCTCGTTACAGACGGATACCTCCACCGGCCACCAACAGAATCCATCCAACATACAACCAATCTGCCTTGACATAACCAACTGACACGGAAAGGCACACAAAGCAAGAAAGGACAACCCGAGCCTACCTCTCCTCGGTCTCGACACTCTACCATAGTGACGAACCATAGAGTGAGGATCAGTAGTATTGCTCATCGTGGTGTTTACGCAAATGAATGACAACATAAAGGTATGACTACACGCGCCGTATGCGGACTGGTCTTGGTTTGACAGTTACGCCCATAGCAGTGATGTCTCTCCCCTCACTGGTCGATTCACGCCCAGATCAGGGTTGTTCAGGGACCCTAAAGTAGTGTCTGAAGCAGCGACAGAAAAAGGTGTGCATAAAAAAGAAATGCAAATGAGGTATTGAAAAACATGGGAAATGGAATTTGGGTAGAAAAAAGGAGCTGTGTGAATACAGATGGAGGAAGGGACTTAGCTGGTTGCCTGCTTCTAGGCTAGTACTATTGTGTTCTTGGTAACTAATAGCATGTTAGCTTCTATGAGAGAGGTTAGCCGGCATGTAACTTTGCGTAGGAAGGGTGCATAGTGGTGGTGGTGATGATGCAGCAATGTAGGCAAGGTTGTCATAGATGAAGGTGTCTTGCCTGATCGTAGATGGAAGTAGAAGTGGAAGTGGAAGTAGAAGTGGAAGTGGAAGATGAAGAAGGAAGAAGTAGAAGTGGTGGGGTGGAAGTGGAAGAAATAAAAATATGGTGGAGGGGTTCAAGTTGAAAGTACAAAGTAGACTGGATTTGAAAGTGGAAGGTGGAAAGTACAAAGTACAAAGTAGAAAGGAAGCAGGTGCGCGAGTGAAAAAAAAAGGGGGGGTGGCAGGTGGGTGGGTGAATGGTGAAAACAGACGATGAAGAGAACGCGCTACACACGAGAATTCGCGTAAACATACCAGAGCCGCGTTGAGGCAGGAGAACTGAATGCAGCAGCCAGGCTACCACATCAGGATGAAGTGAAAGACAAGAAGTTTGTAGGAAAGGAATTGTGATGTGGGCGAACCTGAACATTGGAAAAGGTGGCAAGAATGTGTTGGAAGGGCAGGTGATGGAAATGCAAGTGTATGAAGGTGGGAAAGTGGATGAGCCAATAAGAAAAACGTGTAACAACTGGTTCGACCTAACGTCTCCGTGAGGTAGAAGGGGGGATGTAAGGAGAATAGATCAGTCAAGGGATTGTCAATTGGGTACTCACATGAGGTAGTCTTGAATGAAATGTCGTATGCGAGGCTCGTTTCTTGTAGCCTGTTAGTGCGGGATCTTGAATTCTGATAATGTCGTATGCGAGGCTCGTTCCTTGTAGCCTGGGTTAGTGTTGAATGTATGGGAGGATGGGTTGGATGTGAAGAAGTATGTGGAAGAGGAGAAGATGGAGAAGAAATATTAGGAGAAGAAAGGTTGGAAGATAAGTAGGAGGGGTGGGGGGTTTCTGAGAAAAGGGGCCCCACAATCTACGAGTGGTGAACTCGTAGTGGGATGTGATAATTGCAGCGGCAGTCACGTCAAGGGACGTACCTGAAATTTTCTAGTTGACATCTTCTCAGCTTTTCTCCCTAGGGTAAAATAATCAGTAACATGGAAATTAGGTAGCCTACCGGAAATCAATATTGCTAATGATGAGAGGAGAAAGTAATTAGCGGCCTCGCGTCTTGAGATTACCATAGGCGTATTGATTCGAGAAGAAGAGCGAAGGAGGGAGGGTAGACTTACAAGTGACGAAGCTTGTGGGAGGGCTGGAAATGCATGGCTGACGATAGTTGTGAATAGCATGGTATGTTGGGATAGTTCTTCTGGATCAGGTCTTGGTGAATAGTTCGTAAGAATGGATAGATGTAGTGCTGGTGGTTTGTTGTGGAAGGTAAGATTGTAAGGAAGTTGAGGAAAAGGGGAGAAATGAACTGTGCTGAGGGCATACCATCCGAGTTATAAATAGGAGCTTGAAATTTTCCAAGGACAAAAAAAAAGCCCGGGTAAATACATCATGGAAGGTGCTAGGTAAAAGTAGGCTGGCTGAGGCGGAAAGAGCTGGTGAAGGAGAAGTTATCTTCACGAGCAAAACGTTAGAATACCAGGGTACCTAGTACGTACCTCGAGGAATCCCTTAGGCAGCCGCATACTTTACCAAATCAGGTAGTAGCACTTGCCAACAAGGACAAAGAAAAATATCGATTGGGACGCAAACTCAGCTAGGTACGTACCCTATTCTCTACCTCAAGAAATGGAATAAGCTTGCAGCTGTAAGCAGACAGACAAATGATGCTAGATAACAGCAAGTGCCTCTCGTCAGTGCCTACTTCGATCCAGTTAGCCTTTACCGAACTACCATCGTTGACTAAGCGCAGAGCCTCATAAACGGATGTAAAGGCATTACTACATTCAATATATCATAATCAATGTGGATACACTTGTAAAGTACCTCGAGCGGTTAAAAGTACCTAAGTACCTAGCCTAGAACCTGGATCCTTCCCCTTTTGTAATTTTTCACCTAGCCACTGCGCCTTCCGTACATCACATGCAATAATGTCCACAGTTGAGATCAATACCGACTCCGGAAACAAATAAATCGGGTTTCCCACAGGATCTGGACCTATCAGGGGGCTTACTCGGGACGGATGGCCAAAGCAGTGGCGCCTGTATGTACATCTACGATCTCTAACGGAGAGGCCCAGAAGTCCTCGCGCGTCAGCATCGTCACTAACACCTAGTTGTAGACCCGGAGGAACGATAAACAGCATGAGAAGGCTACGAGGAAATAGAGGAGAAAATTAGAAGCAATCCTGATTATGGAAGGACGCCTCTAACTTGCTTCCAGGACATCAATTAAGTTGCCGAGCCCTCTTAATATTTCGTCTCTAGGCACGCCAGGTTCCTTAGACTCAATCGTGACGATCTCGGTCGGGATAGTCGGGATCGCAGCGATTTAAGTAAGTAGGAGGCTTTCCATCTTGTACGAACCAAAGACACCACCGAAACATGCTTGTCTACAATCAACAAATGTATCAACTTCTAGAACTATTTAGTTGCTTCAATTAATGGATCTAACTCGGAATATCAACGTTGTATCTAGATCAAAGCGTTATGCCACCGAAAATTGCCGGAAGGCACCGCAGTATCTCATCTAGTCATGCTGCCACCCATCTGCTCTTAACGTCCTGAGGCAAACGTAGCGCTGCCAGCAGTAAAATGGGCAAGCCTCATCTAGTTAATATATATTGCCCAAACACAAGGTAAAAGAGGCGCCTAGGCGAGGCACGTGGCTGGGTACAATAGTTGTCCTTCGATGTTTTTCGAGGCACGTGACAATAAGCATGACCCGGGGCGCTGAGTGGGGCCTCGACATCGGGCTGCGGAGCTGTGGATCTGAATCGCAACGGCCGTAACTTCGGCGGGCAGAGGCTACCGGATCCTGTTGGAGAAATAGTGTGTTCCCCTTTATGAGAAGATGGCGGGTGGATAGGAGCTGGAAACGTGTACATACGCCTAGATATCTACCTAGGTACCTAGGTAGGTATGTAAGTTAGAAGCGTTTGGCGATGGGCGTACTCTCAATACATCACTGGATCTTCGTTTGACGTTGGCTCACTGTCGGGTAAACTCACCACTCCAAGTTGCGCAGTTCTCAGCGGTTCTTAATATGGACGAAGAAATAATACCTGTTCCTAACGCACAGGTGTGGAGCGGAAAGGTGCGATGCAACCAGTTCCCGCGCTCAACTCTCAAAACGCTTCGGACAATTCAACAAACATTTCAGTCGCATGCGAGAAGAAGTAGATCGACTAATACCAAGGTAAAATTGCTGCTTTACATACTTTTTACCCTATCTATATAGCTTTTAGATCAAGCCTACCTAGTTATGGACGGCATGTCTATGCCCGAAGGAACTCAGAAAGTCCGCCCAGTCCTCAACATAAGGCATCTAGACAATGTCCTATCGCTTTCGGAACCTCCCGGTAGGAAAACCAACAGATGTTTATTGCGATTCATCAGTGTACAGGCAACTCGAAGCACCACTCCGTCGATCCTGCAGCACCGTCGTTAACCACAAGGCGACAAATCCGTGATTGCGCTAACCCTAGGGCGCTCATCATGACAGTCCATCATATACACCGTAGTTGCTTTTGCTATTCCGCCCATCTTGGCGCCCTAACAATCATTCAATGATCTGAGCAGAACCAGATGTGTCGTCCACTATTTTAGACGATCGATCGAGTCTGGCGACTACCAGCACCCGGAGGACCAAGCCTCTAATTTCAATCCACCTATATTTTACCCTTTTTAATTTTTTTTTTGCCTGTGCCCAACCGACCGCGTGTGGTCAGGCCGCTTGCCTCAATGTACGTGTTTTGGTCCGTGGTTGGGGTATGGATCGTCCTAAGCGTATTAATCATGAATTCATTCCGTAACATCATGACTCCGAGTCTACCATATGCTTCGAAGTATGAAGAGTATCCGGACCGTGCCTGACCGGGGATAACGGAGGCCTCGAAGAAAAGTAACGCGGACACTTTATCCATATTTTCCATATTTTGAAAATTTTATTTCATCAGGAGCTCTGGGCTCCATGCTGGTCGTCTGAACACACCGAAGTAGCCCTTGCAGGAAAACGAGATGTAACAAGGACCATTCGAGCCTGCAGGGCTGACGCGATGCAGACTAATGCCGAATGTTCGGCGTGGATATCCTCTAGTCTTTTAGCGGCCATTCGGACCTCCCCGAAACGGATCGCAAGCGAGATGTAGGAAGACCGAGATCTCCACTGGTGTTTACCACACGGAGTAGATGATGCGAAGATGCAATTTAAAAAATCACTCGCCCCTTAGGCCGATATCTTTGAAGATTGTTGGTCTTCTGAAATAAACCCACGCCTAACGTATTCGATGTCGATGAGCGACGATTGTAGATTGATCCTGCGATAGATTGCCGTTTACTCACTAGCAATAACCGATTTGTCGGCACGGGATGCCATGAAGTTCGCGTGACTCTCAAGGCAGTTCGCCATTAGGTGAAGTACTGTGAGGTCGGTCAGTGGATCTGAGTTCGCATCACTAAGTTAGGTATATATAACTTACCTGGCCATACAGCAGACTTATCAAGCATGTATGCTGTGACCCTCAAGATCTTGGCCGCATATCCACCATGGCTATCCATTTGAAGGCGAGAATCAATGCTACCGTTGACGTTACCGCTCACAATATCCATGTTCATCTTCATCTCAGCGTTGGCGAGAAGCTCCTGGATCTTATGGATGAGCTTGACGTCCTCATCCTCGAGAAGCATGATAGCAGGAACGCCTCCCATATCAACCTCGTCCTTTCCTAGGACACCCAAGTATCTCCCGACACGGTCCTGAAGTGTAGCAATCCATTCAGCAAGGACCTGTGCACAGTCGAAGGAGCACATCGCAGACTGCACAGGAAGTTCTCGGCTGGTGAATTCAGCAAATGTGACACCTAGCTTGTCAGACATAGAGAGCGAGTCGGCGGCGTAGAAAGCTGCCTTGCGAAGGTGTTTCTCCCGGCGAGTTATCGCTCGGCTGTTGGAAGATTGCGCTTGAGACTGCTGCTGCGACATTGACGAGGGGAATTTGACGGCGGCGAACTCAGGCGACGACGATTGCGTGGGTGGCGAGTCGACAAAAACCGAGCTCGTGGCAGAGGCGTCGGATGGATCGGTCGATTCTGCATTCGACGATGGAGAGTGCTCCGCATGTTGGACGATTTCGGTGCCACGAGAGAGCTCATCGGCCAAGCCATCCCAGTCCCGTTGCCAAAACTTCTCTTTTGTTCGGGACATGTTGACGAATAGTCGGATATAGGCCAAATCAAGCAAGGGAATGGCGTCAGCTGACAGAGGACCATTGCCGAACGGATTTGGGCGTTCTAGACTGTGGTTAGGGTTGCTCGCCCAGGCTGATTGCCACGCTTTCAATGCCGGTTCAATGTGACGATGCATCTTCTCAGTCTCTTCGTTTGTCCACACCTTGTTATGGTGCCGCTGTCGAGTTTCCCAGATGTAATTGTGAAGCGCATTGATTAACACCAAGCAGCCTAGGGTACTAGGCTTGAGCTCGCTAGGCGGAATGTCGTTGAATTGCATCGTCGAGCCCATCTGGTGTTGCCCGTTGCTGAAAGCCAATTTCTGCTGCTTCTCATTAGTCCGTAGAAGCTCTCCCAAAGCTTCGTGGAAAGTCATTCTGTTGTGTCCGGCAACCCGCACACCACCCTTTAATTGGAACGAGGCAGCACTTTCAGCTCCAAAAAATTCTTCATCGCAAGGAAGATCTAGGACTATTTCGGAATTCGTCAAGGCTGGAGTATGGTTATAAGCAGTCACCAGGAGACTCGAGAGTATGAAGATGACGTAGAGGGTGCGCTTCCGCTCCTCCATCGTCTTCCACCTCAACCACTCGACTTGTTCCTCGGTTTCGGCCTTCATACCCCCATTCCAATTACCCTCAGCATCGTTCATCTGGATGTCCCGAACCTCTGCTGAGTCCATCTTCATCGGTCGAAGCAAGCCGGCAGCTTGCGCAAGACTGACCAGAGCTGCAGAATGGGTCGAGGCAATATCGCTAGCAATCTTATCACCGCAATTGTGTCCGTATACAACATTCAGGAGCATCGCCTGTACTAGCCATAGAGGCGTGTGAATCGAAGACTCGGGCCCCTGGGATCCCTGGTCAGACGATGGGGTTCGCCGGAAATCAGCCTTTCGCATATCTGCCTTCCTTCGCTCTTCCAGATACAATTGAATCATCTTCTTGGCCAGTTCAAACAGCTCTCTTGACTGAGAACGCTCCATCTCATAAAGCGCACCAATGGCGGCCATTGATAGAACGAGGCACCCGCTGCCACCCACGGTATTCGAACGTCCGTTACCCGGAGTGGAGGGGGCGTCAAACGAGAGCGTAGGGATATGTAAGAACGGGAGATGAGGGTGGAAATAACGAAGATAACTCGCGACATATCGTTGCAAATCCTGGGTGCTAGGTAAGTTCTTTACATTATCAGAAGCGTTATCTGGCGTGTTAGGGAACTGTGGTGACATCGGCGAGTTAGGCGATGTGAAAGAGTATTTGCGGCCACCAAATGGTGCGCACTGAGACAGTGCGCTAATGATTGCGTTCCGCGTAGTGTCCGTAATGGTCGAGACAGGGGAGTGCGACTGGTGACTCCCACCTATCGAAGTGGGTGTCTCTGGACCAGGGCCGAAGTTGAGCGACTGATTCATATTTTGTGTGGTCAAGCCGGGCATTATAGAGGGGCTAAGGGAACTCATAGATGGAGGCGGGGTCGAGAAATAGATATCATTCATGTTCTTTTGAGATGACGGCTGCGGCGAGACTGGGGCTCCGCCTAATAGATCCGGGAAAACGGTACCACTCATTTCCATGGAAAAGGGGGTTGACACCTGGGGAGGTCCCATTATGGCTGGCTGCCACATCGAACTAGACGCTGTCGTCACAGTGGTGGGATTGGAACCATCAAGCATGACGTCGCTGATACCACTCTGGCTCGTGGTGCTCATTGCGGACGGGGACGAACCGTCGACGGCATTCTCAGTTGGGTTGTTGAATGACATCTGATGTTCAAATCCTGTTAACCAGTCAAAGCTATCATCAAGATGCTGGCCCGGGGTAGACATGTCTGTTAGCCCATTACCAAAAGGAGACGGCAAATCTAGCGACATCGAGTGTGGAGATTCGGTGTAATGAAGCGCGTTTGGATTGATGGTCGAACCAGGCTGGCCAAACAGCATACCCTCAAAATCGTACTCAGGCTGGAAAGCTAAAGGAGGAGCGGTGCGCAGACCGGCATTGAAGTCCATGTTGTTGATGCTATGGGTCTCCAGTTTCGGGAGCCCGTGAGCCATGCCCCTATGGCCCATGACCGCAGACATGCCGGCAAAGCCGTGGTCCATATTGTGTAGCGGCAGTCCCGCGAGGCTCTGGTGTCGGCTATGGGTCGGGGGCATGTGGTTTTGGTTCCTAGCAACTTGAGCATTGGCAGCAGCAATCATATGCATGTGGTTCCCGTCAACATGACTAATGGTGTTTGCGCGAGGCCTCATCGAGGCATTCGCGGCTGCGGAAGCGTTTACGCTGGCAACGCTGTTCTTCCGAGCCCGACTCTGAGCAGTGGCAGTACTGCTAGTGCTCTCGCGACGGTTCCGAGGGCGCGACGAGGGCGTCGTCGTCTGGTGAAGCTTCTGCTGGTGACGCAGAAGCAGATCTCGCCGAGCAAAGCATCTTGTACATTCTGGACACTCAAACGGTTTCTCCTTGGTGTGGGAACGCTCGTGACGTTTCAGGTGTTCCAATCGGGCAAATGAGCGTTGGCAAGTAGCACAGACGTGAGGACGAGGCTTGTCGGTCTTGGGCGGAGGGAAAGGCGCGGGAGCAGCGGTGGCGGTAGTGTTCACCGTGATGGACGAGGCTTCACAAAGGCAATTAAAGTCAGTCAATCAGTCAGTTGGTCACATTTGTAAGTCGACGATGGAATTAGAGGCAACAAGTATTTAACAAATTGATTCTGTCATTGCTGGCGGTCGAAGCTAGATAAAACAATAGGGGATGGGGACATGGAGGGGCATTAGGGGAAGCTGTCTTCGAGGGGGGGTTGAGTAGCCATACCAGAGTCATCGTTGCCAGCATTATTCCCTGAGACTGCAGCGGACGGCGACGGATTGGACATGACTGATCGAGGGTGCGGAAGAGGAGGGGAAATCCAACCGTCGACTACCGTGGACTCTTCAAGGCCGGAATCGAGAGAGCAAACAAGCAAGCAGCTATAAACTTCCTAGGTAGAATCGACGGCGGGCGGAATATCGAGGGTTGGGTTGGGGTGCAGGTGGGAGGAAAGATAGAAGGGGTTGACGGAGCGCGATTGAGTGTGGTTTGGTGGTGCGCCTCTACGTTGCGTATGGTGCGTGTAGTGGGGAGATTTGGAGTTGGAAAACGGCGCCTGGGAGGAATTAGACAGATGGATTGGCTAATACTTGGGGACGTTAGGCGTACAGTAGTGGGCTCGAGTGGGTAGGAGGTAAGAGGTAGTCGGGTACCTCAAGATGTTTGGAGGGGCAGGTGCGCCAGGGCCAGAGAGCTTCGACGGAGCTAGGAGAGCTTGGGCCTTGTTCGTATCGATTGTCGCATCAATACATCTATGTACCAGTACAGTACTACCGTCGTACCGTGCGTATATGCTCGTCTTCTCGGGTACGATTGGATATCTGCAGGCTTCGATCGAGAACTAGAAATAAAAAAGACACAAATTTCCAATTGGGGAATACCTAGGTCAGACGACCGAAAGGAAAGGATAAAGATCAGAAACAAAGAATAAAGCAACGGTGACGAATTGAAATTGCAAGATGGGAACAAAAACTTGCAATACAAAAAGGCAGAATAGAGGCTACATGTATTATTACCGGGTCGTGCAGGATCGGGTCATTCCTAGCTGCTGAAGGCAAAACGCCGGACCATCGCCACAGTGTGATTTCACCGCACCGAGAGCTTCAGGGCAGGGTAGGTACCTAGACGGGCTACGAATTAACTAAAAGCAGGTCACTTGATACGGCTAAAATTGCTGGTGGTACAAGCACTCCGGGTATATGTACCTTGTCTAAGCGATTGCGCGTGGGCTGATCTTGCGCAAGGGCAGACCTTTAGTTTCAGGGCAGAGCCTTCGCTGACAAGGGAGTTTCGAGCAGGGGTGTGTCTGTCTGTAATTGATCTGATTGGGTCCTTGGCGCAGAACCGCCGGAGCCAAATCCACAGCGGGGAGTGGATTCTGGTCACAAGATGCAAATCTAAACGATGTACTCTATACATGAACTGGAGGTATCCTTAAATCCGACAGGGAATCCACACAGATCTTGCCTTTCAATTTGGTTCACTTTCTCGGGTTACATCCACGTCTGTTCCCTTTTCATCACCGTTCGGCTCTGCGTTTCGCACCACTTGTTTGCCTATTATCTACAGTACTTGTATTCAAAGAAGACGTCAGTTCGCGGCCGTCTCGGATATTATTATATCCTGTCATCATGGTCCATCCTATCACGAGCCTCTACAATTTTTTAAGGAGGCGTTCGTTCGTCTTATGCTCTCACCGTCGTTAGCCAGCTTGCCAGCCTGCCTTGTCAATGGGATGATCTTCAGGGAACTACCTATTCCACCAGCCTGGCACGGAGCGAACTCGGCGAAATGGAGCTTGGTAACCCATCTGAATCTGTTCTGGTTTGAAATCAAGCCTCCCAGGGCTCCAAGGCTCCAAGGCTCCAAGGCTCCAACAGCCCTTCGCGTGAAGGACCCTTGGAGGGGCTGGAAGGGGACCGAGGGGCAAGTGGGCTTCTATGATGGATCCTTATGGCTTTGACAACAACGTTAGCCCTCGTCGATATCCCAGGCAGGCGAATCTGATGGTTCTCTTCGGTCTGTTAGCGGCCTGCAGGCACATCATCGTCTCTCTGCTCGACCAGTCCGGTGCTATCTATATCTGCACCATGCCCGTTTGTCCAATCGTGCGTCTGCATTCTAGAACACATACAGTACGTACATGTAGGCGCATGTATGTACATGTAGTATGTGCGCTATCACTACGTATGGTAGCAGCAGTGACCGGATGAGTCGATCGAACTTTGCGATCCCGGCGGCCTTCCGTCCAACGTTGGGATGCGTCCTGCCCTCGCGAACGCCGCTTGATTGGTTTATATGGAGCCTTCTATATCTAGTTATTCCATGCTTGTATGTATCCAGCCAAGCATCGTTCACGCAGAGGGACGTCTCAATCATGAATGTCGCATACTCCTAGGCCTTCACACCACACAGCACGCACGCATATACACACATTACGTAGCACACGCTATTATTATAATGCATTCGCGGCAGGGGTTGTGTCCAGGCCAATAGTCCTCTCCGGATATATAAAATGCTGTGTTAACGATGGCAATCTAGGATTCATCTCATTCGTACCGATGGACCATAATGAGACTTGTCTCGGATCCATGGAAACAACATCACATCCAAGGATAACTAGGAACTAGCCATCATAAACCCTTTGTCTCGCTCCAATTGTCAAATAGGTATCCGGCCTTCTCTATCCTGACGGTATGTTTCATTTTACTTAACGGTTAGCAATTTCTTTAGGACGAGGTTTGCTTCTCGAGACAGGGTCTCTCCTTATGCGATGCACTAAAAATGGCAGGCCAAGCTAAGAGATGTGCATGCTGTGCCAATCCGCGCCGACTTGGGTTAATTACGTGCAAGTCGTTCCCTGGTATCCAAGTACACAGTCCGTAGCCAGGTCCGCTCAATACACGGGTCGCAACAGCGCGCTGTAGCCGCCGAAGATCGCAGCTTGCAGCTACAGGCGCAAAACCGTCTCTCCAAGGTACATACCCAAATAAGGCATTGTATTGGGCAACCTGCATTTGCAAATTGGTCCCTGAATATCGAAGATATGGCAAGTCTGACGTGCAGACATCTCAAGTCTTGCAACGATGTATCGTACATCTTGTTAATTAAGTATAGCAATGCCGCTTTCACTTTGCAAGGCCGTGAGAGTAACCTTGACTCGTCAATCAGGCCCAACTCCCAAGTGTCAACCTCGAGGTAGTTCAATTCTTTCTTTCTCTCGAAACGCTATGATACGCGTACATACCTGCTAATGCGCACCTAGGCACGATTTCATAGCTTGGCTAATTCTATCGGCATAAATATCATTATCCCTTCCGTCAGCCTTCATATGTACCATTCGCTCCCGTGCTCAATTGTTGAGCATGAAATATGAGCCTTACGGATACTTACGTACTGTGTGACTTGGCCGACTTGTCTACGAACAGCCTGGGCTCTGGACCCTAGGCCGTTCCTGTTGGTCAAAAAACGTGGCATGGCACACGAAGTATAGGTCGGAAGTCTACTTCGTCGAGTCTCTTCCGCATAAGGTCTGTCATATTGCATCTTGTCACGTTCGTAAACGAACTACCTACTTCCTACCTACCTACAATCTCTTCCCATCAGCAGGCCCGCTGATTAAAACTTTGGTTCATGGTTCGAGCCAATGATTCTGGTTACCTTCCATCTAGGTCAGTTTGGCCTCGGGATGCACAACGACAGTTTTGCCTTCTACGCCGACGGCTTCTACGTATGTAACTACGGGAGCAAATAAGAGGCGTGGGATTGGCTGATTCAAGTCGGCTAAGAAATCCATGGCCGCCCTAGTTACAGACTACCCAGATGCAGATGGTCTCATCCTTTCACAGTTCTGTTAACATTATCTTTCGTCTTCTTTACATTACTGTGGAAGTATAACCATAGAAAACTTCCTTACGCTAGTCGTGACACAATTCATACATGATATGAACATCCTAAAGAGGTATTTCTTAGGCATTGAGGCAAGCTACGATCGTACCCATCGCTTCCTCGGGTCATTCGGGTTCGGCTAGCCGAACCACTTAGGGCAGCGGCGTGTTCCCCAAGAGCACGTTTGGGGTATCAACGGCTTAAAGTAACCCTGCACGCCACGCCGCTCGATGTCATGGTGCAATGTTCGTCCGTTGGCCATGTCGCCTTAGCCAAGATTTTGACCCTAGACGACGAAGCAAGGGTACGCCACGAACTTCAACCACGAACACCGTCATTTCCTCTAAACCCTTTCAAGAACGACGTCGATATCTTCTAGAACATCAACTCAAATCGAAAAAGGCATGTCATATATAAATTCAACTCATTGTCGCAAAGCGCAAGGCTGTAAGCTCCACCTCCAGAATTATACGTCTGATAATCCAGGGCCTCCATCATATCCGAGACTACGTACCTAGTATATCCATCTTGTCCGATCACACTAATTGATCCAGCTCTATTAACCAGAGACTGACGTGATCTTGCTTGAAATTGGCCCCCAACTACGGATATGCCCGTCAAAAGTCTTTTCCATACGACTACTAGGTGCCAGCTGAGTGCCTGCTCCCGGACACCTGTTCTAACAGCTGCCAAGGCCTAAAGTGTACTAGAGCACTATGGCTAGCACTATTTAGGTATGGCTTCAGTAGTATTAAGTACTATAAAATAACGCTATGATCGCTTAGGTGCCTTTGACGTTAGCAGCTAGACTCTAACAGCTGGAAGCGCAGCTGGCAAGGACCTCTTACTCAGGTGGCAGCAAGTACCCTATGGAAAGGACTTTTGACGGGCATATCCGTATAATGGTATCAAGTGGGTATCATAACCTTCAATTCGCCAAGGTCTGAATCTCTGACCATCTCACATTTGAACCCGTTACAGCACAGCCGCGGTGTATTACTATGTACAGTATGATATGTAAACGATGTCTCCTGATCATCTCATCCATACATATATCAGACCTTGGGTAACGCAATCACGGCGCTTCTTCCCAACCAGTTGTATCATAGAATTCCACGCCAGGAATCTCTAGATTCTTGTCGGGGATAACGACTACGACGTGTCATGGGTCAGGGGTCAATTCCTCTCCGGACAATTGGCCAATCAAACCCTAGAACTACACCTTCACCTTGACCATTCACCTTGGCGCCACCTCACACCGCAAGACGGAAATTCGAAATCACCTCAGGACGGCCGGGGTATCTCTATCTCCTTTGCGTCATCTTCAATTGCTAGCCGACATTGCTCTACCCCTTATGATTTGGTCCTCCACCCAGTACCGAAACTGTTCCTTCACATATTCATCAAGCGATGCGTCATGTGTATTACGAACCTGAATGCCTAGGTAGGGAGCGATATTTGATCTCGCCGGCTCCGTGGTTGCATCAACTCAACTCGAGGCCGCGCTTACAGGATATGTATCCGCCAAATATACAGGACGAGTTTATATTAGCAATCTCGACCACAGCCGAGAGAACAAGCGCGCAGCTCACGAGGGTCTCTCTAACTATGCCTATTAGTGGCTCATAACCGCTTCGGAGCATGCTGATATTATTGATATTGGCCACTATACATTGGCATAGCAAGGCTCCCAATCGGCACGCGTCCACTCTCGCGCATACCCGGCGAGGTTGTCTCCCCGTGCTTTCGGCATCTGGGGAAACGCCCTCCTCATAACCCCAAATTTCTCCAAAACTCCACTTTAGGGTCAGATCAGCATTCCGGACGAGACCCTTTAGCCCTTGGAGCAGTCTAGGCCATGTGAACACTAATAAAAGCCGTTCTGCCGCATAGGACCTTGATCTACTATGTAGGTTTTTTTGTTGCCGCTTCGAGGGTGTTACAATAGCAGTTTTTACAAGGTTCGGCATTGTTCAAGCGACTTTACACCGGAGTGTCAGACGTGAAAAGTGCGAAAGTCAGGTGGCCAAGATTCGATGGCTGAACAAGACACGAGCCACCATCCGTTAAGTCATTTTGAGTTATGTCAGTTCAAACGCTTACGACTCTTTTTGATATGCTTGACATTCAAGCTGAGACTAATGAGATACACCAATGAGTATCCCAAAGGTCTTCATTAAAATATAGCATGATGCTGAGCAAGTTAGCACTAATACCACCCAATATCAAGCTCGAACTCGAGCTAATATGAGCCCCAATAATGCATGGATTGAAGACATGGTGTCGGCCATCAACACAATCTACGTCTCTACAAGTCGCTCCTCCAAACTGTGGCATAATTTCCCACGGATCATGTACACGAAGACCGCCACATATACTACGATACCTCGTGAGAGCACGAGCGCCTATGGACATCCTACTAGTGATAATCCGTCAGGTCCGGCTTATAATACTGGATTCACAAAATTCTTCGGTCATTTGTCTGCAAAGTCTTGCTGCTATATCCTCACGAGGACAATCCGACTCTTATTCCGAGGTTAACGGCCGCTGAAGAGACCCTCCACACCAAAGGCTCACCCTTGTCTTCCCCAGACTTTCCACAAGCAACATAGCGCACCGTGCTCGTATGTGCAGGGAACTACCTAGGTAGCCAGAGCAAGGATGGGATGCCTTTCTGAGATATGCCGATCATTTTCAATGGCTACGGACTCAGTACGTACTAGCCTACCCTTGCTACCTAAACCGCCCTCGGGGGGGCGACTAGAAAAGGAAAGGGTCGGTCCCCTTCAATTCCTTCCACAAATGAAGTCCATCTAATCGTCCAATGGCTCATCGATCAATGGACAACTGCTAAATAGACCTTTCCCAGCCTAGCCACACCTTACCAGCATATTGCGACTTTGTTCGACCTATCCTTAACTGAGCTTGCCAAGCCCATGACGTCGCGCCGTCATTTGTGCCTGAGAGCTCTAAGTAATGGATGGACAACCAAATAGCGTAGGCTGTCCATTAGTCACTGATTATTAAAGTGAACTACCTATCTCTAGCTTGAGTCCTTCGCTGTTGGAACAGGCTATCCGGGCTATTCAGTCGGTACCGCCCCATAAGCTAGTCGTCCCAAGTTTTCGGGCACCGGGATAGAATAGAAATGTACTCCCGCGGTGCCTTCGGGTGTGTTGTACGGTATCATGCTCGCCTAACTCTTGTCAGGCCACATGGAACCATTGATCCGCCAGTCAACAACGCCGGCTGTATCAAGTGTAGGTGTGTATGCGTAAAGGAGCGAGAGCCGGCTTTCTCGCTAAGTCTCTAACACCCTTTCTTCAGTTCCGATATGGTGTTGAAGCACGGAAACCCCAAGACCGTGGAGCCGCCCATGTGGGCTACTCTACCATTCCGCAGTCTCATGCTTGCACCTTTGGGCGACAAGACGAGCGGTAGTCTGCCGTGCCCAGAACCGGTGCTCGACGCCTTACGGACTGGGCCTCATGCAGCCAACCTTGAACCCACCTGGGACGACTAGACTAGACTAATAATATCAGACCCGCCCAGTGGGCATTGCGCTCTCCTGCAAGTCATGGGAATTTTTTTCACCGATGTGCAGATCACATACTAACAGTGCCTGCCCGCATGTCGCGTACCATAGGTAGAGATGGGTATCAGACAGTTCGCTCGTCATATTTAAAGGGAACACCGGAAAAGGAAGCACAAAGCGTCGCATTGCAGCGCTACAGAACGCATTAACAGTAGCATTTCCCACAATGGCATTTCGTCATAGTCTACCAATTGCGAATCGCTACACCTATACTGTATAACCCAATGCCGCAGAGTTGATTCATACGAAGTACACTGGCGGATCTATACCCGATTCTTACAGCTGCGGACGACAAAGTCGTAGTTTACCAAATGGCAAGCTGCTTAGCCGGATGCTCTGTAAGCCTATCATCATCATATAGTCTTACTTTTTTCAAAGAAGCGAAGAGACATTGCCTAAGAGCAGCGCATGTACTCGGTCTATCGATATACTGTCCGTGACGAAACGTTTCCGTAGTAGGGGAACACAGAGGCTACGCTGTTGCAGCAGCGGAACTCATTCGCCACACCCGCTGCATCTACTGTACATACAACATATCTAGGTGCCTGATAGCTATGTCGCCCTTCGCGCCATCCTCGCGCTTCAAAGCAAGGGCCCGTCTACTACTGTAATGCAGTCCCAACTTTTCGTCCGTCGTATCACCAAGCTCATTTCCTGTCGGTCGCCTTATCCGCTCCCATTCGTCCATGCATCAGCATCGCGGACAAGACAACTCCAATAGATGGGTATGATACGTTATCTAGCATCGAGAAATTCCGGTGCCTCGCATCCCCAAATGTATTATAATACTTAATACACCCGCCAAGCTCGGCATCCGGTTCAACCCAACCCGTGGTCTCATTATCGGAACCAGAAACCGGCAATCCATCCACATCGGCAAGCTACCCCCTAAGTAGTTGTAATGGGATCTATCTATCAAAAGACCAATCATGGGAAGCCATATTTTAGAACAAAACGAAGGTTCTCTTTCGAGGTGAAGACCCTGATTTTCAGTAGTCAACCCACCCAGCACCTAGATCCACCGCACCCGCAGCTCCCTTCCCTCTCCGGCTACCTGCATTGGGGATCTCGGCCGCGCACGCAACTCGCGCACGCACGCGCTAACTAGCGTTTCCTCCGATGATCTCACGGGTGGAAAGTGTAGCTCGCGGGCAACACGTTACGAGCGCTGCCTATAACTCGAACTGTGTGTAACAGGTGACAGCTTCCTAGTTCACCTAGTAGGCGCGCCATGTCACCTTTCCTACCACTACGGCATACGGTAGTTCAGTCGGCAGCCTGTTAGACATAGGCAACGGGGAAACACCGGCTGCATTAGACCGTCAGTCAAGTGACTCACCCACTAATGAGTCTAGAGTCCTCCGGATCTAGGGCCTAATTACCTATACATATCTCTAATGGTATTATATAAGCACTTCACATAGACACGAGGGTGCTATTATTACCAAAGCAGCTAGGGTAATAGTTTCACAGCTCGTAGACCGGTCATCGATCCCTTCCCTTCCTGGTTTCGCCTCCTCGCCGCCGTGGGTCGTTCCTCCGGTCAGCCGCCTGGCGATCACTCCAGGAACTCGGCCCGTATCGGGGGTGAGCTGTCGCAAGCGAAAAAGCCCCATACGTGCCTCCAGCTTGTTATCCGCTCTGGTCCATACTAGCGACGACGGCGTCAAGTCCGGCGCGTCGCGGTAACGAATGAGCCTCCGACATCCAGTACCCCGTCATTGGCCGTCTCGACACCGTTCGACGACTATCTTTCAGCTGTCCTGCCTAACCTGGAGAATTATTCTAGAAGATCGCTCTACGAGACTAACGTTGGATCTAGAGCGCGAGAGCCACAATCCACGCTACACTAAGAGACAATCATTGTCGTATTTGTCTAGCTGTGCTCACTAGGCCAATCTCACTCCTAGCTCGCCGCCGAGCCCTGAGACGTTGTCAAACTCGCGTGCGAAGGAAAACTCCGGTAATTAGGGCGAGACCTGATGACTTAGCAAGCACGCACGGTACGGCGTGCGTTATCTCCCCACTCAGTCCGCTACAACTCCGCGCTTCGAGTACCATGTCTTAGACGGAGAACGTGGATTGCAAACGTGGACTGTACGGGATCATGCTGGCGTACCAGCCAAGACACTTCTCATTCCGGAACAAGCCGGTCTGAGTCGCGAGTCTCTAATTATGGAAAGAGAGCCTCCACTCTTCCCCATGAAGCAATAATCATCGAGGAACTCAAATGAGATGGA
This sequence comes from Hypoxylon crocopeplum, assembly GCA_022578875.1. Classification (NCBI taxonomy): domain Eukaryota; kingdom Fungi; phylum Ascomycota; class Sordariomycetes; order Xylariales; family Hypoxylaceae; genus Hypoxylon; species Hypoxylon crocopeplum. Next base: position 830,897 of record MU399562.1, read on the forward strand.
TATAACCGGCCGTACAACTTCTAAGCCTCATGCGACCGGTGTAGGGCTGCGTAAGGAGGCTGAGACCCGAATACCGGTGTCCTACCACTTAGCGCCGTGTCTCGGGTTCTACGGATGTTCCTAATCTGGGGCTCTTTCATAGATAATCTGACACTTTCCGAAGTATCCGTATTCAATGAGCACTGTGGCCGGAAACAGAAGCCATTTCCTCGTGCTGAAGTCATCCAATCATTAGACATATAGTATCGCCTTCTACGGAGGAAAAGAGGCTACAGTATGAAGCACCACGGTAGTGCATTGTTCAAAACAAATCATATTTAATTGAATAATTAGCCCTTTGCAGCACTTCTTCGGATTCTCGTTATGACTAAAGCATTGTCTTTGTACTCTGATATAAAGACAGCCTTCCCATCAACTACCGCATCCATATATGTCGGTAGCAACGTTCGGGCTGTCCAAGTCTTCCAGTTTTCCTCGGCAGTCATTGTCGATGGAAGAATAATAGTGAGAAATCATGCGTATGTGAACATGAAAGGAGCTCGAACACTATTTCATCTAGGAATTCGTTCGTATCCTAGGATATAGATGGTTATAATTCCTTGTCCTTCGGTAGAATAGGGCTCAAAGCAGTAGGTTTGACAGCTCGATTGTTGTTAACAATAGACCGTTTTCCTATCGAAGGCTGTGATTTAGCTTCTGGAACTCCCCCATTTTAGTTATTATCATCTAGAGGTGTACGGATTAAATTTACGTTTGCTAGAAAATTTCCAACTGAGATGGCTCTTGCTCATCGGGCGTGGCAACGTGGATCTGATGTTTACGAATTCTACCCGATCTACTTAACTGCAAGCAGACGGCAACTTCCAGGAAAATGGCATTTGGTTTCGATCCCCCTCCTCGGCTTCAAGGCTTGATTTTGCTACACTACCTGTTCTTTATCATACGGATATATCCTTCAAGCTCGGCCTACTAAATATCGTATAATATTCTATCCCATTGACAAACTGCATGGTCCAATATTTTGAAATACTCGGAACGACAAGGCTAAGAACTTGTTCTGATTATATTAGTATCGATCTCTAGCAAGTATCTTTGGGGCCTAGTATAATGCTGCAAACGTGAAAGGATAATGAAAGGAATAAAAAGCGTCTCTCAAATAATAGGTATCGTTCTTCATAAAACAACTCTATTATGTATGCCATAAGAGCAGAGAACCTGGAAATAAGGGGTGTTGCACTTCTATGCTACTACGATAGGAGCAACCCTTACTCTCAACGGACCTTTATGTCTATCAGTGACCTGTCATACTCTAATTATTAGGGTTGGATATATATACGGATAGACCAGACCTCGCTCCATGAAAATCACCATGATCGAGAGGTAATCTCGCTGTCACCGGACAGAACACGCACTATCTAATTAGAACCCTCATCAATCCACTCCAACTGGCTGATCGCGTTTGTTTCATCCGCAATGGACCCTTCGGAGACTTGTAAGATATGCCAGAAGAAGCCGAACAGGTGCTGGTGCACCGTCGGCAGCGGCAGCGGCAGCGGCCAGGACAAACCTTACAAGCACGTCTTTAGCTTCGGCGAGCAGTACGGTAAGGGCATCCAATGGGGTTCGGGCTACAATTCAAAGACCCTCCAGGGCGGCAATAGCGAGAGCGACAGCAAGGGCCAGGGCCAGGGTTGGAGTGACGAGCATAAGACCCAGGGTCAGGAGTCCAAGTAAGTCCTAGCTCGACCTGGATGCTGTGGGATGAAGTAGATGGGCGTAAGTATATACGAGACTTGGTTTCCTCGAGATTGTCGCGGTATACCGTTATGACTTCGTAGAGCGGTAGATAATGAAATGATTCTTATGTAAAAATAGTGTTCCATGTTTTATTGAGGAGTGAAGGTACCCATGAGCACAACCTGGTGGCCTACAACGATGGTTGTAAATTAAATAATGCCACCGAGTAATCGTAGTGAATCTAACCTAAGCCAGCGTCTCTAGAAGGCATGGAAAGGCAATGAATTGAGTGTCATGCCAGAATTCCTCCCGCCTGTTGTATTGACCACTGTACGTCAGGAGTAGCGACAAATTATCTTGCCTTGAGCGTAGGACGGACCGACAGGCAGGATATAAAGAGTCGCTAGTAGTTGAGGGCTGTAAAGATCTATCAACACCGGGACACTTCAACGACTGGTGTGGCTGCAGCTTTTTCGTATACACGACTAGAGCCCGTTACGTGTATGGCCACCATCTGAGTCATCTTGATTGCTAGCCCCTGACATATACTAGGCACTCTCCGAATCTACAGAGGTACAGTGTATCGTATCCGTGAGCCAGAGAGAGCTTTCTATGAATCCAAAGCCCAGCTTTATTTAGGGACTTCATCAACCTATCAGCAGCAGCGGAATGCAAAGTATTGTGAACGTAGAGTGTATTTAATCAACAATCTGAAAGACAAAACGCTATTCTAGGGGTATCTTAACGCAACTGCAAAGCCAGTAACGGCATCAAAGGGCCAGCCCAATCCTAGACGCTATAAAACCATATCATATGCACCAGCAAAAAACGTCCCTAAATACGGGGGCTTGTTACCACCCAGCCCAAGACATTCGCTCCCTCAAGATTTCGGGGCTCCGTAACGGATAATATCACTCCTCCTCCTCCGATCGTACACGATCTTGTTCGTCGCAAACGTCCTGGAGGGGGATGTGATGTGGTAGGGTCTTGCATCCCATGCTCTCGTCCATCGGATGGATAATCTCCCACGGCTTCAAGGGGTCTCTCTTGTGCTTCTGGCTGCGCTTTCGGACCTCGGGCTTGACCAGCTTGCCCTGGCAGCAGTCCCAGTAGAACGTGCCGATCCACATTCGGAACTCCTGGAGTGTAATCTTTCCCATCATGCGGCTTTGTTTGTTCACGGGAGCTCCGTCCTCGATGATGTCGCCGTTCCAGGATCTGAGGTTACCTATAAATATCGCTGGTTAGTTGCCTGAAGATGTGCCTTGTCTGGTTTTGAATACTACATGTAAGGGTCGCTTACCTGGATGATACACGCAGGGGCCGTGGAAGCATGTCCTGTCTGCCTTCTTGCAATCACAAGGGTCCTCGTGGGGCTTGAACCGATCACCGCAGTTTTTGCACAACTTGAAGCTGTCCACGGAAGCGTCTGGGAGGTTGGATATTGTCGCGATCTTGGCTACGCACGCTATGAAGTTCTCTTTCGCGAGCTGCTGCTGATGCTGGGCTACGGACACCAAGTAGTGATTATCGACAAAAGACTTCGATAATTCTGCCTCCGACAGGTCTTGATTCATCGCTCTGAGGATGTATTGGATCTTGTGCATAATATATCTGTCAGCAATTCAATAACACATTGTAGAGTCACATATCGCAGTTGGCGTCCGAATAAACAGTAAAATCGAACAGGGACAGGAGAATCTGTTTACGTACTGCGAAGGCGTTAGGTCAGAGTTGAAAAGAGTCGGGATACAGCATGTTTTGTACTTACCATGATCATATAGGTCCATCTTATCGAACTCTATGGTGGCGAGCTTGTAGCAATGCTTCGCGATGTCCAGCATTGTGCCTAGCGTTGCACCTTGTAGGGACGGTCCTCCTTTGGTGTGGGCGGGCAGGCTCCAGATGGATCCCCCGTTGTCAGAGACGGCCTCATCGAGGCTCTCGGCGTCGCAGATCCCCTCAGGCTTGTATTTACGGAATACCTGTCGCTTTAAGAGGCGATACATCTCTTTACGCGCGCGGCGATCTGTAGCTATCTTCTTGGCCTCCTTCTTGACCTTGGTAGCTCGTTGGTCTGCCATCGTATCGTGAATGGATCGGATCGAAAGAAGTTAAGGGTGCCTTAGGCGGCAGTGGAAGTTGTAGTGGAAGGATGAGCGTGGTAATTTAAGATAGAAATCTGTTCGAGACGTGATTACCGAGATATGACCAAGAAATGGTACAACCGCAGCTTTTTCAGATAAGTGAGGTTGTTGTAGACTGTGGTTGAACAGGACTAACTGCAGTTGTCAATGCAAGAAACGAAGAAAAAAAGGACGAAAGGGGAAGGGGGAAAGCGGAAAGGAGAGGGAGTGTTTTGGGAGCCCAGGTTTATATAGAAGACCTTCGAAGGTCCCAAGCCATTGTGACTCGGGAAGGTAAGAAAAGGAGTCACAAACGTACCTACCTAGGGAGGTCCTCAACGACGTGATTCCATTGTTTATTACTCTATTATGCTCATTGATTAGTCGAGATCATGCAAAAAGGTATTGTTGGGGTATTTGGACAAGGCTAGCGTCGACCACTTTGTCATCGCATTGTCAAATCACACAAAGCCAGGAGACGTAGCCAAAGCTTGGACACACTGACACATGATATGGTTAGAAATTGTTGAGTGGTGTTGACAGTATTCCTTTGTAGCCCTCCTATTGGAGGAATTCCGAGTTGGGAAGCTGCAACTGACCTTACGAGAGACTATTGCGGTATCGAGGCAGGAGATAATGGTATACGCACCTAGGTACCCAGGTATACAATACGATACCCGCCCTATATTTGTTGATACCGTTAAAGATCCTAGATTTGTATGTTTTGTTATCCGAGTCTAAATTTCAATCCGGACCTGGGATTTTCGATTGGAGCTGCAGTCCAGCTAGACTGGAGAATGGTACCTTGTTAGGTGAGGCGCTGTGGTGAATTATTTATATATATATAATGACGAGATTCAATTTAGCTGAATACCTCGTGCATATTAACAGTGCCAAACCATCTCAAAAGCATGATAGATAAGCGTGTATATGAGCAAATAAATGTACGACTGACTACACCGTAAACCTTACCTACCTGGTACCGGTACCTATGTAGGTAATGATCTAAATGCGTTTATGTACGACGGTTGTAGGGGGAGTTCTGGATCTTATATCTACAAATTCTCTCAATTTAAAGGTACCTAGGTACCTTTTGAATGTGTGGAATTTACACGCAAACTGTCACCATGCGGACCACAAAGTAGGTATAAGCCGTGTTGTTCTGTGAGAGACTATAATCTATCTGGGGGAGACCAATATACATACAAAGACCCTCTTCGTCTCCTGTCTAGGCCTCATCCTGACACCAACTTACAAGGTATCTGAATACCGGTACCCGATACCTAACTCTCCTAAATCAACCGCACCCCATCCAGCTACAAACGGACAATTCACCTCCTAACAGTTGCATGAGGCCAAGCCCTACACCAACAGCCACGTGACACCCCCTATCCAATACAGCGCCCGCGTATGTACATCAGATTTTCAACCTCCTTAGATGGCTTATGGCTATAATAATCAATTCAAGTATTAAGATATGTCACATTTCGCGCTTAGTGATTGTTCTATGGATATCTGTTTAGTTTCGAATACGTACCGTAGCGGGAATATAAGTTGTATCAATGATTGTTAGCCTCTAAGTACTATCTAATATTAAATATAGTGTATAGGTACAAGATAACAATCATAATCCCTACAACCATTCTAAGATTAAAAATAATTGTATTAGGTACTAAACAATCATCGGGAATTGAACAACCATTGGAACTGTATAATCATTCTATTCGGGTGGTTGCCAGGGGCAAAAAAGCCCCCAAGATAGCGGTATACCCCCTTAGAATGATTGTTGGCGCCACAATGATTGTCACCTTCACAATGATTGTTACCCTTACAATGGCAGCTAAGAATTATAATGATTATTATACGTTCAATCCATTGTATAATCTACAATCATTGTAACCACACATATATTCCCATTATGGCAGGTACCTCGTTAGTATGGAAGGCTGGCGGACATACGTAGTTTCATGACATTGATTTGCCTATGTTGCGTAGACTAGAATTTGCGCTCGTGACAAAGCGCTCTTTTGTAGCAGGATTAAAGGAATAGCAATTCGTAAAAACGTGGGATATGTAACTCCGTCAATAGTGACTCGAAGAGATGACAAAGAGTACATGATTAAGTCTAGAATACAAGACGAGTTCGATCCATTCATGAGCTCGTGAATCTTGTAAGCATAAGTGTAACAATTGTGATTGTGTTCTCAACTAGAAAGACGCGACGGTGCTTTACACTAGTTTAGAAGTATTCAATCTCGAGTCTATTGGTATCTTGACGCCTTAACCGGTAAAGGTTACAGAAGTACAATTATGCCCATCCAACGAAGCCATGACCATTCCGTGATAAAAGTCGACCAAGCTAAGTGACAAGGCACTGTAAAACTAATGGTTCTGTTGCTACCCATTCCAAAGTGCCAATGCCAAATGATAATCGACGGGTTCGAATACATGTAGGCAGTCGTGTGTTCAATCTACCTGCGTCAGAATCAAAAGAAGCAGGGATTCGACACACCAGACCGTCCATTCGAAGATGCCCTGCACCAGCCAGGTGAGTCTGACCATGAGCTCGACCCAGAGCAGGAACCCGTTAACCGCCAACCAAATGGTGATATCGAGTCATGACAATTTCTTCGTCCGGTTCTTAGCGACGTTGACCTTGGTGCTGACGACATCCGCTTGTTCATTGACATGGTCCAGCATCACGGTCTGTTCCTCAACCTCGCGATGGATCGCCTCGGCCATCTCGCGCTGTCTCCGGATGATCTTCGTCAACCCTTCCACGTCTTCATCTTGCTCTTTCATCATTTGCCTCTGCAACTGCACTACTCCCTGGTTGTCCAATTCCCGCGTGCGCTCTGTCTCGGGGAGTGGGACACCCAGTACCCGCCCGCGTGTCTTGGGCCCATTTCCGATCAGTGCCGTTTTGTCGGCGGCCGAGGGCATGGCTCTTTGGGAAGCTTTCATGGCCGCGGATACCGCCGTACTCAACTTGTCTAGGTCCTCCCTTTCGACCCGCGCCGCAGCGAGCAGATCTTTCCGCCGCCTGATCTCGCCTTCGCCTAACCTCCTGGCGTCTTGCATCGCCCTCAGACCATTAATCAGAACCGTCAGCAAGCCCCCAGCCTTAACCAGAGCTTTCTTGGCAGCCGAGCCGGCCTCGAGCGCCGTAGAGTTGTCGGTCGCGCTGTCCCTCTTCGCCAGACACCGCCGGGCCTCTTGCAAATCCCTCTTCATCTCCCCATGTAGGTCGAGCCACGTCCCCGGATCTTGCGCAGCAGCGGCGTTTGCAGCGTCTCCATTCGGGATGCCGTAGCCAGCTCGCACGCTGGCAGCACTGTTACCCGTGCTGCTTATGCTCGGCAGGTTGAGGAAGGTGCGCCACGCCGGCGTGTCGCGCCATCGTCGGTCGGGTGACTCTGCGATTGCTCGGAGGTAGGATTCGAGGCCAAGGCGGCGGTCTTCGGTCAGCTCGGGAGAGTTGACTGTCGACTTAAACCATGACTTCCCAGGTAAGGGGGCAGGCGGTGGAGTGCCGACTAAGGAGGTGAGGGCTTGGTGCAACGCGGCAAAATCTGAGTACCGCTTTTGCACGACGAAGGTCCGTAAAGGCAGACGGAGGGTTATGTTATAGAGCGTGTAGGGCTTCGAATTGTCGCGTGGTGTCTGGAGCGAGGTTGTCGGGATAGTGATCTCGGCGGGTGGCGCCATACCCCTAGAATTGGACCAATGCTCGCTAGAAAGATGGGAGGAAACCAGTTAAAAATGTGGTATGAGTCGTTGCCGCTTCTCGAATATGTTTCGAGACCTAGAGAGTGAAGTTATTGGGATAGTTTATGTCTATTGTTTTGGATGACGGAATGGGAATGACAAATAGGCAACGAGTTTGGAGCACGAGGCACTGACGACTCGCACGAGGCCCGGCGTTAACGGGTCAGGAGGTGGGGCTGTTCTAGGATCCCGCAGTCTGCATATATGCATAGGTAAGCTTTTTAATCACAAATTGAATACTTTACCATCTTTCAACCTTTATATTCCATCAGTTCTCAACAATTCAATCCCTTTGTATTTGTGGATAATACATAATATGATTGTGACTGTACCAATAGGTCTATATGCCTTTGTCTCTCTACTTCTGTTACGAACTACCACTTTGTTCGTCGACCTCGAGGGCATCGTCTGTATCAAGTCAACTAGGTCTGACCTGAACTGCCCAGTTTGCCGATTGGCTTAATTGATCTACCAAGACAGTTTGACTAATTTTTGAAACAGGTTTGGTGTCAGTTATATATGAGGCTATTTAAATCAATATATAGAACCGTTTTGCTATTTATTTTAGAGTTGATGGATACCAAACACCTCGGACCTCTAGGCTCTCCCTTCTTACCTACCCTTTAATAAGCAGTGCCTTATTGCTTACCAGGTCAGTCTATAAATCCTACCAGTCAATCAAGAAATATCAAAAACTGACCGGATCCGAATCAATCAGTTAATTACGATTAATTAACCTGATTTAACTTAGTAAAGATGCTGCTCAAGGGCGGCTTCAACATATGAACAATCAAAGCATAATCAATTCCGGAAATTCGGGCTCCTAAAGAGATCAGCTATACTCTTTTTTCCGGTTCCAGAAAGCCGAAATGAAAAGATTATGATACTCACCGCTTGGAATAGGAACTTTGAAGCAGTACGAAGTATATGATACCATTGATGTTTGTGGAGAGATCAGAATTACCTAATACTACCTAGGCACGAATTGTACCTGGCGTCACGGATCGTACGCCCATCCTTACTTCACCAAGGTAGCACGGCTAATGCACCATAGGGGTACAAGCGATGTTCCTACTGGTAGGTTCGGAGCGAACCGACGAGACAAAATCAGATAACACTGCTTGTCGTCGAAAACCATAGGAAGATCTGTCAATAGTATATCCACAAAGCTGAGCTGAAACATAAATTGTTGCCTCCGAGTTAGCCGAAGGTTAGGAGGTCGAGTATGTTGAGCGGAGCTGAATAGAGTTACGGATCCGGCTCGTCTGAGATTCGGGTAGAAGTGGAGTAAGGACTTCCCTGAGAGTCCCATAATAACTCTTGCTAGGGCCGGACCTGTGAGGTACGACGCCCTTGCGAAGCGTGATGTTGCTCAGTCGAGGTCTTTCCCGGGGGTAACCGAAGCGAACCATTGACTCGTCCAAGATCATACGACTAGTTACGATGAAGCACTCCGATAGTTCCTCAACCATCGTCGAGAATATGCCACCAACAGAATGCCAAGAAAACTTGATGTCATGTTGATGCAGAGACGAGCTAGAGCTTCACCGTGATTTAAGGCTGAAGCAAACATGACTAGGGGAGCATGACGTTAGGTTAAGCATCATCCTCAGTTGATCCGAGGGCATCATGGCCGCCCTTGTCATAGTTTCTATGCTTCGGCCCGTTTGATATAGACAAGCTCGGCGAAGAGACAAACAACGCAAATTTTCATATTTCGAGTCGGGCAAGTTAGGTAATTGAGACACGACTCAAGTAAAAATCACCCCATTCTATAACTTATGTTGATGGATCACTCTATACCGCTCATTGTCAATATCTCTACCTTAACTACCAGACCGAAATATGAAGATCAGAGCGACACTTGTTGGTCAGAGTTTTCCGCGCGTGGTACGGTACTTGCAGTAACGTTACCGTCGTGTTCTCTTTATCATAGTACCTGCGCAGCCTCAATATTGGTGGGTAATGAACCAATAGCTGAGCCCGGAGACCTCAGCTCAGCCAGTTGAGAGTACGACGAGATCACAGCTGTGCAAATCCCCAGGTTTAGGGATTCAGGTACGGTAGATTTGACTCGCCCAAGGTTCGACGGCCCGTATCCTTCCAACATGCCGGTACGATAACTTGCATAAGCGAGGACTAAAATAGCCACTCCCGGAACACGAAGTCAGCACAATGCCGCATTTGCCGGGGCCTATTTATCCACATTTCCACGCTAGAACATTTCTTTCTGGCGAATAGGAGTCGAAGACCCTTCGAAGGGACCCTTAGCAATCCACTGGTAGCCAAGCCAACACGGCAATTGGACTGCCTTATTTCCCTTCCCAGCCTCTCTCGCACCATGACTCTCTACCTAGGTACCTAGCTTCACAGCCACCTCAGCGAAATACGAGATCTTGGCGGCCTGATGCAGTGCAAGATCGCCTGCCGACGTCACTCATTTCCCGCATTCATTCTAGAACCCATCATCAGATCTAGCGAGGTCTGCACGAGATGAGCTGCCCATAGTGGAACATATCAAAGTTTATATAAACCAAGATGCATCTCTGTCGTCTTGAAGGGAAGTTCATGAAGATCATCCAACAAGAGACTCAACAGTTCAATATCAATTACATTAATTAACCACCATACTCACCCACCATATCATCTAATCTATCCTCATAATCAGTACTCTACCTACCAACACCCAATCCACCACAATGCGCAACTTCGTCTCAACCATCGCCACCGTCCTACCTCTAGCTGGAGCGGCGCCGCTAGATATCCAGAACCGCGACAGCAACCCAGGATGCCAAGCCGCCTCGTTCGGCAACTTCGAATGGACGGTCGAGAACTTCGACTACCACGCGTCCTACACCTTCACCACTCCCGCGCACCAGAACTCGTGGGGCTACGTCAACTTCAACCTGACCAACCCGGCCCTGGAATACCAGGCCATCTGCAGCGCCACCAGCAACCAGCTGTCCGACTTCTTCTACGGCACCATGCCCTACACGTGCAAGGTGCCCGACGGCTCGACCACCACGGCCACCTTCGACTTTAGCCGGCCCAGCGGCGTGTTGAACATCAACCAGACCTGGACGTGCAGCGACGAGGACCCGCAATACCCGTAAGTTCTTATCACTTCTCCCTTCGAATAACGCGATTTCTAACAATATTCACAGCACTACCATTAATGCTTATGGGACTGCCAACTTGACGCTGGCGTGCACTGACGAGACGTGGACGAACCCCAACTGGACCATCGGCCACATCTACACAGACCGCGAGGTCAAGTGCACGCCGGTGACGATCCCGATCAAGCCTTACAAGATGACTGCCGTCGCGTAAGGTGTTTGCTATTTTGTTTCAAAATTGGCGCAAATTTTGGTCATAGGTTATAGATTGGGTATAAACATCAGCATGAGCATGAGCATAAGGGAAAAGCACGATCATGATGATATGATAGCATATATACATACTTACCCGATAAACATACACTGACTTCATGTCACGGATATGTAAAAAGAATTAATTTTAATGAATTCCTATTATTGGCGGTTTATACTACCTGGGACTGAAGCTTATGGTCCCGTATTGATTACCCCGGTTTACCGGGACCTCTGTCCAGTCCAGTATCTGCAATAGCAATTAATTACCCTCGGCCTTCGTAAGTATGTTCTCCTGCTCGAGCGAGAGTGTGTTGGTTGTTGTCTCCTGGTATTCCCAATATCTCTCTGGCATGGTCGTTGTGTGCTACCGTCCTAGCTACTTCTTCAATGCGGCACACGGCGTCAAGTGACGCCACATCGCTTAAGTAGCGACCCTTGGTACTGAGTCGAACCCCTTGGGAGATGGGCATAATCCCTTGGCTACAATGTGAGGCCTGCGCGATGCTGCTGAGGAGACTTTGGGAACTTGCATCGATGCCTTCGTGATAGATGATATCGATCTGGTAAATCTTATCGGGTTCAGTTTCTTCCAGACATGATGTGATCTTGAATTCCGGACGGTAGACATCTGCATAGACCACGAAGCCAATGTTACGGATCTTGTGTAGATCCTTCTCTCGGTAGTGACATAGATATGTGTTCCTAGAGACGGATTTGAGGTGTCTTAGGCCTGCATCACGTAATTCTTGAGTCTCAGAGGGACTGAGTCCTAAAGCCCAAGTTCGAACTAGCATGTAATTAGTCTGTGATGCGTCTGGGGCGAGCTCGTTCGGCTGGTCGAGTGTATACGCGTTCATAGTGATAGGGAATATTGGTGCTGTCAGCTTCTCCTGTAATATTGATTAGTTAAGAGAAGCAATCGAGCTATTTTATCAAGACCCTAATGTTTTAGCATCCACTGACTTACCCCTGTGAACTCAACTGCGTCCTGTATCTCTAGAGCACTAGAGCTGCTAAGAGAAGGATGTCTCGGTTCGTCGTATGAACTCTCAGGGAGTTCCTCGGTGCTTTCTTCGGCTTCAGACTCGAGAAGTAGTAGCAGCGTTACCGTACTCTCATGTTTCCCAGCACGCGCTTCATGCAAAGGTGTGTACCCGTGGCTATTCTTGGCATATAGATCAGCGCAGTCGTCATGAAGTAGTTGTACGGTTACGTTGTGTCCGTTTCGAGCGGCACAATGCAGAGGTGTTGACCCAGAATTGTCCTTGGCTTCGGGAATAGCGCCGTAGTCAAGCAGCAACTCTACTACTCGATAATTGCCCTCGCTAGCTGCGATGTGTAGAGGTGTCGATGCGAAGTCGTCCTTGGGATTTCTGTCAACTCCTTGTTCCAATAATGCCTCGATTTCATTCAGATTTCCGCGCTTGACCGTGTCAAATAGGTTGTCTGCACTTGAAGTGATTAGAGTAGCCATTTATCTAAATATAGAAGATCAAACAATACCGTTGGATGAAGACGCCATCTTGGGGAACTTCTGCTGCCGAACTGATAGTGAAAGGGAAGTAGAAGGATTGTAGAAGAAGTGAAGTAAGTTATTTAAGGTGGAAGAGGTTGCAAATCAGGTAGGCATTAAACCACCATTATTACCTCTGTGGACGCCACCACCTTCAGAATTTGCTCTAAGTTTCTCATAGAGTTACGCTACGTACACCTTGAATTTGGGTTGCTTCCGTGCACCTTAATTTTCATATATTAATTCTTTAAAACCGTAGTACTTATCGACTTCTTCTATAATGGCTGTTTTAAATATGTTAAAATAATGAATCTATTCGTTGTCGCTATTATAAAAATGCGAAAGTTCGTTGAAAATTGCAGTGTGGAAATGGATGCAACTGAATCACTAGTAAAATTGGTGGGCAGTTATTATCAGCTGTTCTGAAAATCAAGTGCACCTAGTACAACTCTTCTCATAACTGTGTGCAAGTTTCTAATTACTACTGAAATACATGTTACAAACAAATTTCAAGTCCATAATAGTCAGTGGTAGTCGAAGATACACTGGCCATCAAGGTTACAGACGATCTCGAGTCATCGATGAATAGATCACGACATCTATACATAGGAAGGTATGGTACGTACAAGAAGCCAACATTACAACATCCTTCCCGAGAGTCAGAAAGAGCAGGTTTTATAAGGCAGGATATCTCAATGCTTCAATAACAGGCGAAATGCACTGTCTATAACTCACTCTTAGAGGAAATAGCTCTTTGTGATAAGGGCACTAAGGAGGCGTATGAATGCCGACTTGAGACTTGGACGCTAACATTATTGTAGGCACCGACTTGCACATCAGATTTCTATCGGCTTGTTCTCCCGCCGATAAGAGATGTACACATCTCTAACTCGCGGTAGAACGGACGACTGACGGCGGTTAAGCAAATATGAAAAGCAGACAGCCTACCACATTTTCTATTATAGACGATGCTCACTCTTTGAGGTCAATAATAAAAATAGCGGTATAGGACAAACCGCAGTTATCTTCTCTATAAATGACTGTTTGAGTTCGACTTAGTTTGATTTAACCGGATGCAGAACCAGTTAGCTCCTGGGGAAGATATAAACAGTCTCAAAAGCGCATGATAATAGAACGCCGTGAATGACTAGAAGCTTTATGTACTAAAGTAGCTTATGCAGTGTTGCTTGCTATTAGAACGACTATCTCCTAGTCAATTCAAAGGTCTGTTCGAATATTGATTATGATTGATTATTGCAATTCAAAGTCGTATGTACAAACGGCTATAGTCTCTTATGTAAGTTGTCCTCTCGTAGGAGATCACCTGATGTCTAGTCAAATTATGTAATCCACCATCTGTCAATGCAACAGCATTAGACTGACAACTAGGGTTAATACATTTGATAACCTTGGAAATTATGTAATATTGGTTATAGCTCTCTAGACGTAAGGAACAGGATTAACCGCCTAAGTTAGAAGATGTTACGTGGTTAAAATATAGAACGTGGCATGACACTATAACTATTCGAATTAAGTTCTTATCTACATATGTGATTACCTAGGTATAGTCTAAGCAAATTTTAGTATAGGAAACATGCTCCTCTAAGAAGTGGAAGATGGTATTATGTAACGTGATTATCTCACCTTATACCCCTTTCGGCGGTGGCAGGGTCTGCAAGGGTCTAGGCGTCCGTAAGCGCTAACCCCCTCTCAGCCCCGATGAACGCCCTATCGGCAGCTCATTGGGAAATGTAAATATTCACTAACCAGCTAAAAGGCGGAGTGATGGTTGTGATTCCCTAGTGGTTGTTGTAAAGCTTGGGTTTTGTATAAAGCTAATCTACTTGAAAGTAAAGCTAATATACTGGTGCGTGTATTACGTAATTCAGGATCCACATGGTGAATAGGCTACCTCAACTGATCTCATGGGCCTCTAAAGAGTTAAAATGATCCTGATTACCTACCCCTTAATTTTTAATTCGATAATTCTGGACTTCCAGTCTCTCAATTGTCTCCTGCCTGAATTGCGTGAACGCAATGCCTCCTCTACTGCCCTTCATACGACGTGCCTTCGACGCGAGCCTTCCCTCGGAAGAGTTCGCTACCCAAGCTAAGAATCCGACCGATGTCTTCTCCGTGCTTCTCATTCTCGGCGGCGACGTCGTTGCCCGCGCGCTCGGGCAGCTGGTGGGGTCTCGTCTGACCCCAGTTGCGTTCTCATTCGGTGCGCGCTCGCTCTTGTTCCCCGCTCCTTGTTGATGCGAACCAGTCGCGCTAATTTCTGTCTGGCTTTAGGATGGGTCGCCTACGCCGTAACGGCTGTCGTGTCTGCTGTCGGCGAGAACAAGTTGATGCCCGCCTCCGATTTCCCGTGCAAGGTCATCAACGGCGAGAACGGATTCGTGCGCGACAACTACAGCTGGGTGATCGGTCGGGTCGTTCGAGACTTCGAGACGTGGATGGACAAGCAGCCGCGCGCTGAGAACGGGGTTCCATATCCAAATACCGACGTCGACGGGGCCAAAGGAGAAGAGGGGGACGGTGCTGCAGTCCAGAATCCGGTCGAGGCCCGTGTCAAGGAGATCATTGAGCTGAGCTGGGAGAACAATAAGAAACGCGCTCGGGGAAAGGGCAGGCCGGAGCCGAAAGAACGACCGCCCAAAGCTGGACTCTGCGTTTCTGTATACAGGGCAAAGCAGGCCTCCAAAAGGGTTCCCGGATATGACATCCCGTATATCGCTGGATATGTCACCTGTCTCCTGCAGCTCGGAATAGCGGCAATACCGTGTGGCCTATACGGCGACTGGAGCATTCTCTTGATAACTGGAGCCGGCACCATATTGGCATTCGCTTCGGGAGCTATTCCACAGTGGGCCAAGGAGAAGTGGGCTTGTCGCGAAAACACCAATAAGACGTTTGTGTTGACCAAGGGAAACGGCAGTCAGCACGCCATAGTGATTCAAGGTGCGGGCGTTGGTTTCGATCTTGAGGATCTTGCCGCTGCTGACGGAGGTGCGATTACCTCGCGAGTAACCAGGCTTGTTGTCATTGCCATGGCGGCGCTGTGGATCCTCCTCCTGATCGCCGCCTCGGGACTATCCGATAACAGCTGGTTCCTCCTTGCGGTCGGCGGCTTAGGCATATTGCAGAATGCGTACGTCGCCGGCACGAGCCGCGAGCCAGAAGCGTTCGGCATGCCCCTCGAATTCGTAGAGGTGATTGGAAAGCCTAGCGTTATGGACACCCTGTTTGCAGTTGAGGACAAGTACCCCCGTCTGGGTCAGAGTATGGTGGCTACTCTTTTCCCAGGGGAGTTGAGGTCTGCGGAGGAACAACGGTGGCAGGGATACAGAGCAAGGAGAATTGAGATGGAAAAGCAACAAAGGGCGGAAAAAGAACGGCAAAAGGCGGAGAAGATAAGTCAACAGTAGAGCTGAGAAGCAAATCACGCCTACGTTTGCTTTATGGAAGTATACTTTCTGGAGACAGCGACATTTACTACTAATGCTCCACGTGTAGATAGCAGGGATCGGAAAACGTAGTCCTGTCCAAGTCCTCATTCACGATACGAAGTTACGATTAGACATACCTCTAGAAATCGCGCTAAACAAGGTCTGGCTCCTTTAATGAAATCAATTCTCTACATGAGTTACTGCAGACGTTGCAACCATGATCAACAAAACAGTGATCTTACCTAATATCTAGGTAATCACGGCATTGATGTCTCTGCTCAGTGGTATCTGAGACTAGGGGTGAGCAAACTTACCGCTGATACTAAAGGTTGTAACTAAGCATAAGTTGTTACGGTCTTCTCTCTTTTGATCCTACGACGGGGGATGGTTTTCGGCGAGACAGGCCGGTCTTTGGGAATACGAGACCTCTTGTTCCACCTGACCCGCTCGAACTTAACCCTGATCCGCTCCTTGCGAGGTTCACGCCGGCTGGACCTAGACGCCTTTGTATTCTTACTCTTTGTGGAGGATTTATCCGATCGGCGGCCTTCAGCATATTTTGGCTCGGGTACTGGTGCGGAGTGCTGCGTATCATCTGGTACAGGGGATGGAAGCTGGGGGCTTCTCTGTTGGCTGGAATCATACGGATGGGACTCACCAGGATGATGTGTGTTGGAATTTACATTGACAGTCTCTCTTGGAGACTTATTCCTATAGTCGCGGGGCCGTGTGTCAGAGTTGTAGGATCTACCAACGCCTGGAGAGGGTTCAGATGGCCGAGTGGGGACTTGACGAGAATCTGGAGCGTCCTGAATATTGTCTTGAATAGCCTGGTCAATATGATCAATATAAGCCTTCAGTTGATTCGGCTGTAAAGCCGCAAACCATGCATAGTTCGTTAGAATATCCACGCTCGGCGCCTCTAATCTTTCCTCTGGCTCTAAGAGAGTATCGATAATCTTCTCTAAGTCGGTAAAATCTTTACGCGTGATCCTCCTAGGGTTGGGGCGTGTGCTATTGTGATGATGCTGGCTTCTCTTAAATGTGGTTCGGAGGTCCTCATTGGAGGATTTGCGCTTCAGAGTGTTCCGGCTATCCATATTAGCTATTCCTCGAAATTACCGATGTTAAACTCTGAGATTCTCAAATGGTTCTCTTTGAGATTTGTGTAGGGATTTTGTTGCTTATCGAAGAGGGGGTGGCTGTGAGGGGGGATTGATCAACTATGAAGGGTATTGAGATACCAGGAAAGAAGAGAAGGGAAAAGCGATGTCCCACAATAAATACATAGTCGTAACAGCGTTAAACAGTATAGTGTTGAGAGCCAAATGCTAGGTACTAGAACAATAGAAAACTCCCTATATGGATAACGAGATACAAGATTACACGTAACCATTGCCCAACGACAGTGAGTGCTGAACAACACGCCTACTTAATGACAATAATAAACAGGGAGACAGTAGAAGTATTATATAAGATAGACCCCACTATCGTTCTTCAACAATTCCTTTGTGTCCTATTTCGTCCCCTCTGTTACAGTTTGGCAGGTAGAACCATGGACCTACCGACTTTTGCCTGGTAAATCGTGTTCACTACCTTTATGAGAAACAAAGGGGTTAGTTTACCTAGGTACATTTCTCCTCTGAAATTCCTTTGTCTGTGGATTAAGAATATAATACCGTGTTTCTCCTTCGTATTGAAAGAAAACAGCGATTTCGAACCTAGCCTGGTTGGATTAGCCCATATTGGGGGGGTCATCTAAAGGTTAGGTTGATATGACTGCTACCTTCCTTATCCTATGCATGATGACCAATAATTTTGCCTACCTATGTTTGAATAATGCCTTATATGTAATAGAGGTATCTGTTACCAGGTATGTATTGAAAAGTACAAAGTCGTGCCCTTTCCCTGATATACCCCTGTTGACCTACATTTGATATCAGGAGGGCTTTAACCACGACAACACAATCTTTTCGGTCGTCGAACTATTGCTTTATATTACCATCTATTATACACTATTTCATTACGGGACCCAACCGATTTCTTCAATAGGCCACCGAATCCATAATCGATAGCCGTCTGTCAACACAGAATATATCCTCCCAACTAAATGAATACCCCAGCCTTCGATCCACCATGTGTAGTCTAGGCGTTGAAGTAGGACACAGAAGAAAGCGAGCACACACAATGCCTCATTGTCACGCTCTTTGAGCAAGTTCATAAAGTTGTCGCTAAGCTTGAAGAGCCACATGAGTGCGGCTCGGAGTCGTTGATCATCCGTATATGTGCTGCCGTAGAAGAAAGAAAAACTCCGCCTTAGAGACTCGATCCCATCGGAGAGGTCTTCTAGCTTTTGTGGGTCTTTGACGTAGAACCTGATGGTGTTCTCAAGTTCCTTGAGCCCTTCGTGTTCCGGCGGCGTATTTGTTTCCCAGATCTCGTTCATCATTTTCCCCGAGTCGAATATGAAACCCATAGCTAGGATGGAATGCATGGTGTCAGTATTAAGGTGTATCACGCTGCGCATGCCCCTGAAGAGGAAAAGCCACTCGGGCATGACTCCATTGGCAATGACAAGGAGATTGTTCAACTCCTTAGGGCTAGCAAAGGCAATGAAGGTTGTGAGCATGCTGAAGAAGAAGATCGGCACCGAATTGTCAGAGCTGAGGTTATTGAGTACCGGGAGCGCCAGAGATGATGATGTGTTATGGTGGATCATCGCCTGTTCGATGAGCGTATCTCTCCGTTGAGGTTTGAACCGAGATAGGTGGAGCGCGGAAAGGGAGAGAATGGCTCTTAGGACATAAGGGTAAGAGAAGCCCATCCGAGGAATATTCACACGCCAAAAGTTCCGAACCATGGGTTCGGTAGAGATGGTAAAACATGTTGAGGTGGTGAAGTGATGAAGTAGTTCAAGGTCGAGAGCACTGAACCAACCGGCCGGCACAGGCTGGTGATTGATAGATGCGGCTGCCGGTGAGGTGACCTGACTCCCAATAGGAGTCTGCCCCGTACCGGTACTGTTGCTGACACCATGGGGACTAGTGGGTGTAGGTCGATCCGAGATATTGAAGTCGCAACTGATCCCACGCCTACCATCCAAGTTAGTAAAATGGTAATCTTCAACGCACAACCTAGCGCTTACCTTATACAGTTGCGACAAGACGGACGTGTCTCATCACACTGTGGCGGCACGATTAGAATCCTGAGAGGGAATTGATTGGGCGACAAACCCACCTTAACTTTCCTAGATTTACATACTCGGCACCCAGTCCGAGTCTTCGCATGCGGTCTTCGGGTAGGCTTTTGCTCTGGTGATGACATACTGGAAGATCCGAATCTCTGTACGACACATAACTACGCGAGGTAATCGGTTGAGGTTCAAGACGCTATAAGGTCCGAGGCGGATGCTCGGATGTGTGGGCGATTACGAGTCATGCAGGCTCAACCTCGTTGAATTGGCATTTGCCAAGCTACGAATACGATAATCCTGGTCGGTCTCGTATTCGTAGGATATCTCCACCAATAACCAGCTAGGCTTCAGTGTGTATCTACTTAACCAACTAGGATAAGATCTACGAGTATGTACCTATTAACGTTCTTCAAGACAGTACGATTTTCGGATCTTAGAGCATTGATAACATCGTACGAGTCGCTTCAAGGATGCCCAATATCTACATATTTAGGAGAGGTTAAGCCCATCATGGCGTTTCTAAACAGCTAATAAATACACGGGAAATGAAGATGAAAATTCAATCGACACAGCCAACTAAAACACAACGCAGCAGTCGCTAAGGACCTGAGAATTGGATGCAAACTTCTCTACGCTATGGTATCTAGCATATCTAAAGCAGCAGATTGAAGATACATCGCAGTTCAAGTACCGTTGGCCGGCTGAGTATACAATGTGCCATTGACGGTAGTGCTCAGTGTACCATTCGCGTCGAATATGTTCGTGAGTGTGTCAATGGACAGGTGAAATCCATCAGGGCTAGTCTTCTTCGTGGCGTCTGTCTGGCCGCTCTGAGCCAAGTCCGAGTACCAGGCGACCTCATTCAAGGTGACTGTCGGATTTCGGAGCGTAGCGTTCTCCCATCCATTGAGAAATGCAAGCCCATCGTCTGTGAAGTTGTCGTAACTCACTGCGACAGACTGTACAACTGTGCCATCGGCATTCGAAACAATGGTGATCTCGGCGGTGCCAGCGACGGCACCGCGCAACGTGTAGACGCCGCCGGGAACAGCCAGCGGAGGAGCAGGCACATACCCCGGCTCATACGGAATAGCCCAGGGGATATCGTCACTCAGCGACTCGACAGGTGCTAGCGATACTGGCTGACGGGAGGTAAAGTGGGCGACCATCACTCGCTCCGTCCGGCCGCCTGGTTCGGTCGAGTTGGGACAAGGAAGCGGGTTCTCTCCGCCGCAAGCTGGCGCTACGACCAACGCCTGCCAATATACGAGGCGTGTTGTGTCCAGGGAGAACTTGGGGTCGGCCCTGCCGTTCCAATTCGGGTCGTTGATGCTCCCAGGACTTTCATCACCCGCTTCGTTGATACGTTGGCCATAATAGTCGCCGCGATCACCATAACGGTCAATAAGATACAATTGAAAGAATCGGCGTTGGCCATTGTTTCGGGTCGAGGATGCCGCCGCTGTGGAAACTAGATCAAGGACTGGAGGGACGTTTCGCATGCCAGCCATAAACATTTGCCGGTTGCTGCCTCGAGTGTCCATGACTGCTATCCATTCATCATCTGCTGAAATATCAACAGGATCGCAGTACTCGGGGTGACTTGTAAGCCTCCGCACCTCGCCTGTGGTCAAGTCGACGGCGAAGACATCAATGTTTGATGACTCGCGAGGATAGCCAATGAAGGTAGCCTCTTTGCCGCTTCCACTAAATCCTCGAAATTCCCCTACGGTGATGGCATCAAGATTGAGGCTTATCTGATCTCCCTCGATGAGGAGAGGCTCGTTCCTGGTGCCGTTGCTGAGCAATATGTTGACGTTAGTTAGGTCGTATCGGGGAACCATTGGCAAGCCTGTGGTTGGCGAAGGGTTGAAAACGAGCCGACCAACATAACCATTTTGGCCCAACCTTCCACCGGCAGAAGTGAACGAGTTAAAGCCGATATGCTCGTTGCCGGGATGTAAGCGCAATTCGCGGATGCTTCCCCCCTCTCCGGTTCCATCCACGGCAGTGTTCCAACGGATAGGGTAAATATACGTCGCCTCGGGCGTACATTGATCGCTAGTCAAGTCGAACTCGCCACAATCGATAATATTGGTACCAGCCAGCATGCGTTTTCCGTCGCGGAACGCCTGAGGATAATCAAGAATGTCGGCCCGACCCTCAGCGTTGCCCTGGGGCACTCCGCAGGTGATGCATTTGAAAGAACTGCCACTGGAGAAAGAGGTCCCATCCGACTTTATGAGTATGATCTGGTCACCGACGTATATACTAGATGAATCAAGCGCTCCAGTATAGTTGACGCGGGCAATGACATGATTGCCATCAGGTAGAAAGCTTCCTGTCTGAAGTAACCCTCCCTGCTGTAGAATACAGCCTGTCCCGAAGGGGTCGACCTCTTGAGTACAGGAACCCTCTACACTGCTGGAAACGGGTGGTAGCGGCAGCTCGATGATCTTGATAGGCTCTGGTTCGGGAGGAGAGGGGACATCTGCTCTTGGGAGGATAGCAGTAGCAATCGTATGTAGAAGAGTAAGGAAGAGTGCCTTCATAAGAGACATTTTCGACGATGTCCACAAGAGCTAGCTACGAGACGAACCCGTTTCGCATATGCAAGATCGAGCAACCGGGTAGATACTAGTAGCGCTGGTTAGATTCGAATCTAAACTCCCTGATTTGCCCAAGTCTGCGATCACTTTAGCTTGGCGATGGACTTTAGTTGAAGTAGGTTAGGCCGTCGATTAAATGTTCCAGAAGTCATCCCCCTATGACCTATGAGAACGTCATATCTCTTGAAGCCAATTCCGACTTGCGCTAGAATCGAAGCCATGGAAGCGGTTCTTGTCCAATCAAACCATTCTCTATACGCGTTTCCTTAAGTACGAACGGTGTCAGGGTGTATACGTGAACAACTTGTTCTAATGTGGCTTTGATGGAACCTGTCATTAAATTCCGTCAGGGGAAAGGGTTATCAATTGTCGATCTAACCCATCTTAGGTAGGTTACCCCAAAGGTCTCAGCCGCTGCGGGTCTTTCCGAGAAGTACGAGATGCGAATCCGAGTCCCACCGACGTTATGCAAGATCAACAGCTCTAGTGGATAAGGGGGAATATGCGTTATTCGTTACAGATATCTTGATCTCGGCGCCGCGTCGACGTTATGTCTCGACCAAAGCTCCGCCTCAATGATGAGGCGTACAGCTGGGGTTTGTTCATGGATTTCACTACTATGTATCTTATCACAAGCTATCTGTTACCAAGGAAACAGCTCCTCAGAGAAGACCCAGACCTTTTCTGTTAACGGCCAAGACCATAGACAAGGAATATCACTGTAGCTAGTCATGAATAGTACGAGTCTCATACGAAATATTCGTAAAATATGTTTACGCGGACGTCTCAGACTCAAGGCTGCGTAGAAGGCTGAGAGTATATATCTTCATGCTGTATTTACAATGCGAGACAACCGCAATTCTAAGGACCATAGTTCATCTTCAAATCACGACGTCTCTAGGACATTACCTGTAGTCTAACCTTACTCTACACCTTACACCTACGACACGAGAGGTTGAGCCGGACCATAGATCCGGAGCCTTATTAACAATGGGTCTATCCGTGTACTTCGATAGCCGCTTCAAGTTCCGGGTACATATTGTCGAGTTATCATTGATATCGCTAGTCATCATCTTGGCGATTACTCGGGCTGCCATGAAAGATGCACCACCGCAACGGGCGCACATAATGGGCATCGCAATCGTGAGTTCAACTACCTCGTAGTCACTCAGGGGGAGAAAGTCTTGGGCTAACTCGAATTAGGGCATCAAATCCTCCATATTCATCCTCTACCAAGTCCTCACAGAACACACACAAAAGTTCCAGAAATGGGCCAGCCCGAAAGTCAACTTCATCCTCAACTGTGTGGATATCCCATTCTGGGCAGTCTTGATGGGCCTCTTGTTTTCGGCAAACGGGCAGTCTTGTGTTGGTAGCTCTTGTGCTGTGAGCTGGATCCTGACATTCCTAGCGATGGCTTTATTGTAAGTCTGAATTCCACCGTCACGATACTAAGCACAGAATACTAACATATAGACATTACTGTAGTATTCTTACCATCTGGGCTACTATCGTGACTTTCTTCGAGTATCGATACTTCGGCGCGAAGAGCACTCGAGACACTGGTTATGTATAAGCTACGGGAAAGCCACGTTTCCGACATTTGCTTTGAATAGAGGTATTGGATTCGGTAATTTCCTTGGGTGTAGATCTGAGCTTTTATGATTGCAGGCTCTTTTCCATATGAGGGTAGCTTGCTAGTTTCTGTCATTCGAAGGCGTTGAGTCGACGCCGCAATTTACGTGTCACGAACCGGTAGGTACCTTGGATCGACACTATTGGCAGGATACCTAACCTACCAGGATGAGGCCTAGGTAGACAGGAGACAAAGAAGATATTTATATGTATACCCGGGGCCCCCTTAGATAGGTTGTAGTCCCTCGCGGAATAACACAATTCATACCCCCCCATATGGCCCGCATCGTGACAACTGTAAGACGCCCCTATATCCTGGGCGAGGCTTATTTTACGAGCGCTTGATGTGAATCCCACAAGTCATCTGCCCCAATGTTTCTAGATTACACTATTAGGTACTAGGATAGAGCAGTGAATACTGAGGGCGGATGACTGAAGCTTGTAGCCTCACCCACTCTCGAATCGATTAGAGAGTAATGTATCATTATCTGTTCAATTAATTTGATAGGAAATAAGCTGCATTGTGATATTCAGCATGAGGAGGGTTATATGAGGCCGGCCATGTCCAACGAGAAAGGTTAAAATACAATAAACGAAAAGTGGTATCATCAATTTAGGATTCACTCCATACAACAGGCATCAACGCCTCCATTCAGACTTTTCGTGGTCTGATGAATACTTGAAGAGGCGGCTTCTCCCAAAGTGCGAAAATCCTCTGCTGGCCCCAGTTTTCGCATTTCGCATCCAAAGCCAGATCGAAATTCCATAGAACTTTAGCCATGATCAAGCGCATCTCGTGTTGAGCCAGATTCCGTCCGATACAGTCGCGGGGGCCGAAACTAAAGGGGCGATAAGCATCACGACGGTCGTTGTAGAAGGGTGAAGATGGATTCGTAGTAGAATCGGGAAGCCATCGCTCAGGAATGAATTCGCTCGCTCTGTGAAAATTAAGTTCCGAATGGTAGGCTGAGAGATGGTGGACGCCGACAATAGTCTACAAAGTACAATATTAGACTAGGTACACGGCAAACGATGAATGGATTGGATTGGATCTTTACCTTCTCAGGAATGGTTAAGCCCGCAATCTGCACCGGGGGACCCTCCGGTACTGAGCGGGCAAGCATCAGGGGAACGGGAGGGAAAAGGCGCAAGCCCTCGTCTAGGCAAGCTATCATGTAAGGAAGTTTGGCACGCGCTTCATTGAATGTAATGTCCTCCCCAGATTGAAATGCATTGCGGACCTCCTCCGTAGCTCTTTTGAGCGCATGCGGTGTTTTCAGCATCCAGTATGTTGCGCCACTCAGCAGCGTAGCTGTCGTCTCCGATCCGGCAACCATGAGTAGATCGCTGTTCGAGACTAACTCAGCATCACTCAACTCGTGTGCTTGCCCGCGAGAACGCATGATATAGTCCATGAAGTCGCCCCGGTCAGCTTGCTTCCTTCGATAGATGCGATCCATGGTGAGTTGGGTGACGTGATCAAGATGTTTGGCCTGTGAGTCGCGAACCTTGGAGCCGGCAAGCAGCTTAAAGACCAAGCCCACAACAGGGGACGCACCAATCAAAACCAGGACGGGCATGAACCTCATCAAGTTTGCAATACTGTCGAGCCACGCATTCGACTTCCCCTCGGCGAGGCCTTGCATGGAAGTACCGTACGCCAGGTCCGCGATCAAGTCAAAGGTCGTGAAGTTGTACCACCGAACCATGTTGGTTGACTCGCCTGTGTTGCCAACCTCGCGCAGCCGTTCAACGAGCAAGTCGACGTACACTTTGATGAGGGGCTCCTGTTGCCCCAAAGCCTTATCAGAGAAGGCGGGCAGCATCGCGCGTCGGAAGCGAAAGTGATCTGCTGGATTCGCCGAGATGATCTTCTTCGGGTCCATGTTGATCCCTCTTGGGTAGCTCTTTGGAAAGTCTGCGTGACCGTGGCCGTAGATATCTTTCCAAGCCTGAGGATTTATGAAGGAGATCTGGTTGGGAGATGTCCGAACAACCTCGCCGTACTTAGCATGAGCCTCGCGAACCTGGAACTCTGTTGTCCCCCGTACCATGCCGAGCAATCTCACAACGGGGAACGCGATCCATAATGGAGGACCTGGA
This sequence comes from Hypoxylon crocopeplum, assembly GCA_022578875.1. NCBI lineage: Eukaryota > Fungi > Ascomycota > Sordariomycetes > Xylariales > Hypoxylaceae > Hypoxylon > Hypoxylon crocopeplum. Next base: position 856,404 of record MU399562.1, read on the forward strand.
ATATGTCGCAGTGGATGGAAATAGAGGTTGTACAGAGCGCGAAGGCACTGATATGCGACGCTGAGTACAACGGCGACAAGACTAAGGCGCAGAAAATCATAAGCATTGAGCTTCTCACTGAGTTGTTGTAAGAACCCCCCCATCTTGGAAATTCTAAGTCTCCGACCTGTTATTTGAAATAATGATAGATAGTTAGTTTCCTTATCAGAGCATCGAGATGATTAATAAATAAATACCAAGATGCTTGTTGGTTCATGTGTTAAGCTGTGCCTTTTCAGGACTGATATGAAAGCTGAGCCCCGCTCGTTGTACGTTGGTCCATTACAGTAAGGAATACGCAACAAAATTATGCACACGGGAAGTTGTGATGCCGATTACCCCTAGGTACTTATACGGGGTTAGGTACGCGTATAGAGCAATCGTATTCGCTAGAATATTCGCATTCGTTTACTTATCAGAGCGACCCATAATTTTAAGGCTGATATAGAATATTCAATTATAACTTGTTGGTAGTTAGGGAAATCACCTGATTTGTGGCGTCTGACTTAGAGTGAGTCGGGTATTATAAGAATCCGAAAGGTGCGCGTACGCAACCATTTACTGTATTAGCGAGCCGCTTTATGAGAGAGGACGAAAAGAAACTGTCATCATTACGGATGAGGAGGAGGCCACGGTTATACAAAGGGCGCGACGCTAACTTTGCACCTTCGTGGAAGAAATATGGTTATAGTAGCGGCATCCATATGTACTCGCAAAACCATTCACCCCGGGCCGGTTTGCACTCGGTTATCGAAGACGGCGGATAATACGATGTCTCTACAACTATCGCCTCGTTAGTGATAGACCTAGAACCGAAACCTGGGGTCGTCTAGCGCCCGTTTCGAAAGTTTGATACCCAACATGCTCCTACGGCACTGTCTAGGTCTGCCGCCCATCGCGAGTCTGTTACGCGGCCTAGGTCTGATGCTTTACCTTCCGGTCTCTTGTCGATGAGGAATCGACTCAATCACGATACTTGGGCGGGACTGTGGAGTGGAATGTGCGGGTGGTGCTGAGATGATGAAGGACCCTCGCCCAGTGCCCGTACACCTAACTGAGAGTTTCCATAAAGACCTCGCCTTTGTATCATAATTTTCATACGTTCTATCCGTAAATACCCGTTCCCAAAGGTTGAACGGCTATGGTTGGGCGGGCTACGCTACGCGGCGTTGTAATAGGGGCTTTGGCTATCGCCGCCCTCCCCCTCACCCCTTCTTTCCCCTAGTGACCTTTTTAAGGGCGAGTTCGCATTAAATCCCATGGCTAATCTCGAGATCATCGAAAGAGGCCTGCGTAATTCATCTAGATCTTGCGATATTGGCGCTAGCGAACGAGTTGGTTAGTGGGCATGGGGAAGATTCGTATCGAGTAGAGATTTAATAGAGGTTGCATGGGAGGCTGTCATCCTGCCTATACTCGGTTATCTTAGGCGTACTCGAAGCTTCAATGATGGCGTTCTATAACTATACCTCCACCGTCTGATCATAGCGCGGCACGACTGATGAAAAAGGAGAAGACGGAAGGATTGCTAGATGTACTTTGGCTGTCTTACAAAATATTTTCGATTTGGTATTAGGTAGAGCTAATTTGTGCTCACTGCCTTATGCATTATGTATACTTTGATGGCTTCTTATATGACATCTGAGCTCAGCCTTTGAGACAAGACCATACTCATTTTATTTCGACACAGCCGAGCAGGTTATCCGGCTTCGTTCTTCGCAAGGATCTCGATGCCTATTGGTAAAGCAATATGGGGAAGGTAAGAAAGAGACGGGGTGTAAACATCTGTCATGGGGTGGATCCGCAATGGTGCAAATAGAAGGTACCTAGGTAGCCAAGCCAAGCCTAATTCATCCATTCGATTCTTATTTCGTGTCCGTGTCGTCTCGGACTCTTTCGTCACGCTGCGGCCGCTCGGGTATTTTGAATCTGCTTCAGCCTCTCCTGCCAGTCGCGGATTGCGGCCGTAGAGACGTCTCTGGCGTTGACCTATTGGCCGCGAGGTATGTATTAGCTTTAAGACTTCTTTCGCCTCCTTTTCTTCTCCCAGTCAACTCCAAAAAACAAAGACAATATAGCAGCGTGATATTACGAGAACAGAAACACGAATATAAGATGATGGATAAATATTAGGTAGGTATGTGACCAACATACCCAAGACCCCGGCCATCCTGTGCCAGTGCGCGGGTCGCAGCCCTCCCAATCGACCAGGTAGACGGTGCGGCCATCCGGGTTGCGCGCCTCGGCGATGATGCAGCGTACGCGGTACCACCCCTTGCGCGACGCGATGCTGTTGTTATCCACCTTACTCTTGCCCGCTGCCACTACAGCGTTGTTCTTGTTGCGGCTGCCGTTGTTGCCCTTTGGCGGGCCGATTTGACTTCCCTTGAGGCCTCGGTAGTCCTGCTGCGCGGACTTGCTGCGGTTTCGCATCCATGGCGTGGTTGAAGCCGACGTCGAAGGCGTGCCTGGCGATAAAGATGTGGTCGTGCTACCGGGCGGTGGTGTCGACGAAGGAGGCGTGGTGAGAATCGTAAGCGTGGACGCTAGAGAAGATGGCGGCGACAGAGTTGGCTTTGCAGACTGAGACAGCGATAACGATGACGTTGTCGATAGGGTCGGAAAAGGAGTGCCGATACTAGTAGTGATGGAGAGATCGCGTTTACTCTCCCTTAGTGCCTGACGCAGCGAACTACGCTGCGGGCTGGATGGGAGAGGTCTGGCGACAACGGCAGCCGAAGCAGTGATGATAGTAGGTAGGTCTTGACGACTCGCCTGGAGTGCGCGGCGAAGTGAGCTGCGTTGCGGACAGATGGTTCGCGATTTAGTAGTAGACGAGAATGGTAATGGAGTAGAAGGTAGAGGGTCACTATTAGCGGGCACACCGGGAAGCTCAAGAAGACTCTCCTGGATTGCTCGGCGTAGTGAGCTTCGCTGAGGAGGGCTATACTTGCGCGAAGCGTGTCTGGCCTGGGTCGCAGGCCCAAGTACAGCCGGCTTCTTGGCCGCGGCGCCGTCGGCGAGTTTAGGCTTTCGCATCGGTGCCATCGCAGCGGCGGTGCTAGTAGTGATGATGTCACGAACTGAGCTTCATTAGGGGACGGTATGTTAAAAGGGGTAAGGGTTGCGGAGGGGGGAACGAGTGACAACGACGGTGAGGAATTCCGCAACGCTACCAGTTCGGAGGATAGGCAGACGTTGAATTACGAAGAAAGTTGGCAATGGGAAAAGAATAAAAGTGAGTTCAGACATAATCCCGAGAGGATTCACGGTAGCTGCAACTCTCAGGGTGCGTTGTTAAAAGGCAAAAAAATGGGAAGTATCATCCACTTCGAGGGTGCTCTTGGCCGAGATATGCAGCTAGGTAACCTTATTGAAAAGGGGAAAAGCCGTCGCAAACCTAAAGAAAGTACCTCCAGTACGGTGCAACGCCACTATAAGGTATCAAGTCAAACGGACGAGTGAGTGTGAACAAATACCTCGGCTTGAAAGAACAAATAAAAAGGCAATTGTTGATGTCTGACTATCGTCAAGCTCTACCATATTCTCGGGATCAAGGGGATCGAGTTGAGGAGGCGAGTACATAAAGGTCTAGAGTAGACGATGGTTTTCAGCAAGGCCAGAGATCTGATCTCCCTCCTCCCTGTCTGTGACGATGCAAAGTTGGAAAAGGACCGCGGCTTTTGAAGACATTTTCCTCAAAGCATGTCGTCTCTTCCCTAGCATCTTGTGTCATCCTGTCCTTTTTTGGCTCATCATACAGCTGCTACCCCGTTATTAATTCATCGCCATCTGCTTGCTCATCCTTCCCTCGATGGCTGTTCATTACTTCACTCTGTCGTCCGTCCCCCGTAGGCATCTTAGAACGTCTCCTGGTCATCCAGCGCCTCTCCTTCCACGGGGATCTCGAAGCCCTCCTCGGTCGAGTACAGTATCGTCTGGATCGCCTTGATGAGACCGTCCTCCTGCTTCTCGATCTCGGGGTCCTCCTCGACAGCCTGTTGGATGAGCAATTCTATGTCTCGTAGCTTGCTGAAGTAGAAGTCTCGTTCGCGCTCGAGGCCGACGACCGTCTCCTTTAGGGTTGCGTTCTCCTGCATGAGAGCAGCCGATGCGGCACCACCACCCGCCTTAGCGACACGCGGACCGGTCGTGGGTGTTGTGCCGCCTCTTCGTGCTGCTGCCGACGTGGCACCTCCAGTAGCTCGCGCGCCGGCGCCGCCAGACGCAGGGAGAGCATTGCCTTTTCGTCGCGCGACAGCATCGTAGTCCCCGCCCGGGTAGTACTGGTCCCAGAATCGCTTGGTCCACTGCAGGAACTCGAGGTTGTCCTGCATCTTGCATTTGGAGAGGGCCTCGACAGGGATGGGCTTGTCGACATTGTGCTTGGTGAAGCAGTCTGCAGGAAAGAACCAAAATCAGTATACCTAGAGCTTCGAAAGGATAGATAATGGCTAACACCGCGGGAAATGGAGAGCGAACAGGGCAGGAGGGGAGAAACTGACTCTGCAAGACCTTAAAGTTCTGGATGTAGGCATACTCGCTGTTAACGTTGAACTTGACTCGAGACATGGGGACGTCGAGGAAGATGCTGTCGAACACCTGACAGAGCGCAGCGCTACATGGGATAGAGACATAAGGTTAGCTCAGATCTCACATCTTACAACCAGAATATCGGATGAGGCTCATGGCAGGGTTATGGCTGGTTGCCTTCCCCCCTTACACGACGCTTCGGGGTGTGGTTGGTGGGGGAGGGGTAATAAATATAAATTCGCGAGGATATTCCTACCCGGTACCGCATTGCTCGACTTTGGTGATGTTCAGCTGGAGAAGGCTGTTCAGCCAGGCCACTAGCTCCTGTCTATACGCGTGTGACGGGATGTTAGTCGCATGTTCTTATTCGGCATATTATAGTGAAAGGGCGGGATCATCTTTACTCACCGAGATTCGCCCATGGCTGCTAGGTATCGTTGTGAAGGAGGATAAAAGACGCGAAAAGGGTTGTTGAAGGTTGAAAGGAGAAGTGGATGAAACTTGCAGATTGTTTGGTAAAAGAGACTGCAAGGATGGCGCGTGGGTTAGGAAGGTGGCAGAATAGAATAGGTCACAGACGTGGTAGTTTATTTTGGTTAGGGAAGAAAATGGAAATTGATGCCGCCGCCACGGCGATGCTCTATGGTACATGTATCGCTCAGCGTGCAGTCAATCAAAAATCACAAATCCGCGTCACCCAATCAACGAAGGTACTTTAGGTATGTATCGCCGAAGATTATCCTCGGGTCCCACTCTTCTAATGCCACTGCCGGATGTAATTGACTAATTCGACATTTGACATGGGCTAATCACATCACATGACCGTGTCGCATAATCACTACGAGAGTGGAGACCATGAAGTTTCACGGTCACAGCAACATCCACTCAACTTCAAGCAACACCAAAACAAAGAAACAAGAAATAATAGGCAGTTACGTGATTTAGCTATATCCGAGAGCTCGAGCGATTTTCTACATATATCCGAGCAAGCTTCTTCGGCCCTACCGTACATTCGAAGTGTGCAACCTGACCAGGGCAATCATATATAAACTGCAATGAAGTTAATCTTCCCAAGCAGAGGCATCGATGTGTGCTCTGCAAATCATTGTCCTACAAGTCGCCATACGGAACGATAATTCTCCTATGTCGATTCAACATCAAATCTAAATTGAACGAGCAATGAAATTTTATTCAATAACATTAAACGTCTTCTATCCGTCAAACATCTTACATTCTCAAACAGAAATCACATGAAGGCTATCATGGTACAGTAGAAACTCACTTCAAGACTAGCCTAACAGATGGAATATGAGAACAAATCATTGACTCAAGAACCCCATATCTTTCCAACTCTGAATAAATTGTCGGGCCACCTTCTCGCTGACGGGACCCGCGTTTGCCAAGGTCCTCGAGTGCTCTCGGACCTTGACGGTATCAAGCAAGAGTCCGCCACAGGACATGCGAAGGAAGTTATCGTCAAGGAAATCGATTAATAGAATTGCCGGGTTCTCACCCTCGGGGCCCTCGACCTGTCTGGGGTGATCCCGGACTCGTTGCACCCAGTCTTGGAACGGAATTATGCCTTGCGGTGAAATGTCTAATGCGTCGGCGAGGATTGGGATTGTCTCCTTCCACGGCTGTCGGACCGGGTTGTCGACGTGATAGATGGGATAGTGCGTCTTGTCTTCAGGGAGGAAGACGAGGTCGACGAGTGTGCCGGCAACTTCGTCCACCGGTGTCCAGGAGAGGAGGCCTTCAAAATCGGGCAGCGCTTTGAGAGTCTGCGACGATTTGATCAAGAAGGAGAGGTGTTCCATCGGGTTCCAGTACCCACTGGTGCTGGAGCCTGCTATCTGTCCGGGACGTACTACCATCGTCCGGAATCGACCTGGGTGCTTGTGGAGCGTCTCGTCAAGCATGAGCTCACAGATGTATTTGGCGTCGCCGTACCCTGTAGGCAGGACGGATTCAATCGTCATCCGTTCCTCAGGGACTATCGGCTCACCTGACCAGATGGGCCGGTGACCGACAGTCGCGATGGACGAAATGAATTGGAAGGTAACCTTCGTGCCAGGGGCATTCCAGATGGAAATGTCGCGGGAAAGGTTAAGGAGATTTTTCATGATCTGGAATTGTGCTTCAAAGTTGCGAAGCGGCCATTTCGCGTTCATGAGCCACGCGTTATGGATAATATGGGTGGCGTTATTAACGAGGTCTTCGTAGTCCTCGACGGGCAAGCCGAGGTTGAGTTTGGATATGTCGGTCTCGAAGACGCTTAGTTTGCTGGTAGCTTCTTCGGATAAGAAGATGCCTTTCTTGATGAGGGCTTGTTTCTGCCGCTCTTTAGGGTCGGTTCGGCTGCGTCGATTGAGGCAGACGACGCGGGCGACATCTGGTAATTCGGCAAGTTGGGCGATAAGGTGCGAGCCCAAGCTGCCAGTAGCGCCTGTGACCAGGACTGTTTTGCCGTTGGAATTCGTCCTAGGAGGACCGGACCTTGACACATCGTCAAGACCAGCCGAAAATCCTTCGGTAAGGTCCCGAACGTACCTATCAATGACTATTTGTCGTGCCGCGAGGTCAGCTGATAGACTCTTAACAGGTAGAGAGGAGGAGGGAATTGGGAGCCGTTCGCACCTCTCACCCGAGGCCATCGCAATAATCAGCTTCTCGCATTTATTCTCCGGCCTGGCACCGTCCGTCCAGTCGATGTGTCCGTAACCGACCGCTTGGAGCTCCTTCTTCCATCTAAGTTCGTGCGTGACGGCATGAGTACGCCCGTCATCAAAGAACCACCAACCCTCGAATAGCCCGAAGATCATGTCCACCCAGTACAGAGTACCGGTCATTTCAAGCATCATAAGGAATCCGTCAGGGCGTAACGCCTTGCGGATGTTCTTGCCAGACTCCCGCAGAGAGTGTGTGGCATGGACTGCATTACTAGCAACAACGATGTGCTGGGTTCCGATCAGATCGTCGGCTGGCGCCTTCTCAATATCGTGGGCCCTGAACTTCATGAACGGGTACGACTTAAACCTCTTGCGTGCGGCTGCCACGAATGACGGCGCGAGATCGGTGAAGGTATACTCGACCGGGACGTTCAATGAGGCCAAGAGGGGAACGAGCCACTTAGTTGTACCTCCAGTGCCGGCACCCATCTCGAGGATCTTGAGAGGGCCCTCACTCATGTCGAGTTTAGAGCAGAGTCTGGCGAGGAAGTCCTCCATCTGCTTGTAGAACAGACGGTTCAAAGGCCACTCTGCGTACAAGCCGGAGACGAGTTCACGTCCCTCGAGCGTGCCGAAGATAAGTTTGATACCGTCAGTCTCTCCCTTCAGCACCTCGGCGAGGTTGGATCCAGTGTAGAAGGTAAGCTTATCAGCTGTGGTCTGATCTGGGAAGCGTGCCAGTAAGTCTTGCAGAATCTCCTTGCTCGACCTTGTCGGAGCTGCTACGGCGGTTCGGGTGATAGTATCGCCATTGACGTTGACGATGTGAGACTCCTTCTCCAGCATCTGGTATAGGTAGTCCACCAGACGGCTGTGCTCCTTCGGATGCGGGATACGAGGGAACTTGTCCCCTGGCCTCGCCTCACGGAACCGATGGCCCAGCTGGTCGAAGGCCTCGAGAGTAAGCGCGACACACATATCTGTCTGCAATGGCATGACAGTGTCGAAGTAGTTGGTCTGGCCGTACTCGGCGATCTTATCATCCGTGAGAGCCTTTGTCTCGTTAAACGCCTCCATGACCGTGGCGAAAGGAAGTGTCAGTTCCTCGTCACAAGTGCTGAGAGCGTCGTACGGGTCCTTGTCGTAGTCGGCGGCCGGGGTGGTAAGACCAGTCGGGTGAACCGATGATTCACTTGTGCTGTAGGACCCAGCATCGCTATTGCTAGAAGAATCGTCATCGCTTTGCTCGCTAGCCTCGTCTCCGCTGGAAGCCTCTTCGCCTACGGCCTTTTGCACACACTTCATCAGACTAGGCATGTCAACAATCTCCATGAGCTCGCTCTCAGGCAGCGTGATCTTGAAGGCAGCTTCAATCTCGTGTGCCATCTCCATGCCCATCAAGGAGTCAATACCAAGGTCGGCGAGCTGACTATCATCCTTGATCTCGTCCAGCTCAAGGCCCGATAGCTCAACTAGGATCTCTTTGACTTTAGGCGCCACATCCGACTTGGGCTTCTTCATCTTTGGCGGCTTAGGTGCCTTGAACGACTTTACTTTGGCCGCCTTCGTTTGAATCGGTTGCGGTGGAACGATCTCCGTTGGTGCAACCTCAAACATCGTCACCTTGGCAGGCTCAGATGGAGCAGCAACTGTCGCACCTCCAACAGTGAGACGCGAGAGCAGCTTGCTCATAGAAGCCTTAGGAATCTTGACGTAGCTAATTCCAAGGATAGCTTCTAGCAGGGCTCCGGTGTCGGGGTGGAAGACGAAGACATCAGTAAGGTACTGCTTGTCCGAAGGGTGGTGGGTTGCGAGCACATGGAAGCTGTCCGGCCGGGCGTCGCCAGGACGAAGCTTAGGAGAGCGGATCCACTGCTCAATTCCGTTGGCAATGTACATGTCAGATGGAGATCTGTCAGTCATACAGTTGACGAAGATGCCGCCGACTTGGCAGAAACTGTCAGCCAAGTGGGCGTCGAGCCACGTCTCGGGGCTGTATTTCTTCACGACGTGACCCGCAGACTGGTTTCCGCAGCCAACTAGCTTCTTCAATCCGCGATAATCTTCGCCGTAGTCGACGACGTCAGAGAAGATCTTGTAGATGTTCCTGTTCGAGAGGATCTCATCGACGTCGCCGCTCTGCAGCAGCTCGACACAACGAGCGTGGCCGATGAGCCGTTCGAGGCGGGCAATCTCGAGCTTAGTCGTCAAATTTTCGGTCGAAGAAAAGACGATCTTGCCTGTCGTATGTAGGGTCTTCGCAGTGCCCTGTGGCATGTCGGTGCTGAACACCTGGAAGTTCCACGACGGGCTCTTGCCGGTCTCATCCTCCTCTAGCTCAATCCAGACGCCGCGCGCTGGGTTGACGCAAATAGGCGATTGGTTCTCCACAACGTGAACCTGAGGCTCGAGCTTGGCCCCCGCGAGGTCAGGTCGGATGCCCCGAATGGCCTCGATGATAAGGTCAAGCTGTACGGTAGCCGGACAGATGGATGCGGTTTGCGCGATGACATGGCCTACAATAAGCCTCTCGTATTTGGGGGTCATGGTGTTGATCCTAAACTTGGCAACACGCTTCTTGCTGTCTTGGTAGCCGACGAAGGTCAAGAGACCCTCCGGCATCCTCTCTTCCGAATCGGCCTTCTGCGACGGTGGGAGCGCAGCCACCTTAGGTGGTACCTTGAACTCAACCCAGTGGCTCGCATGCTCGAACTGGTAGGGTGGCAGCAAGAGAGGAGTGTGCTCCTTGGTCTGCGCAGCCTGGTGCACCCAGTGCTGCACAGCTGTGCCGGCTTTCCACAAGTTCAACGTGGCATCAACAAGGTTGTCCCATGCCTTGTCTGTGTTGGTAATGTTGATAGCCTGGAAGCAAGAGCCACTGGGGCTGCCAAGCGCACGACCTGCCATAGAAGTGATGGTGGAGTTAGAGCCAGCTTCTAAGAAGACTGCCGACGGGTACTGCTTGGCAAGTCGTTGCACAGCGTTGTTGAAGTACACTGGGCTGCGCATGTGGTCGGCGATGAACTTGGCGTTGTGCTTCTCTTCTGTAGTGAACTCGGAAGCTCTCTCCACAGGGATCGTGGGCTTACGGAACGTGAGCATCTTTCCGACTTGTTCCAAGGCCTCGACCAGAGGGTCAACAAGAGCGCAGTGGAACGAGTTTGTTACGTTCAATCTCTTCGATCTCAGAGTCGAGGGAATAGTAGCAGCTACAGCGTCGATCGCAGCAGTAGAGCCAGCCAGAGTGAAGCTGCGAGGTCCGTTGTAGCAAGCGATACTCGCCGGCTTCTCTTGTGGGACCTTGCTATTCGACTCGGCCAGCAATTTTTCAACATCAGCCAAGTCGGCCTCCACGGCCACCATGGCACCTTTCTCGCTGCCCCACACATCGCGAACAAGAGTCGCACGGTTCACAACCAACTTCACTGCATCCTCTAGTGAGAGGACCTGCGAGATTGCGAGCGCGGTCAGCTCGCCGAAGCTGTGACCAACCACTGCCGCAGGCTTGATCCCAGATTCAATCCAACTGCGAGCGCAAGCATACTGTATGGCGAAGAGCATAGTTTGTAGCTGGACAGTGTCTTTGATGGGCGAGGTCTCAAAAATGCCGGGGAAGATGCTTCCGGCACCGAGGGAACGAGTGATTGCGTCAACGTTGTTCACATGCTTTCGTAGGACGGCCACTCTCTGGTACAGACCCTGGTCTAGGCCAACGAAGGTAGACACTTGACCACCAAAGCACAGCACAACAGGCTTAGACTCTGGTCGAGCAATAGAGGCAACACTGGCATCGCCCTTCTCGAGTGCAGTCAACTTCTGGTCGAGCTCCTCTACCGAGCGTACGCTAAATAGAACCGCTTTCTCAAGGACTCGATTGCTCTGGCGGGCTAGGTTGAAGGAGACATTAGGCAGGGAGAGATCCGCAGCCGAATTGCTCTTTTTACCGAGGAACTTGCGGAAAGCTTTGGCATATCGGCGGAGGCTCTGGTCATCTAGACCAGCGAGCCAGAAGGGATATTTAGCACCAGCAGGAGCGCCCGGGGTATCCTTGATCGCCTTGAGATTGACAAATGGCGATTGGGTGAGGATCATGGAAGCATTAGAACCCGAGGCACCGTAGTTATTGATCAGTGCCGCTCGGAATTCAGTATCCCAGGTCTGTAAGCTTGTGGGGATGCTCATCTTATCCGCCGGGGTCGCTCCAATGGCGGGGTTGATGGAAGTATGGCTGGGCTGAGGAGGGATCATGCCCTTCTGGATCATGAGCATGACCTTGACCATAGACACAATACCCGAAGTAGCCTCGGTGTGACCGACGAGACCCTTGACGGATCCGATTAGGAGGTTATTGTCACGTCCAGACGCAGGTCCACCGAGGACTCTTCGCACACCGTCGTACTCAGCCGGGTCACCTACCCCGGTACCTGTACCGTGAGCTTCAACGACTGAGATTTGAGCAGGCTTAAGACGAGCCTGCTTGGTAACGCCGCGGAATAGATCAGCGAGGGAGGGAGCATTAGGGACGAATATAGGGGTACAGTTCTCATTCTGCTGTACACCTGTGGCAGCGACAACACCGAGTATCTGGTCACCATCGGCCACAGCAGCGGAGAGCTTCTTTAGAAACACCGCAGCGACACCTTCGCCTCTGCAGTAGCCATCGGCCTTCGCATCGAATGGTTTGCATTGGCCAGTCGTGCTTAAGAATGACGCGCCAGACAAGTTCTGGAACCATAACGGGTTGGTGACGACATTGGTACCGCCAGCCAGGGCAGCGGTGCATTCACCGGTGATAATAGCGCGGCAGGCTTGGTGAATGGCGACAGCAGAGGAAGAGCAGGCGGTGTCGATAGTCAGGCCAGGACCCGTCCAGCCAAAATAGTGGCTGACCTTGCCAGAGATAAAGCTCTGTAAGTTACCAGTTGCAGAGAATGCGGTAGGGGCATGACAAGCGATGTTACAGTCGTAGTCACGTGAGCAGACGCCGACGAAGCAGCCGATGCGGTTGTCAGGCTCAGCTGAATGGAAATAACCAGACTGCTCCACAGCTTGGTAAGCACACTGGAGGAAGTGGCGCTGTTGGGGGTCCATGTTAGAGCTCTCGCGGGAGCTCTTCTTAAAGAACTTGTGGTCGAACTTATCATAATTCTCAATGAAGTTGCCGAACCACTTCCGTTTTGGGTCGACGTCGCGGAAGGCAGTCTCGAACGAGAACCGCTCCTTGGGCACCTCCTTGTGTTGCGACTTGGCGGCGACGAGGAGGTCCCAGAAATCCTCCAGCGTCTCCGCGCCGGCGACCTTGATGGACATGCCGACGATGGCGACATCGTTATCGGAGAAGGTGCGCATGTCCTTCTGCGAACTGGCCTCGAAGCGCGAGGTCATGCCGTCGAGATCTGCCACGTGGAAGACCTGCGCGTTGAGGCCCCGCAGCAGCGACGGCGGCACGGCGCGCTCGGCGCCGAATGACAGGATGCACGATTCCTTGTTCCGTAGCGCTTCATCGCGCACGACGGACACGGTTCGGAACCACTGTGGCGGCTCCGCTAGGATGGACCGCAGCGCGTGGTGTTGTAATGACCCTTGAACGATTAGGTCGCCGCCGCGGTTGGATCGGGTTGGTACCACCAGCCCAGACGAAGCGTCCGGGAATTGGAACTCGGGGTGCGCGTCAGCAAACGCCAGGAGAAAGCTCAGCTTCTCGACGTTAACCTCTTCGTGGAAACGCCCGTACAGCCCGACCTCCGAAGCGATCAGGCCGGCGCCCCGTAGCTGCTGCTGCAACTTAGAGATAGCAGACGCCTTGGTTGTGACAGTGGCGCGATTCTCGTCATAATTGACAGAGATATACGTCTAAACCGTTGAGTTAGCGTGATGCACGAAACCATGTAAAGAAAACGTGGCTTTGCGGCCAGTTACACAAGAGACGAAGGTGGGAGAAATGACGGATTGGCGGATCTCAGCTTACCTCAGGGAAGTTCGTCACAATACGCTGCAACTCCTCTCCGCTCTCCGTAGAGTTCCACGCAGCGCTGAGAGACTTCGATGGCTCGGTAGCTTCGTCCTGGGCATCAACAACGGTACCGATCAGCATGGCTAGCCGGATAGCGACAGCAGCATACTTCTTGAACTGCTCACTGCTGCCTGCGCTAGACACGGCAAAGGCACTCAGAAGTCCGGTGCAGAGACCGAGGGTCTCCCTATCTGAGTCGATAGTGCTGAAGGGGTCAACTTCCCCTTCAGAACTATTATGCACGAAGGTAGCATATTGGGTGAGATGAGAGACGATGACGAGAGGGATGAGGAGTTTGTTAGGGAGGGGAAAGGAGGTTTCGAGTGGCCGTCCCGTTCGTAAGGCGTCACTTAGGTCCTCCAGCTGCTTATGACCAGGAGCGGTCTTGAGGCTGGGAATGGAAGATGTGAGAGACTTCCAGATCTGTGGGAATTCGGCGATGGTATCAAGGATCCAGCGGAACTCTTCGTTCTCGACAACGGTCTTGCGGACCTGAGAGAAGGCTGCCTCGTCGAAAGACAAGGCGAGCGGGCCGAATAGCAGGATGGTGGGCCCGGGCAGGGGGACCCTTAGACGTTCTCCCATATCGATCATGGTGGAAATATCTGCGGATGTTGTCAAATGGGAAGTTGAGTTATGGCTAGCGAATCAGGTGTTGAAATTCGCGTTCGTGGGAGTCTATGAGACAGTCGTGTCCATAGCACGCCTGAAGGATATAGGACTCTAAGTCTGAAGTCGGAGCAGACGTTGGGGTGGATGGTATACGCTAACGTGTTGTGATAGTGACAGACTGTCGCCCAACGTCGATGGCGGCCGCGAACGTGTGTTACCACAGGAATTCTATCTTTATACGAGGGCTAGAAAGGGGGAGAAGAACAGGCTGCCGCTGATGTTTTCGAGAAGGCAAGGCAGTCAAGGTCTGGCAATACATATAGCAATGTCAAGAGCACGGTTGATGGGCACGGCAAAATGAGACCCCAGGGTCCAGCTTGTGAGTATTACCTTACGTCTCGGCCTGGAGAAAGGCAGACGGCTGCATCTGCCTGCTGAGCTTATCACGAATACTGTGTTTCACAGACAGGCTATACATGTCAACGGACCGTAAGTATAAGCGCATATCATGCCGAGGGACCTTTGAAGATCACGTAAGAGGATGCGTGATAGGAAAGGCGAACTACTAGCTACCTAGCCAGCCAACCATGCTCGACCTTTGCTCGTCCACCCACCCAAAACGCTCGTGAACGACGCGAGATAAGAGGCGACACGTGCGAAAGTTGTACCGAGGGAATCTCGATAGGGCAGGGCCCGCAGGGACGGGGCCAGAGCGTTGTTGTGCTGCGCATACGTTGCAACACTTGGCCTCACCGTTGGAATCCAATGAAGTGTCGGATAAAAACTCCGCTTGAACTGTAAGCAAGAATCTCTAAGATGGTCGCCGTCCAAGTCTAACAATCCTCCGCGAGGTATTGGCACGAAGAGAAGGATTGCGGACCTATTTTTGCGCGGTTTTATGACGTCCACGGTGGCGTTTCAGATATACTGAAGGGCGACGTTCGTGACTTCGAACCTTCGATTCTCCTTTTCTCGTCATCTTATTTCCTTCTTTGTACCATCCTTCCCCGGAAAGTCGCCCAGTCTGGAAGCTCAGGGTCAGGGAGTCGGTGTAGTGTGAGCGTGGGCGTGTGGCAGTGTTTGCCAGTATAGTCATCCCCGTGATTATGTAAGCCCTGTATATAGTATAAATTGAGGAGGTCGATTATAGGATGGTACATATTACCAAAGTCGCGGGTTTGGCAAACCCAGCATAATTCAGCCGCAGAGCCTAACAATTAAGCTTCGTCTCACAACAGGAACGATCGACGGGCTAGCCCGTGGACACCGGTTGCTGACTGGCGCACGCATGGCTCGGTGACGGTATAATGGCCGGAAGGCGAGTTACTCCGTCTCTTATTTACAACCTGGGCAGTGTAAGCCGACACGGCGGGCGTACCACGTATCAGCGATAACCTCAACCTGTAAGGGCCGCTGTGACGAATTTCGCCTTCCACTAACACCGTCGCCTACAGTAACACTGAAACCAGATCGACTACAGTTGGTGGGTATCACTACGTTAACCAGCATCATGACTCAGCTCAACTCCTGGCTGTGTTACCCATATTCGTAACCGATGAGTGTAAGAAGAGAAGAAATGCACTGCGTAGGCGCTTCCCCCTCGTCTAATCTGCAGGTTCCGGCAGATTCCATCGTATGTCCTAAGTCCATCCTGTCCTTCGTTTCACACATTTAAATCTGGCGGTCTGGTTTATCTCAGCAGCGCCCCTTTCGAGCGAGTCTTATCACGCAAGTCTAGGTTATATCTCATATTCTGTGAGCAAGCCTACCATGTCTAGAACCGTTAAAGAGGCTCCCGTCGAGATCGCCATCGTCGGTGGTGGCATCATCGGACTCTGCCTCGCCGCTGGCCTCATCAAGCAGAATGTCAAGGTCAAAGTCTACGAACAGGCCAAAGGCTTCCGAGAGATCGGTGCCGGCATGGCCTTCACGGCCAACGCTATACGATGTATGGGCCTGATGAACCCCGACATCGTGAGCGCCCTAAGGTCTGGCGGTTCTGTCGCCACTTCCCTCGATAAGAACGACCCGAACGATTACCTACGATGGATCGACGGCTACAACAAGCGTCGAAAGGAGGATCCTTCTTACCAGCAGATGCTCTTTAAGATAGACGCGGGCTACAAGGGCTTCGAGGGGACGAGGCGGGATCAGTTCTTGGAGGCGTTGGTGAAGGTCATACCCCAGGAGATTGTTGAACTCAAGAAACGCTTGGATACCATCGAGGAGAAGCCTGATGGAAGAGTGCAGCTCAAGTTCGCTGGCGGGGCAGTGGCTGAAGCTGATGCCGGTATGTCTGCGTTTCTTATCTACATATGACCCCCGAAAACTGTTTGAAGTTTGCTGATGATGTCAATGTCCAAGTCATTGGATGTGATGGAATCAAGTCGCGTGTGAGGGAACTCATGTTCGGCAGCGATAATCCGACTTCCTATCCTCACTATACCCACAAAGTCGCTTATCGCGCCCTGGTTCCGATGGACAAGGCCATCCAGGCTCTTGGCGAGTACAAGGCCAGGAACCAGCACAACCATGTGGGACCCAACGCCCACCTGATTCACTACCCCGTCGCGAACCAGACGATGATCAACGCAACGGCCTTTGTGTCAGACCCTAACGAGTGGCCCGACGACAAGGTCACGGTTGTGCCGGCCCTCCGAAAGGACCTGGAGGATGCTTTCGCCGACTGGAACCCCTGTCTTACCGCGCTCATCCAGCACTTCCCCGAGAAGCTCGAGAAGTGGGCCGTCTTCGACACGTGGGACTATCCTGCGCCCTTCTACAACAAGGGCAACGTCTGCCTGGCAGGCGACGCGGCGCACGCGTCCAGCCCGCACCACGGCGCCGGCGCATGCTGCGGCATCGAAGACGCGCTGTGCCTCCGCACGCTGATGGACCAGGTCAACACCACCCTTGGAGAAAAGACGGCGACGAAGAAGGAGGCGCTGGGCTCGGCGTTCGCGGTCTACGACGCGATGCGGCGCACGCGCAGCCAGTGGCTCGTCAACAGCAGCCGCCGCGTGTGCGACCTGTACCACCAGCCGGAATGGGGCCGCGAGCAGCAGTGGACCAAGGCCGAGACGTGCTTCGAGGAGATCAAGGACCGCTCGCTTAAGATCTGGCACTTTGATTACGATGCGATGGTTAAAGAGACGGTCGAGGAGTACGTTCAGAAACACCCCGTGAGGAAGAGCGGGAATACTTGGTTTGGTGGTTGGTTTAGGGAGTGGTATCGTTGATGTCACCACCCTGTTGGTACCGTTATGGCGAATGTGTAGTTGACGTAGCGAGATTGTTCTTTCAATACCTACTCCTACCTAGGGGTAGGCATTCTATCGATGATCACATTATGGATTACTCCAAGGACTTGATGAGGAGGTACCTATGAGTTAAATGTCAAAATATTATATTGTGGATGAATATGTACACTGAGAGTATTTCTTCTATCGCTTTCTTAACGCCTATTGAGAGTCTCACGAGAACTGGTCTCCTATAGCTTACTCCATACTACTTCAAAATACAGAAATTGGTATTTTCATTTGATTGCATGCCTACCTCTTATTTGAACATTTACTTTTCCGGTAGTTCCTCATACGCGTAACGAATCATAAGCTCAGCACATCTACCAACCCGAATATATGGGAGCAAACAATGGAGGTGGCGTAGCGTGCCATTGAATGTCACGTCTGCAGATAGTTACACAAATCGAGATATGTAGGGCGGTATTCTGGGGTGCATAAGGAGCAAGCCCCTGAATAACCACCCTGGTCCGATGATTGTTTTTATTTTGAATCATGTTACCATCTTCTGCAGTTACTTTATTATGCTACACTAGAGAAATATAAACCTATCTTGAATCTGCAGCTTGAATTATACTTCTTACAATGCGTGAGAATTTAACACCATTCTGAATTGAGTCAGTTCCAGAAGAATTCCAGAAGGGGGACGCCGTAAGCAGCATATGAGAAGCACGCCATAGTTTTCCACCGTAGTTTTCTACACGGCCAATCATGCGTTAGACAAAGTAGCAACGTAGTATGACACTATGACAGAAGGGTACTATGTATATATCATGACTCACTGGCTGAGACTCTGTCTACGTCTGTAGGGCTAGACATGTATATGTAAGCCTGAAGTAGGTACCTAGGCATATAAGCCCTAACGATTACATTCGGCCCTAAGATAGAATTTCCGAGGAAACCGAGATTGATGGAGGTCACTTGCTGACGGTATATCTCAAAAGATTCCGGAAAAACTAGCGGTAAGAAGCTGCCGAAGGGATGAAGCTGAACCGTTCTAGCTTCAGTTCCTTTAGCTGTAGGTTAAATGATCGGTACTTCATTGTGACACGGTCCTGCAGATCAAGTTCTTAGTCTATTCTAGAATGGGAACACTAGTCACGAATTGTCAACGGATAACTAATAGCTCAATTTGACGACGACGGTTCGGTGAAATAGTTACACGTAATGCATGGCTGACTTATGATTCTGACTGCCTAGGAAGAGTCCAGTAAGACACATTACAAGCTCGATAGATTAAAGCTTGTTTTCCGAAGCTGATAATTTTATTGTTCTCGTGGCAAAGCGCCAAGCGATCTACATTGCCAAGGCACGGGAATCTTGCACCGCTCCCTCTTGTGTAAGTAGGAACATGCAGGACGTTAGTTCCAACTTCCGACTGCTAAATGCTGAACTGTTAAACTTGTAGTACCTGATCATAGGATATGCAGATTTTCAACAATTCTTGGTCGCCTACCTGCATCGAGGAGGGTTTCTCATGATCACGATGCTAAACCGCAATGCTACCTCATCGTTGCAATAAGAGATTCGGTGCAGAACAGCCGCGATCCCTCGGATCCGAGCTATCCCAGCCGACAAAAGGACATGGGTATCTCCCCAAGAACGCCGAGGTAAGGTCGGAATAAGATCTTCAGTCTATTGATTCTTTACCCTCAGCCTGCAGATTTGCAACGAATTGCAGCATACCATGTTCGGCCATCTGCACAAGCCACGCTGCCACGTTCACTGCTACTCCACTTCACCTGAAATGCCCTGCTTACCTAGTGTAAATACGCAGTAAATTTAATAACAGGGGTAGTTAAGAGTAAGCTGCTATCCGGAATCGGGTGAACATTTCCTACTTTTCTCAACGTGACGATGAGAAAACCTGGGATATACTGCGCAAAAGGTCCTAATATGGTCACCGCAAACGTACCACAAACCAGGTGGACCAAGAACCTATAGGGAATCCTGAGACCTAATTTGTTCTAGACGCCCCAGCTTCATGCGAGACAGATATCCGCATGGCACCGTTACAACGCCACCTACGGCATTGACCCCTATCCTAGCAGGTTGGATGTTCTCGAGTTTCTCCGTTGCCTGTCCGCGACGTTTGTCAATTTCATTTTCATACGGAAGTTTGTTTGTTTCTATGGAATAATAGTCGTCGGTTATTGCACTACCAGTAGCACAGGATCGTACGGATGTAAGGGTCAGCGCGTCGTAATGGCCCGTTGTGCTTTGTCCTAGCTACCTAGGTAGCTAGCAACGCCCCCAACCGAGACACCCTGTCTCGAGGGTAATAACAAAGAGCGAGAAACGACCATCGTAAACAGAGACATATATATTCTCGCCAAGCCGCCCCGAATCTCGAGGATGTCTGCTGTGAACCAAGCTAGTTCCTCGCTCCTAGCCAAGCTGCTGCTGCTGCTGCCTACTCCCCTTCAACACTTCTTGTCCATCTCAAGTTAAAGGTCTTCTACAATGAAGACAGCCACGTTGGGAAGCTCCCTCTCCCTCGCCGTCTCGGCATTGGCGTCAAGGTACGCCGCCCAATGCGGGAAGGCTGAGGTGATCACTCGCGATATTGCCATCATCGGCGGCGGCGCGACGGGCACCTACGCGGCTATCAACCTGAAGGACCAAGGCAAATCCGTTGTCGTGGTTGAGAGGAAGGGAGAGCTAGGCGGCCACTGTGCTACCTACCACGACCCTGCCACGGGGACCCCCATCAACTACGGCCTGCAGGTCTACTATGACGCCCCGGTCTCCCGCGCCTTCTTCACCCGCCTGAATATCACTTTCGGGACGGGCATTTTCCCCACGAGCAGAGAGCCTGTTTACATTGACTTCCGAGATGGCTCTATCCTCGCGAACTACTCAATCCCGACACTCAATGATGACTACGTCCGGGAGCTTCACAAGTACCCCTACCTCGAGAACGGCATCGAGCTACCAGACCCCGTCCCCGAGGAACTGCTCCTGACCTGGTCGGAATACATGAAGAAGTTCAACATCACCGACGACGCGTACTCGACCTACTCGCGCCCGGCCGTCGCTGGCGATCTGACCCAGGTCCTCTCCCTCTTCGTCTTCAACAACCTCAACACCGTCATGATCGAGGAAGAGGTCGAAGGCAGGAGCATCGCCAACGTCAACGGAGACCACGCTGAGCTGTACCGCAACGCCCTCGCCGAGCTCGGCTCCGACGTGCTCCTGAACTCCACCGTCATCACCGGTCAGCGCGGCTGGACAGCGTCAGAGGGCGTCAGGCTCTGCGTCAACACTCCCCAGGGGGTCAAGCAGATCGTCGCCAACCAGCTCGTCTTCGCAGCCCCTCCCGTCCTCGACAACATGAGGCCGTTCGGCCTGGACAAGCACGAGGAGAAGATAATCTCCAAGTTCGCGGGCGGCGACTACTACACGGGCATCGTGACCAACATGGGCCTGCCGACGACCAACAGCTACGTGAACCGCGGGGTGAACACCGAGTCCAACGTAGCGGCGCTGCCGGGGGCCGTCATGTTCAACCCGACGCCGGTGGAGGGGACGTACTACTACTGGTACAGCGCACTAAACCCCATGACGCAGGCGGAGGTGGAGGCGGCGACGCGCTCAACCCTCAAACGCCTGCAGGTGTCGGTGGCGGGGGCGAACACGGCGGCGGAGCCCGAGTTCGTGGCCTTCAACAGCCACACGCCGCTGCACCCGTCGGCGGACGCGAACGCGATCCGCAGGGGCGTCTACCGCGACATGTACGACCTCCAGGGCTACCGCAATACCTGGTACACCAGCTCGCTGATGGTCACCGGCTCCCCGCAGCTGTGGAACACCACCAGCCTGCTGCTGCCCAGGATCATTGCCGCCTCCGAGAAGTAAATACCTACTCCTCCAACCCGGGAGACCCAGCTGGGCACCTACCCAATCATGTAAAAAAAAAGAAAAGAAAACCCCCCGCTGCTGCCCCCTTTTTATTATGAAGCGGGGGAGGGGGGAAAAGCCATTCACATATCTTTCTGTTATTTAGCATCCATCCATCCCTATCTAAAAAATCCCGAAGTTGAAAATCTTGGCGTCGTATTACAATATGAGGGTTGCATATAACTGAGCTTGGCATAAATAAAATAATGCAATCCCATATAAGGTTATCCCGTGCGTATCTCATCCCACGTGTTTTCTCGAGAGCAACTTAGGTAATGTAAGATGCATGCATCAACTTGAAGTCATGTCGTTGATCTTCCCCAAGCTTCCTCTTCGGGCAATTCACGTAATAGGCCCTATCATACTGTACCTAATGTATGTGTGTATGCAGCAGAAAACCGTGGCGTACGTCTAGACATGCAAAGCCCTGGGCCTGGTCTCTTTTTGGTTCGAGTTCTAGGCACTGTCCTGCACATCTTGCCAAGGTGATAATACTTAATGCAGGCTGCATGTTCGCCTTTTCGGTGAGCCTGTAAGGTGTGGCTTCACGTACATGGATCACGTACATACATGGGCGTACAAGAAACATGTAAGGAATTTGCTGACCGGTCAAATAACCAACAGACGCCACACCCTATTGAATACCTTCACTCACTCACGGGACTCGTCTTGGGCGCGCGCGCATAAGAGCTCGGCTGTCAATGATAATTCTCTGTAGTACCACATACATCTCGAAACCGTGGTTCTGAGGAGCGGTGTGAGAATATGAATGATATATCGTACGAGGCAGATGCTTAGGTCTGATTGTGCCGGATTGTGGTTCGAAAACGAACACTTCTTTCGAGACAGCAGCGGCAGAGAGAGCCGAGGCAACATTGGTCGCCAAGCCCCACATACGCAGCCAACGGACGGGTATTCCCATTTATTGTTGTCGGCCAAGAATATAGGAACCGAGTGATGATGGAATGAGGCTTAAAAGGAACTGCCATAAAGCCGCTCGGCGGTCGGTGATGGCACCCCCGTGTCCCGGATTGAACTTGGCCTGAGCCTGACCTGATTCCAGAGGCTTCTACTACGTAGCTATGTAGACGCGTGATGTATGAAGATAGATGTGTATGTATGTACCGTAGGTAACCAGCCAATACCCTTTTCTTTTCCCGCGAAATATGTGTACGGGAGGTATGTACGCATTAGAGCAGGTTGTGCAACGCAACCCGCTTCCTTCAAGCCACACACACCTCCCTCACATTGCTTACCTGCCTCGTCTTCGTCCAATCAACAAACTCGTCTAGCGCGGTAAGCCCTTGTTCCGAAGGACCCATAAGGTTGAAACTAGGTAGGTAGGTTGTACGATGCCGAGCGAGCTGGCGAAAGGAAAAGAAGAAAAACAAGAAAACAAAGACAAAGTAAGTGACACAGACTTTGATGGCTTGAGCTATACCGAGACTATAGTTAAGCTTAATCTTAGCCTAGCGGCCCGAAAACCTTACTTGCTACGGGTTGGGTAAGCTAAGCTAAGCTAAACTAAAGTATCCCAACTGCCATTGAGGGTTGGTAACACAGCAGTAGGTAGTTAGGAGGTAGGTTACATCTGTGGCGTTTATGTGCGTAGAATGTGTTACCCCGTCGTGGGGCAGAGGAGTTCTCCGATCTTTCTTCTTGCCGTTTGTGCTCCGACCCGAACGAAGAGAGAGGCATTGGAACACATCCAAGCACGCCTGCCGATCATTTCTCTCCTGTCTCTTCCTTCTCATGTATAATACGTAACCTCTGTTGTTGGAGGCTGACGGTGTCCCTGTTTAGGCCTTTTGCCGCTGGTGGTGGTGGTCATCATTGATTCGGGCTGCACTCATCATTTTCATCCAAAACTTGCCACGATGCCGTACCATTGAAGGAAGGAAGCGAAAGAGAAAGAGAGGGAGAGGGATCAAAGACGAGAGAAGAGGAAAGGAAAGGAAAGAAAAGAAATTTGAGGTATTTTCCTCGTTTTGGTCCGTCCCCCCAACATTGCCTCGGTATAATATTGACTCGCAGCCTGCAAAACATAGGTAAGGATCCGAGTTGCAGATCTCTCTCTGTTGCATGTAAGTGGCATTTTCTTTTCTGCGCCATGGGAAGGAATAGAATGACCAAGTAGGAAACGTGAGAAAATGTGGGAAACGTGGAAAAGGAATATGGCAAAGGAAGATGCCGATGCTGGTTTTTGAAACGAAACTGATTTAATTAATTTCCGATATCTTGGGTCTGGCCCGCAATAGGTATCAATATGGGGAGAAGGATTGCTTGCCGTGGGCATAGTCAACAAACCGAGGTTAGCCGTCTTCTGACAACAGCATGAATTTATCTAGTCTATAGATAGATATATCATTGAAGATCACAACTTGTGAGATTTGAATCATGAACTACCTAATGTACCTGGGTATGATTGATTACCTTAAAAGGTCGATAAGAGATTCAAAATATGTAGTCCGTAATTTATAGTGAAATGAATGTTCGCCGACGAAAGATCTGCGGGGGCCCACATGAGCACGAGGAGGTCCATGAGAATGCAACGCCCTTGTTCCCAGGTTCATTGAAAAGAGCTTAATGCGACGTCTCATCGACTAGGTTCTTCGAGGCGGGTTTAACTAGGTAGGTTCAAACGCAATAAGATGAATCCCAAACTAGCACTGAATTGGGCCAGAAGTTGCTCAAAGCAGAAGTAGAAAACGAGGTTGCCTTGTTCATCATCATCAATTCCTTTTTTTGTTTTGTCTCGGGACTATCTCTACTCTAGCAGCATGTGTGGTCATTAATCCAAGAATCTCGTGTGGTATTCCGCCGCGGCAATATCCGCTTTCGCGTCGGTACCCTTCAATCCAAAACGCCACCCCCATAGTTCAACAACCCCCCCGAATGCCGTATTGCCGTGAACACCCTTTAATAATGAACAGTCAACATACAGTGGTTGTTGAAATAGACCACCTTAAACGTTCAGTGATGTAGAGACATGCCGTCCTCTCCAAAATCCCGAACCCCGACCATGGCCAATTGTACAGTTGACAACGTAGATAAGTGTAATACATGCTATTCATCCCCTAACGCCCTCCTTTTTTATCGTGAATAGGCCCCGAGACCCGGCCCGAGATTACTGAAACTCATCAAGCCGTGCATGGCTTCGGTGATGTCTTGTAGCTGCTTGCTATATGTGTCGCCCAGCTCGTGGTACGAGACGAAAAACTCTGCGCAGAGCGATAATGGTATCGGTGTGAGGGGATGCACCTAGGGGAGGAGGAATCGTTAGATGCAAGGCTGATGTAAGCGTTGGGAGGAAGCGGTGAATTATCGAGAGAAGAGACGTACCTTGAAGGAATTTAATTGCGACAATTTATTCGTCAGATTCACAATTTCCTTGGCCGCTATTGTGGACTGCCTCGTGTAATCCGTCAGGACCGTCCTCTTCTCGTCCGCAGGATGGACTACGGCTTTCAATAGCTGGTACATGTAGAGGACTGTCGTCCGCCACATCATGCTAATGAAAAGTAACATTGGGTCTGCCTCCTGCACGCCGAGGGGGTAATTTCGAGAGAATACGTCTATCTTCTGTATGAGTGTAGCGTTAATCCATTTGTGCCGGTCCCAGAAACCTTGTGACTCCACATATATGTTGTCGACTATGGACTGCTGGCGGTGGGTTAGGGCGCGCCCGATGATGGTGGCCACGACGATGCACTCGGTGAATGTCGAGGTGACGATAGCGTCTCTTGTTCCGACCGCATCCGGGAGGAAGCCAGTTAAAGTGGGCTGCTCATTCTGAAATTCTATTTCGGGTGCCGGCAGGCGGATCCTGTTCTAGTTATGAGGCATGAGAGTCAGCACTAATGCCGGCGCCAGACAGCTGGGAAAGATCCTTTACCATTACCTCTTCGCTAAATGTCATCGGGGAGTTATTTCGGACGCTAACAAAGCGGTCCAGGCAGTATGCCAGCCAGAATGTTCTCCTCTTCTGCTCCGCGTCGACCCAGTCCGTCTGCGTGAGGGTTACGTCCGTTCCATCAGAGTACTGGAGCCAGTTGAGTTGGATCAATCTGAACGCGCGGCCGGCGCTCACCCAGCCTCTGCTGAAGTCGACACACATGAATTCGTGGATAGCCAGGAGGAGCCAGGCCTGAACTTGCTCCATCTCGGTCATTGCAAGACCCATGCACTTCGAGTCAAGGCTCTCGAGGGCTTGGCGGGTATAGCGATATAATGAGCCTCCGATGTTCTGGTAGTGTGCCGAGACGGATGCCGCTAAAGTCCACATGGCATAGCGTAGACATGATTGAGCTTCCGTCTTAGCCATGCTACGCGCCCATGAGAAATATCGCCGTTGCTGTAGGACAGGTGCGAAGCTATGCACCCTGTCAAAGTAAAGCTGATCTCTGAGTCGAGGGTTAGATGAGGGTGACAGGAGACCAGTGAGAAGTGAGTGCACTTACAAGTCTGCCTGCATTAGATTTGATATGTTGATGCCGTCCAACCCGTCCGAGAGTTCGGACATCTTCCGCCCCAGGACTGTGTCAGGGAAGCTCACCCCATCACTCGGAGTCTCGAACCCTTGAATTGGGGATGTGGATGCTTGAACTGAGCCTCCATCCAACGACGACCCGCCTGATGCGGTCCCTGTAGCTGTTCCTTGGCATAGATCGTGAAGTGAGTTGTCCTCGTCGGTCGTAATCGGGAAGTCCCATGTCAACGGGCCATGGTCGTTAAATGTGAGGCCCTCAATTGTGGTATCTTCAGGGGAGATGGTGATCGTGTTGATATTACCATTTTGATTTTGTTGCTGCTGCTGTTGCTGCTGCTGCTGTTGGAGTAGTGTTCCCTCAAGGGTTGCTAGTGAGGGGCGGTGATATTAGCATGAGCCTATATATGTGATGGATCGAGGCTATCTAGACCTCAATTTGAGGGGGTCGGATGCGACATACCAATGCGAGCTTGCAACGCTTTCAGATAGCCTCGCTTCGGACCGCGAGGAGGGCGGGGTGTTGTAACCTGACATTGAACACCCGAGGACAGGCAGAGACCACATGAAGGCTGCTGCCGATCGCACCGAACTTTTCGACGACGACATTCTTCGCATGCTATGCAATTGAAGTCCGTTAGCAACGTGTAAGTCCGAGATTTCGGCAGTGGTGATAATATCTCACCTGTTGCAAGACGTACGGGTATGCGGGTCGATCACCCTCAGGTCTCACTTGTACGGCTAAGTGCACACGTGAACTCTGAGGGGACCCGACAATTCCGTACGTGGGTCGTCAGTCCGGCTTGCTTCACTATTAATGGACAGCTAGGGACTAACCTGCACCTGGGTTTTGTCGTGCCGGCGGCGTCGACGACTTGACGCTAAGGTCCACTGACTGAGGCATCTTCTCGACTTGTCTTTGCTCGGCTGCTTGGCTGACTACCTAGACTTAGTCAATACTAGCAACGGCTCAGGGACGCAGATGTTTATAAAGATTTCCCTCGGCTGACGGCAACCCAGATGGGAGGAAGAAATCGTGGCTGCGGGAACCTAGTATATATCTATGAAGATATGACGACGTTACCGAGGGATGCAGCCGAGATCCAGAAGGCTTCTGCCGTAATCGCTGCCAGCTCTGAACCGTATTTCTCGGATAAGATACATAGCCTACATGAGTCCTACGAATATACTCTCTGGTCAACTTTACGTCTGGTGCTGATTGGGCTGGTTCTGGGCATGTGGTTTCAGGGGGCTTGCTGACCCAGGGTCTGACTGAGGCAGGGTTGTCGTGTATGGCTGACGGTTAAGCTTCGTAGGAATAAATCCTTACCTCAGGCTGCCTATCTACCACTAAACAAAAACGATCGCCAAGGGATTCTCGATACAGTTCAACGAGGTCACTACGTAGCAGCGTGTTGACTAAAAAATCTAGACTTGTCAGTGTTCGAAATCGGCTGCAAGGCACCTTTGAGAGCACAATCTTGATTTTGAGGGGTCATGCTATGTAACTCCACCATGTGGCTGTCCACGAGTGTGAACAGTACAGTTGGAGCCGACATCAGGCTTTGGAGATACAGGACTATGCGAACGATCACGTGGTTGGCGGTCGCTGTGCGCAGTGGGCGGGATAGTGGGAGAAAAGGGGCGCTACCAATCGGATGGGGGTAGTCAGTCACTTGTCGTATAAGACGGGCTATTTGCATGCCGTCTTAGGATTCTAGAATGACTCAGCACAGGTACAAGACGTCAGAAAATGAACGATCATACATGCCGGGATGAGATTGGTACATTTCGATCTAGCTTCCTCCTCGATATGCCGCACCTAATAGGTTAGTCAGGTGTGTACATATATACCTAGCTATGTAAGCATCGACATAGTCTCGTCATGTCAGGCACTTGCCTCGTTCCGTAGATTAGGTAGGTATGTACTCGGCTGTAAGTAGGTCGACGACGGAGATGTCTGATCCCAGTTGCATATACTATCATGTAATGATGCGGGGTTCAGTGGCTTCGAGACTGAGGCTCTTCAGCCATGGTTATCTTCGAACCATTGCGTTGTCTGACGCTCGTGGTGCGTAAGCAGACCAGATATGCGGTTTACTGCTTCATTCCTTGATCCAAGCGATGTACCTCGATCCACCTGCAAGCCACGATAGCAAGTGAATCTGTTACGCACCAATAAGTCGTGATCCCGTAGTTTTGTAGGGCAGGCTGAGCAACAGGGCGACGACGATCAGTAGGACAAGTGATGCAGTCCTCGGTGACTCTAATAAGTAAGGCTTGTGGCTTGTGGTTGATGTTTTGTGTTTTGTGTTTTAAGAATTTAAATGATGATCGCCACGATAAGAAGAGCACATATGCTTTATCTAGCCCCTTTACATTGCTATATTGTGTATAAGCATATGTTTAAATTGACGCTTGATCCCGTTAGGGTCATGGTGGAGTTACTTAATATTCCGCCGTACTAATACAAATGCATCTCCACGTGGAAATCTTCCGCTCACAAGCCTCGGGCCATCTACTTAGTAGCCAGATTGGCCCACCTGAATTCGAGATGAATGTGTCGAGAGATTGGTTACCAGGTTATAATCCTCCTACCATAACACCTGCCACGACGGCTGCACCAGTTGTGCGCTGAGGATCTGAGACAGCCACGTTGTGTCCTGGTAGTCCAAGATAGGCTCAAATCGGGACTTCATGCGTTACTCGTTGTGGAAAACGAGCTGCGTTTGCGCATGCACTGAAGAACGGGCACTCGGATGAGATAACACTTCAGCTCTCGGCATCGCGTAACGACACCCCCGGATCGAGAACTTTGGTATATATCCGCAGCGAGCAAATGTCCTCCACTGCGGCGGTAACGTCTGACAGTAGGTCTAACGCCGACTCCCCGACACGTCACGGAGGCGCAAGAATCGTTCATTCCGTAGGAATCGAATTCGTATGCAGAGCAGGTGGTAGAATTACGAAGTGTCCTTCTCGTGTTAGGACGTTTGAGATGTTGTGTTGCCAACTAAGTCGAGTTTCGGCCGGCTTCTTTGCATTTTAGGTAATACGGATTCAAGACAATAGATACATGACCTACATCAGTTACAAGGGTGTTCGATCCTAACAGTATCGTATATATTGTTCGAAAAATACTGGTATGCAAGGAAAGAACTTCTGGGGTGATAAAGAAGACACATTATCAAATTGATTTATGTTCTATTTTATTTCATCTTCCTGAATAGAATAATCATGGAATGTTTTCGCTGTTGTGTGATGTGTAAGTCTATAGCATGAGCATATGTATGACTTCGGTCCCGGCCGCGTTCTGCATCGCTAGGGTTTCTAAAGTTAAAAAGTCCTCGGCAGCTTGGCATTGTCACTCAGAGATTTAGTTAATGCTTGATTCTCTAACGAACCATGCATCTTCAACTTTAGAATATTCTGCCCCTCAATTGCTACATGATGTATGGAATGGAAGAACAAGAAATCCTTCAATAACTAAACCCGGGTGAGCAGTCCCATAAGATTTTCGCCGGGATAACCCCTAATACCTTTATTTTCACTTCGTAAAGTCAGCCGTTTCAAGAAATGTATATTACGCGGCACGTACATAGTGTAACATTATTCCGTGATAGGATACCTAAGGTGTTACCTCCGCGCGTAACTTGCGAGGGCGCTTGCATGAAGAAGAGTCTGATTGGTCCGACATTTGCGAAGCTATGAGTATACGCTACCGAAAGAACCAAGGTATCCCCCATGTCCTCGTTTTAAGTTACTTGAATGGGATTTATAGTACCAGGTGGCAATCATAGCCGTACCGGCCTACGTACAGTAGCTCGAAGCACCTTGCTTGCATTCTACGATCCCTCCCAGATTCCCATGTTACGAGATCAGAATGTTGATGCGGAAAATTGTGTTTGCGTAATCTTACTACGCCAAGCCCCCACCAGTTCAGGACAGGATTCCCTCCACGAAAATCGATCAGCGCTTGCCAGGATTCCCAGTTCGTTTCACCTGCTTAATCGATCGAATCTCGAGAGGCATCGAAGGTGTTCATAGAAACATAGTTCCCCGGCCCTATCCCCTGCCAATATGGCCTCGGGCACATGGCATCTAGATTATTTAGGCACACAAGGGAAAACAGAGTTGCGGTCCCTCCCTTGTATCTGCAGCATCTTGATCAGGGAGGACCATGCGTGACATGGCGGCAGGCAGCGGGTAAGGGGCGTTTCCGATCAGCGAACGATTGGCGCGTAGCGTGTTGCTAACGCGGCGAGCTTCAACGGGATTCCTTTGCAGCTTGGCAGCCCGACTGACGTACAGTGATGACATACCGTGACATTTACTACTAGCAGTTACTAGCAGTCATCGTCATTGAATAGTACTCGTTTATCGAGCAATAAGAGGATGGACATTTTGATATCGATCACACCGGATGCATTGGAGGTATATGTGCAGTGAACGGGGATTAGGACGTCTTCAGCGATAATCCCCGACGTAAAGGCGTAAGATCTGTTGTGCGACCAACAGCAACGGTGACGTGGGAGGCTATAGCGGCAGTGGCCAATTGCCCTACACCACATCCCAGATCCAGTTCTGTCAGACGAGGGGCTAAAAGTCCACCGCACGGCAAAGTACCCAAATAAGCTTATGTTAGCCCCCGGCACGTAACGGCAGTAGATGCGGCCCACCGGTTGACGGTGCCAAGAGCTCGGGGCTCCGAAAGCTTATTTTCTCGGATTTTGCGGCGCAAGCCTTGTGTGACGCGTGAGCCAGGGATGTTAGAGGCGAGTAGATAGGGAATGGTTTGTCAAGACCCCGGGGGGTAAGGATAGGGGTAAAAAGACCCTGATCGTCTCTTTTTGCTCCCTTGTCGTCTTCCCTTGTCAATGAAAGAGATAGGGAGTATTGGTAACGTCCACCCCACACGCAAAGAACCCCCCGCAACCCCACCATCGCCAGTCAAGTTGACATGTCATATCGCTAGGGCTGGGCTTGGCTATTCGGCTGGGGGAGCTCGATTCCACGGCTGAGAATCAGACTGAATAGGATTAGACACTATATATGCCTGTTCGAATCCCACACATCTCGGTTTTGTCAACTCGGTCTCCGTTACACAGCTCGGGCGGACGATCGACGATAGTTATGGAGATACGAACGACGAATGAGTTGTTTCGACTTTGGAACTTCTGACATACATACAGCAGCAGCAAGTACCAGCAGCGAGCGATTAACGGAATATTCCAGGGAGCTTACTTACGTCGTACATGCCAATTTTCTCCGCTCATCCGACTCGTACAACCAACCAGACATGGAAGTAGGCAATACGTAACACATACAGACGGATAGACAGATACAGGCAGAATATTCGATGGCCGAGACAAGCGTCACGCAGGTGGCTGTTGCGTAACCCAGAACGCCGTCTTCTCTGGATACACGTAGAAAGGAGCGCGTTCTAGGCATGACTCAGCCAGTCAGCCACAAAGTCCGAACCTCCTCACCGCTAGAACGTCATCCATTCGCAACCGCTGTTTTATATTGCTTATACTGTTGGCGTGGTCTGGTCGACGTCTCTCATGTAGAATGAATCGGATGCGGATATCAGAGACATACCTGAAGGTTAAGGTGTTTGATAGGGAGGTAGGTAATGTGAGACGGCGTGCGGGAGTCGCCGAGCCTGCAACTATGGGCGGCTAGGTTGTGGGTAATACCCCAAAGGCGTACATGTAGGCATGTAGTTCTTCTTGCTTGGTGCAGTTAGATGCATACGATTGGGCGCACGTGTGCGGTGATAGGCATGTATTCGCAACCAGTTGCTGCTGTTGCATCGATGAACCAAAGCCATGTGGA
Source organism: Hypoxylon crocopeplum (assembly GCA_022578875.1). Lineage (NCBI taxonomy): Eukaryota > Fungi > Ascomycota > Sordariomycetes > Xylariales > Hypoxylaceae > Hypoxylon > Hypoxylon crocopeplum. The sequence goes on from MU399562.1 coordinate 887,793, forward strand.
TATATGGACCCCTTGTCTGTCAAAAAGATCCGGCTACCAGATTGGGATAGCTGTGGCAAGCTTAGTCCGGATCAGGTAGGGAGCTACCATAACTGACATTACTAGAGCACTCGGCGGAGCTGTTATCTGATCTCGGCCGAAGCATCGTGAGACGGCTCTTTTATTCCGCCATCTTATTAGGCGCGTGCAGGGACCTGCAACCCTCACAAGAATGTGATGGGCCGTGTGATGTCTCGATGTACGTATGTATCTGCATCAGTGGTTAGAAAGCTTTCATGAGATCTGATAGGGATAGTCTCCGGAGGTGTGGAGCACGGGACTGGAGCATAAGCGTGATGGTAAGTAGGCTTAGCGTACACGCAGCATCAGACGAAGCTCGCAAGTTAGGAGCCCCATCACCCTGCAGTAAGTCCCAGCGCGGGATGCTTGGCAACGGCGGAGGAATATCGCGATCGTTCGGTTTCTGTCAGCATTTCATGGAGAACAGCATTACCAAGTCATCAAGATCTGCAAGACGCGGCGGGACAAGCGGAACACGGCGGGATGAGAAAGGCGTCGGGGAACACCGGGAATAATCTTCAAAATTTGGTGGACTATATCAAGTAAACTTTTCTAATGACTATATCCAAATCTACCAACACGGACTGCCCCGGTAGTATCTTATGGCATGAGGGGTGCTGAGATATGTATTGGATCAATTATAATTTACAAGTCTCATTGCCCCTCAAGCCGTGCTTTTGTCTCATCTCGCGTGGATATACCTCGATTCATAGAGTAACAACCAACTTGGAGGCCGAGACACCCTTGTTCACGAGATCTACGGCGTCCTGGATCTTTCCCACACCCTTACCGACGACGACGGTCTCAGGCGCTGGCACGTAGGTGCCCGCCTTCAACGCTGCCGATAGGAAGTCATTGTAGATGGCCTTTCCGACGAAGTTGTCCTTGAGCGTTGTGCCGAAGATAGAGTACATGACAACACCCTCTGGCGGCTCGGGCCAGCCTCGCTTAGTGGAGGCGACGGCCTTGACACCTTGAGACTTAAACAGCACCTGCTGCAGGATACCCTGAGGCTTGCCACCAATGCAGTCTAGGGCACCAGCGCTCGTCTTGCCCTTCATAGCATTAGTGAGGTCAGCCTCGACGGTCTCACTCTTGTAGTCGAAGACCTGGCTAGCACCTAGCTTCTTCACGTACTCGAAGTTCTTGGGGGAGGCAGTAGTGATGACTTCGTAGCCGGAGTTGATAGCTAATTGGATGGCGTTGCTACCAACTGCGGAGGCACCACCCCACACAATGATGGTCTTGCCGTTGGGTGCTGGCCGGGGAACCTTAGGGAGATCGAGCTTGAGGTGGGTTTCCTGGTAAAGAGCGCAGGCAGCAGTAGACATAGCCAGCGGGAAGACAGCAGCTTTCTCGAAGGGAATGTTTTCAGGGACAATGGAGGTCATGTTTGTCTGTAGAATGGTGTACTCTTGGAAGGCGTTGTCTTGGTCACGCTTGGTAGCCATGCCGACAGCGTGGCCAACAACACGGTCGCCAACCTTGAACTGAGTGACACCGGGGCCGACGGCAGCGACCACACCAGCAGCGTCCTGACCCAACACGGTAGGGTAGTTCAGAGGCCACCAGCCAGCAGCCTGAAGAGAGCCATCGACGGGGTTAATGGCGACGGCATGGTTCTTGATGAGGATCTCGTTTGCCTCAGGAGTCCAGACGGGAGCGGGCTCAACCACGAAAGGGTGAGACTTGGCCGCTTTGATCCAGGCAGCGTTGTTAGTGGCCATTGTGCTTCTCGCGTTTGTAAAGGATCTAAGTTGCTGTCGTGTAAAGTTGAGAGAGGCTAGCGAGCGGTAAGAAGATGTAGTGGTGTGCTGGTTGTGGTTGATGGAGAAGAGGGAGGATGGTAAGAAAAGATCAGGTCTGTTTGAGCGTTTTATGCCAAGTCTTAAGAATGTTTGGGCGAGCTGCTTGCTCGGAGCGGCAGATATATGTGATGTCATGTTCAGTAGTATATGTGATTTGCTGCGTTCGACTTGGGCTTCCTTGCTTCTTTCTTCTGTGTTAGATATGTTGGGTGTCTAGACGTATGTACGAGACCCATTGTCGGAAGAACGAGGAGACCTGAATGGTACGGCAATCTATACGAATAGCTCCGCAAGCCGAGCTGAGATCCCGCACATGCCGTTGCGGTGGTAACAAGAGATATTAGTCGGCTACTTATGATTCTTACGGCTCGTAGTTAGATGTCGGAGTACACTCGCATCAAGGCTGCGTATCTGCCTTGTCTTGTCTGCATGATATACACTATCATTAAGCTGCAGGATTCGCAGAGATTATCAGGACGAAACCACATCAAATCCCAACTCACTGCATGAGAAAAGTAGTGAAGTGCGCTAAATTGTGTAAAGAACAACAATGAGATGCATCGTTTTGGGCTGCAGGGGTCTGACAGGCCGCGTATCTTATATCCGAGCCGGACGGGGATACCGGTGCTACGTTAAGTCGCTTCGGATCGGAGATTCGCATGTTGCGGAATAAGGTTAAATTCTAGCTGCGAGCTAAGCAGAGGTAAGAATGTTTGTGTTACCGTTGTCTTGCCGGGGTAGACCCCTTGCCAAAGTCTTACATAACCTTCGACCTATCAACAACAATCATCCTCTCACGTCCCCGTCCTCCATCGATATCCGAGCTAGACGGGTCGGAGTTTCCAACAGCCTACCTACCTCATCTACCAAGTTTGATCAGAGATACTTCGATAAAGCGAAAAGAAGAGTAAAATATAAACTTTCTCTAAGTACACACGTTAGATATTGAAAGGAGTTCCAGTTGTTAATTCTGCTTATGGAGCCAAGCTTCCTCATCGGCACTGTCTACGGTAGGTAATTGGAACAAACGAACTTTTCAATAAGAACTCTTCATATAACATCTACGTATCCGAACCCTGTAAAAAAAACAGTAAACCATTCCATTGGAATAATACACCCAAATATCCCACAGGTGGTTACCAATTCTTCACCTCCTCCGCTACACATCCAATCTTCATACTTGCATCCAATACTGCCGAGCAGTAGACTCGCACATCGTTGATTCTTCATCAGTCACCGGCACTTGAAGCGGACTGCGGTTACGCTAGGCCGGATAGCTGCCGCCTGTCCCTACGTCAATAACGTGCCTCGCCTCTTCTTTACAAAATTAAAGCAAATATCATACATCTTCACCCGATCGGGTCTAATTCCGAAACTCCGAGGACTTCGACGCGCATAACCTCGAACAAACTACATAGTACCTAAAGCCACTCACATCTAGCAACTCAGATTATTCTCCTCTTTCTTTGTTCCTGGTCCTTGTCACCCCATCCGCGAGAGTGTTCCACAACCGTCGTACCACCAACATCAACCAAAGTCACCGTCACAGCGACCGTCGCGATGGCCCACGGTACAGAGAATCACCAACCGCCCGTGAGCGACTCCGAGGATATCACCATATCCAACGGCAGCTTCGTTGCCACGAGCGAGAAGATCGAGGCCACCAACGACAAGACCGAAACTCCCCCGGTAGAGCTCGAGAATGCGGCGCCCCCGGAGCCGCCTCGGACGGGACCGCCGCCACCCCCTAACGGCGGCTTAATCGCCTGGCTCCATGTGCTCGGCGGCTTCATGTTATTCTTCAACACCTGGGGTATCCTGAACGCCTTCGGTGTCTTTCAGACGTATTATGAAGCGGGCCAGCTCTTCGAGCGGTCATCGTCAGACATTTCATGGATTGGCTCAATTCAGTCGTTTATGGTGCTGATGGGCGGTGTCTTCGCCGGCCCGATCTACGACAGAGGGTATCTACGGTACCTTCTGATTGCCGGTAGCTTTGGCATCGTATTTGGACATATGATGCTGAGTCTCTGCACCCAGTACTGGGAAGTGGTGCTTGCCCAGGGTCTTTGCGTTGGGTTGGGAGCGGGCATGCTATTCGTGCCTTGCGTCTCTATTATCCCCACCTACTTCAGTACCAAGCTGGGTCTTGCTGTCGGTCTGGCATCTGCAGGCTCTTCCGTCGGTGGCATCATCTACCCCATTGTCTTGTACCAGCTCGTAGACAGGATTGGGTTCCCTTGGACAGTTCGCGTCATAGGCTTCATCGCTCTCGGAACTTTATGTATTCCGATCTGCGTTATGAGGATGCGATTCAAGGCCCCCAAGGCCCGATCTATGATCGACTGGACCGCCTTCCGCGATTTCCCCTATATGGCCTTCACCATCACTACCTTCATCGGTTTCATGGGTCTCACCATCCTCATATTCTACGTTTCGTACTACCCTGATGAACAAGGACTCACCGACACCGCACTCTCCTTCTACATGGTTCCCATTTTCAATGCCGCTTCCTGCTTCGGCCGAGTCCTTCCTAATGCCCTATCCGACAAGATTGGCCCGTTCAATGTCATTGCGCCATGCTCGCTTATCACGGGCATCCTGATGATCTGTTTGATGGCAGCCCACAGTATGGGATCAGTGATCGCTATTGTTGTTCTCGCTGGTTTCTTCAGTGGCGTGTTCATCGCCATGCCTCCTGTATGCTTCTTCCCCCTGACTAAGGACAAGTCCAAGTTGGGAACTAGAATAGGCATGGGCTTCGGTATGATTGCGTTGGGTCTACTTGCCGGTGGCCCAATTGCTGGTGCTATCCTCGGCGAGGTGAAACCATTGAGGTGGCAAGGCTTGTGGGGATTCGGTGGCGGTATGGCCGCCCTCTCGGGTCTGTTGTATGCCGCGTTGAGAGTATACCGCTCCGGTGTCGCATTCGCCATCAAGGCTTGATTGGCAGTTCCTCCCCACTGTATATCGACATACCATGTAAGGGACTCTTGGCTGGGCTCCCTTACAACCGAGACAAATTTCACAGCATCATCGTATAGAGGGGCATAAATTGCCATACGAGGTCATGAATAAGTACTGAGCAGAAGTGGAGTTCACTGGGAAATACCAAATGGGTTTTGAGCTGGAGCATTTGGAGGCTTGGAAGCTTCTTCGGCTTGGGATTTAGACACCAGAGAGGTTAATCAAATCAGATTGGCAATGATCATGAGGTAGAGAAGATTTCGATTCTTTAGACATTCATTACCTCGTAGTACTTCAAAAGCCCGTTGGCTGTATAATCTAACACCCCACTAATCTATCATCAATCAACCTAGGTATATAGGTACCTACCTCCTAGGTATTTCATCGTCTGATGCCTAAGTGTACCAGTCTATGAAATTGCCTGCAGGTCGACTGAACTCCTAGTTTAACTTCTGCCATTCATACCAAACAGCATACGCAAGCAGTCTGAGTTGAATTTGTGCCTTCAGTCTATAACTAAGAGCTTACCTATAGAAAGGTAAGATTTAATGGGGGCAGGGGTTGTCTGCACGATTCCTGCCAAGGTTCCATTCCTATCCGCTTGTCCAGACCTCAAATTATATAGCCATAAACAGGCGTTTCCGCAAAGCACCAAATCCCCAGGCCTAAGTATATCTATCCATCTCTGAATATCGCCTCTCATAGAGGCTTCCTCACAACACACTTGAACGGGGTGACAGTGACGTTCTCAAGATCCCAGACGCCCAGTTTGGCGTATACATCGCCAGCAACCAAATCACAAACTTCCTGCTCTGTGCCCGCCTTGACCAACCACGCGCTGCCGTTGATAGCCATACCCTCATCGGCACTCTTGGGGTGCGCTACCAGTGTCGGCCCTGACATAACAATAGTGCCTGACTCGATTAAGCCCTTCAAGCGGGCCATGTGCGTTGCCACGTTGCTCGTGCGCGTCGCCATAACATCTGGCTTGTCCGGGATCTGCACAAGGAAGTCGTTCAGCTGCGACATGGTAGTTTCTGTGTTTGCTATCGCGGAAGGTAATATAATAGGTAGGTGGAGATCTGTGAAATGAGGAGTGGGTTTAGCTGAACGAATAACTCCTTCGCTCGAATTGACCGTTGAATCGAGTACGTAAGCTACAAGGCAAGATATAGTTGAGACCTGGCTAGCTCGTCTGTGTTCTTGTAAGACGGGTTTATGTTGTGAATAGATTCATGCAACGTTCAGTAAGACAACAGACTGGGACTAGGCAGTGACTAAGTACTACGTTGCTAGAGGAGGATGACATTACGTCCGCCTTTACACAGCACTCCTAACTTCGTCTATCCTACGGATGACTAAGTCCCTACTGCAGTGTATCCATCTCCGAAGGCTACCAAGTTACTATTTCTTGACCGGTGGAGAAATGTTTAGACATGCATCGCTCGAATTATGCTCCGTATTCCGATATATTATAGGGTTAGTAATAAATTCATGTATGTCCGAGGGACCGACTCAGCCACCAGCTCTCATTAAATCCTTTGTCCGTAACACCGCATTGCGTCAACCAAATCGACTCGGCGTGAGACAGCGGGGAAATGATTCATAAATAATAGCAAAGGGGATGAATAAATATAGAAATGACATCACACTATACTTAACTCCTTCTTTCGCATATAGCTCGTCGTCGCACCACCGTGAGACGATGGCTTACCTCCTTCCCCGGCTCTCCGACTTTGTCTAATAGATCCGTGATCTACATTTCGTCGTCATATGAGTCAAATAACTGGATAGTATTGACCATATTCGGTGATATATTCGACCGGAGATAAGAACTAAGGTTTTTGTTGTGGCTAAGGGGAAGCATTGCGTCTCGTGTAAACCACGACATAAGTGGCTCGGTGCGGAGTTTCTCCCCCCTTAGCTAAAGGAATGGTGCACGACAGCTTGACGGCAGAGGTATTGCAAGTACGCGCCTAGCCGTTTCAGCCCATCAGCACGGAGTAACACATTTCTTTCTTACTGATTGCTGCCAACCCATGCTGTTGGGGACGCACTGCAGTATACTCGTAGAACACATAGATACTTACGACGTAGGTCGGCTTGGAGTTTCTAGATTACCAGGCATGACAGGAAGGCCACCTTACGACACCATGCCTCAAGGCGCAGTTGTATATGGAGTTTCTCTAGCAACGTGTCGAACTACTGTGTTGGTGTCGTCGGTGTCTGGAGATAGGGACCTTCTCTCTCGTCCGATGAGGTTTATGTTAGTCAGCAGGTCGCGATTGCAATAAGAATAAGTTAAAACTATCTTCGATGAGGATCCTTCTTGTCGTGAGAGTATTAGAAGAACGATTCTCAGCGCAGCAGTAGTCATACCCATAACACTTGCAATTTAGCGACAGACGAATTCTCCGTATAACATAGAAAATCAGTCAAAATAGGGAACAAAATGGGCAGCATCAAGACGATCCCCGAGACGGCACCTGATGCCATCCCGACCGTGGACATCAGCCCCTTTACCGACCCGAATGCCTCGGAAGAGGCCAAGCGCGGCGTCGTCGAGGCCGTGCGCCACGCCTGTACGACGTATGGCTTCTTCTACCTTGCTGGGCACGGCGTAACTGAGGAGAAGCGCCAGGGTGTCCTCGGCTGCGCTAAGAAGTTCTTCGACCTCCCTCAGGAGGAGCGCATGGACGTCTGGATCGGAAAGTCCATGGGCAAGTCGTTCCGTGGCTACGAGCCCCCAGGAATCCAAACTCACCAGAAGGGTCTCTTGCCTGATATCAAGGAGGTGAGTAAATGATTATTTCAACTGGACTTTAAAAGGGGGCCCCGAGAAAAGGAGAAGGCCAATGCTAACACGAATGCTTCTCAGTGCTTCATCGTTGGCCATGAGGTCCCCGCCGACGACCCAGATGCCGGTACCTTCTCGACCGGCCCCAACTTGTGGCCCAAGGCTCTCAAGGACGAGGAGTTCCGAGCGCCTATCATGGACTACCAAGCTACCATGCTTAACCTCTCCAAGGTGCTCCTGAAGATCCTCGCCCGCGGCCTTCCCAAGGCCTGGAGTCAACCTCCTAATGCCATGGACGAATTCGCCGTGAACCCGTCCATGCCCATGAGACTGCTACATTACGCGCCTCAAGAAGTCCTCGACGAGCGACAATTCGGAGGTACGTACCTCACCCTCCCCTTTCCCAACGTCACACATTCTAACAAGAAGCAGTGGGCGACCACACGGACTTCGGGGGGATCACAATCCTGCTGCAGGAGATGAACACGAAAGGGCTGGAGGTGTGGTACCCGCCGACGGAGACGTGGATCGGGGTGCCGCCGAAGGAGGGCACGTACGTGATCAACATGGGCGACATGATGCAGAAGTGGACGGCGGGCTACTACCGCAGCGCGCGCCACCGCGTCATCACCTCCGGCACCAACCACCGCTACTCCGTGCCGTGGTTCCTCAACGGCCAGCTCAAGCTCAAGTGCGACGCCCTCGACGGCTCCGGCGTCGAGACCGTCGTCGGCGAGCACATCCGCGGCCGCCTCATCGCTACCATGGGCGAGGCCGGCAAGGCCCTCAGATAGGATGGATGCGGCTGTTGGTATATGCGCGCGCAAGCGTCTATGTGTGTAATTAGTTGTAGATTGCGAGGGGGAGAATTGTCCGCTGTTTAGGACGCTTTCTCCTTTGTAGAAATGAGATTGGTAGATCAATACACTTCACCAAATCTATGCACTTCGATCGCAGGTATTTTCAGAGTGGTCTTCCTTAATGGACCGAATTGCCTTGTAATGTCATGGTTTGTCTGCGGTGGGTTGCACATTTAGAGTTTGTGTAACCTTCCTATAACGGAAAGGGGGTCTGTTACCTGGCCTATTAGCGGTTGAACTAGTGCTTAGATCGAGTTTCCGTCGTGTAACCAAGTGAACACATCGAGTTTACTCGACTTGAAGTTAATGCAAGGCAATGCTTCGATATTAAACTGCAAACGCAGGGACTTATTACTTCGAAAATTATTAATTACTCAAGCTGTGATGTTTCGCCAAGTAGACCCCTTGAAGGTACTGATATTGTCATTATCCAGGTAACGGATGGCACATCGCCGTAACGAATTTCTACACAGTTGAGATCAAGACCATTGAAAATGCTTGGGAAGAGTATATTAACACAGGCGCTTGAGTTCCCAATCCCACTCGTTTCTAAAGCCCCTAATATGGTAACTATCCTATAGCGCCTCCTTATTCCTTAGGACTCTTTATTGCCCCTTTAAACGACCTAAACTTGTCAGTTATTCCTTAGTATTCGAGTGCGGATGTCCGCATACTCGTGGCTTAGAAGATCATATAGCCATATGTACTGTATGCTACCACAAGAGGGTGAACAACGTCTCTCCTTCGGCGCCTGTCTTCGCCGAGCCTGGAAAACCTTTGTAAATCCGACCACTCATTACATAATTTGGACTGCCAGCTCACCTACCTAATGCAGCGAGCATCCCAACACAACACGGCGGAGGACCGTAAACCCCTCACTGCTTCTGGATGTGAAATAAGGAAGCTTTTTCAATACCCCTTTTCATGATGCTCACATCTAAAACCGAGACCATTAGAGTACTTTATTAACTCTTGACTATCGTTGTTTACTTCTAGGTTGAACACTTGTATTTCCCTTGTGAGAGGAAACCCGGCATCTGAACAGTAGAGCGTACCAGAGCATATATTTCCGACAGCGCCCCGTGGACTAGCCCCGACGGGGATATGAGATCCTCGCCGTTATTCCCGTCCTTACTAGCCTTGCGTTACCTACCTAGGTAACCACGACGACTCTACTCCACGTAAGCATATGATCATGTGGCTACATGCGCGTAATGTACTAGTCTGACCAGCACATGAATACCCCCAACCACGACGCCCCGTTCGGTAGTACTTAATGGCCCGTATGTACATATATGCAACCCACCCCCGTCTGCGGGCCGCATCCTCCATTCTCGGACCCGGGACCCTGTTTATACTTACATGCGTACGCATACCACCCTCGTAACTGCAATCAAACTTCCACGTGGCCAACCCATGCGTGTCCCACGTCGTTGTCGGGAGGGACCAGCTGCATGTCAGCGTCACTTGCGTACCCGCCCGTACGTACCCGCACGCGCATGAGGACAGGGAGAGCCATAAACCACACACGCCACGTGAAGGCAAGGAAGGCGTTCCATAGAGGAAGCGAGCTGCTGCGGAATCCTTTCTTCCTGCTTGAGTCCCCATGCCATGGGACCGCAGATCTTGGTTGGCATGCAGATACCGACAACCATTACACGCGGGCTTGCCGCGTGCCTTAGACTCGACGGCACGCTATATCGCCACTCCCTCCTGTGTTACGATGGCTCGACGGGCACTTTGACACCCCCTTGCATAGGAGGAGGCATGAGTACGTACTTCGGTTTATGCGCCATTGTTACACCAGGACGCCTACTGAATGCCTGGTTTCCATACATGTGTATACATATGTACTAGTAGGATATTAGCTAATACTGTAACCAAGTTTACACACACGAGTTGTATGTGTCCTACTCATACCTACAATTTGACTACCCACAAAGTCCTACGATATGATGAACTAGCATTATAGATCGGATATACTGGGTATTCAGCAAGAGGCACATAGATGCTCGGAGGAGTAATAGACAGTTTATGGTGCGATTAGATATACCTTAAGGTGCGTCAAGTCCCTTGAAGGCTTATATAGCTGTTAGAGGTGTGGTTGATAGTCCCAACGTGCCTTTAATATCCGATTCATTGCTTATGTGAAATGAGGATTCATGTGACAGTCTAACTATGCGAAGTATATATATAGATTATCATGTATAATTCCATGTACCTTAGGTAGGTACTCAGAGGCGGCCAACTGCAACCCCTTTACTCTCAAGTACCTCAGTTGAACTCAAAAGTTTAGGTACCTGGGTACCTAAGCACCTGAGCAACCAGACGTAAGGTTATATAGTAAAATAACATCCAATTCTCTCACTTGCGGACACCAGTCCGCAGGGAGTAAAAATCACTCCCCTCTGGTCCACTGAGCTGTGGTAGCGGGTTTTTCGCGGAAGGGGCCTCCCCCAGCCGTCTTTGCAATTCTTTTTATTTACTCCTTTTTATTTTTATACCTTTTTTTCTTCTTTTTTTTTAACTTGCCACTTTCTAATTAAACAAATACATTTACCTAATCACTCTCCTTCCTATTTCCTTTCATTTCAAGAAGATATTTAGTCAGTTAATGACTTGGTTGCGCGCCGCCATATGTAACTTCTCCCAACTCCCTGCTCGCGAACTGACGATGCGGCTGCTTGCCATTATGAACCGGCACCAGCGGAAAAGAAGCGCCGATGAAATCTTCCTACTTCGGAATACACAGGTTCATTAAGTACGTTATTCTCTATGATTTAGAGATAGCTTGTTACGTAAACCTAATAATGGCCTAGCTACCCCTATGGTATGGGTTCTTGATGCTGGTATAGTGTTTTAGAGCGACGAATCAGGTTACCTGTATAGCTCTTAATAGTGTATATTTGCTGTGAGGAACAGAGCGGCGCAAAGCCCCCAGGGCATCCATCCAGCCCGCCCTAATATTCTATAATACACCTAGCCTTCGAGAGGTTCGGATAACGTATATACCTAAGGTACCCAAGATGAGCACCTCCGCACGCGGGATCTTCTACTCGCGATCCCCTTTCATCATTATCTTTCCTCGTATTCTCTTCATTCCCTCTTTTCTACCCTCGCCCCTTTCCAAGTGTACCAGCCAACACGTTCCGCTTCCCTAATTCCTCATTCCTTATCCCTTTTCTCACCTCCCACCAAGCTCCCTCAAGCACTCCCTAACAATCCCCACCGCCTCGTCCACGACCTCGTCCCCGCGGCGCCAGGTGTATAGCGCGACGCCGTGTCGATCCAGCACCTCCTGCGCGCGCTGCAGGCGGCGACGCCACAAGTCCAACTTCTTGTTTACGATAGGCGGACTGCTATTCCCATTACCGCTTCCGTACATACCCGTACTAAACCCAGAAGAAGCGGCAGGCGGTAGCGGCTCGAACTCACCCTCCGAGTCCCCGGTGCGCCGGCGGGCGAGATTATTGCTGGAACTAGCGACGGCAGCGAGACGTGGACTTAACCTCGTCGGGGCCGCCGAGCTGGACGGTGTACCTCGCCGCCTTGGAGGTGGTGGAGGTGCGCTTTTGGATGTGCTAGGGGAGTTCGAATTCGACTGTGTTCTCTGTAGCAATATATCGTTGCCCTTGCTTGTCTGATCAGACGACCTCTGCATCTGCGCCAGCGGGCTCGGCGTCAGTGCCCTAGCACTCGCTTGGCTGGGCTTGCGCGGTTGAGGCGGCGTGGGGGCCGGTGGTCTCTTATTATGGCCGAGGTCATTTTCGCTGGTAGTAAGTATGGGCACCGCCGGTGCGCTCTGTAGCGAACTTGGCTTCGCTGGTTTGGGCGGGGGCCGCGGCTTTCGTGCCAGGAGATCCATAGGTCTCGTAGGCGTCCTAGGTTTTTGCATCTCAGTGCGTTCAGATTCCACGCGCCGGAGCGGCTCTGGCTCCTCTGAAAAGTCGATTAGGTCGCCCATGTCAGGCTCGCTCATAGATTTAGGTGCAGTCGCTACTCGAGGAGGGACCGGTGGTCTACTGGATGTGCCGTCCACCTTACTGATATCACTCCTGGCAGATCCTTGGTCAGGTCGAATACCTGAATTCGTCCTAGGAATGCGACCGACGTTACTACGTCCATCGAATCCTGAGTCGAAATAGCCTGTCTGTTCAGGCGTGGTCACATCGCGGATAAAGATCGCGACGATCCTGCCGGGATTGGCGGCCGCTAACTCAGTGTATACCTCAAGATCAGCCTCTCCGCTGTCGCCGACCAGGAGAAATTTGCGCTCGGGGAAGTCCCTCATAATCTTCTCAAGCGTGCCCTTCTTCCGCTCGGCCACGGGCTCGAATATGCCCTGGAGCATGCCGGAGTACTGCTTGAGGTGCAATGAGCCCGGTGGCAGGCCGGCTAGCTTGAAGTACGTAGCTAGGACTGGATATAATTGCCAGGGGCTGTTGGAGCAGTAGTGTATCCGCACGCCGAGGTCGTGAAGCGCGGTATACCAATCCCTGACACCGTCCACGGTCAGGTCGCCCAACTCGCGGATGAACGTGTTGCGGAATATCTCCTTGGCGCCAAGCGCGATGTTAGAGCGTTTAATCGTATCGTCGATATCGCTGATCAAACTGACACCTCTGGGCTCGATGACCTGTACGGGTTCTGTGCATGAAATATCCTCGTTCGCAAGCACGCGCACGTGGGTGGGCAAGAAGTCCAGCGCCGCCCTGATGGTAAAATGTCCCGAGTCGTTGGTCTTAACGGTGCGCGATTGGGCGTGCGTCTCGTTGTAGAAGAAAAGCGTGATTGGCACCTCTACTAAGGGTGTTGTCATGAATGGCGCAATACGAGCCATCAGGTTCGCATTTGCGACTGCCAACTCCGCGTCGGTGAGTTCGGTGCCCCCTATTGTGGTTGCGCGTCCCTTGAGAGTGGGAGAAGATGGTGCAGATGGTGGTGATCGACTACCACTTTGCGGTGCTTGACCAGGGCGTTGCCGGTTCCCTTCATCTTCAGAATCTTCGTCTCTTGGGCGTTCGCTATAGCCTCCTTTTTGTGCAGCTTCCTCCTCAGCACGACCCTTGCGCTCAATTTCCTTAGCTTCTCGCGCAATTCTTTCACGTTCCCGTTCCTCTTCGTGCTGTTGATGTATTTGTGCTAAAGAAGGCTCTGCAGCGGCCGATGGGTCGGCTTGTTGGGCTCTCGGTGTTGGTATACCACTAAGTTGTCTTGCTAGACCAATTAATATCCGGTTGCGACGTGTCATTGGACCCCTATGCGGAATGTATATCCAGCCTCGAACGTCTACGTCTACGATAGCCTTCTCGTCTTCGTGTCGCGACCATTCGTTTCTCCAGTACTCCTGCTCATTCATACTCATAGTTGACGTAGGGGGAGGGCCGGCAGGGTTTTCGAATTGTCTTGACTGTCTCTTAACGTGCCTCTTCGCATAGGAAGGGAACAGGACCATCTGCTCGTTTCCTTTCGTTACGATCGCCACCTCGGGAAAGGACCCCGGTATCGTAATCTTGGATGCTTCGGGTCCATCTATTTCGCTTGATCTTGTTTGGTAGTATGACTCCTTGATCTCGTTGACAGCCGTCGCGCCCGCCCTGTACATGCTACCAGCCATAGCAGCGAGCTTCCTCCTCCTTGTACCTCTTTCGCGCCCGCTCTCGGCGCCCAAGTTCCCGGCTCCAACCCCATATCCCCCATACCCGGGTGTAGATGTCATCTTTCCAGCATGAGCCCTCGACCCATCCTTAGTACTCTTTTCGTTAGGAGCTGGCGAGCCGAGTAGGAGACGTCGTGCGTGGTCGACAAGTCGCGACTGCTCGCGGCGGCGGCGCTGACGGTCGAGGATGAATCGGTAGATGCGGCTTTGTATGTGGTGCTTGTAGTAGGGGAAGGTATCGAGGTGGAAGCCGATGAGGCGTTCGCGGTAACGTTCGCGCAGACTATGTGGGAACAAATACCGAAGGAGGGTCTGCTTATGATGGGGATGCGGGCGCGGGGGTAGGAATCGACGAGGAGGAGCCACTTTGGAGGATTATGAGGGATTGTCTCTTCCCTCGACGTTATATATGAATATGTACAGTTGTATACACATGCATCTCTCTGGCTACAGCCTCGCCGTTAATGATTCGCGCAGTGTGACGAACTACAAACCACCTGGCCCGTGTCTTCGGACAACCACTAAGAAAGAAGAATTCGACAACAACCAATTAAATTAACACATGGTTTTGAATTGGACAGCCTGGGCCGGGGGTGGTTATTGCGACGGACAAGATATTATCAGATGACCATCTTGAAGTTGAAAAAGTTGGGAGCTTGTGCCGTCGAGTCTCACTTGCGAAATGCACGTTTTGGTGGGGAGGCCGCGCACTGGTGACATCAGCTATAATCCCTGCTGCCCCTACAATTCCATATTTCGCGTCATGCAGAGAGGAATTAATACTCCGGACTTTTATAGTCTTGTTAATACGTCGTAGACCTCACTGTTATAACTTAAAAACGGTGCGTTATCCCATTTCCCCTTTGACTACAATAGAACCTCTTTTCATTATTATCACCTGGCCTATCTCTTCTTTCCCTTCCCAGCATTCTTGGCCTTCTTTTTCTTGTCGCCCTTCAAGTTCAGAACCGCCCCCTTTCCTGCTCGTTCGGCGGAGCCCTTCTTCCACATGCCCTCAGTCCTGGTTGACCTTGCATCTAGCTTCTTCTTGTCCTTGTTACTCAGCTTGCCGTTGCCTTTCTTCTTTAGTGACTCCTTCAATCCGTTCAGCTCAGTCCTGCCAGCCTCTTTGGCTTTCTTCTTGTCGTGCTGCGTTTCGAACCACGTCCGTTTTGGCCGTGACTTGATCTCGTCCTCATGGATGACCATATTCTCCCCCTTCTTGATTTGCATCTCTGCCTGTGCTAACTGTTTCTCCTCCTTCTCTTCTTGGGCAATCTCCTCGATCTCATCAGCCATCTCGTCAATCTTGTCTTGCCATTCGTCGGCCTCGGCAGGATCGATAATCAGACTGCTTATCTTGGCTCCTTGGGCTTTTCCTGCTCTCACCACAGCCTTGATTACTTTGCGGTCTGGTTCTGCAGCAAGTGTGATAGCAACACCGGAACGCCCAGCTCGCGCAGTGCGTCCTACACGGTGCACATAGATATCTTGAGTCTGAGGACCTTCGTAGTTAATAACAGTATCTATTCCTTTGATGTCGAGACCTCGAGATGCTAGGTCGGTAGCAAGCAAAAATGCAACTTTGCCATCACGGAAAGATTCGACACTCGAAATACGCTGGGGAAAGTTAGAAGCCGTGCTTTGGTCATGATAGGGGACAAGTTACCTGTGCCTGGTTCATGCTGCCGTGGAGTTCCGCGCAAGGTAGATTGAACAGGGCAAATATGAGCCGAGCACGATGTGCCTCTTTCTTTTGCCTGAAGAATATGATAACCCGCTCGGTGTGCATCGTTTTGCAGATATGGACGAGATAACCCATCCTCTTCTCTTCCCGGCCCGGTCTTAGCCTGACAAATTTTTGTTCCAGCTTGTCAACCACTTTCCTTTGAGAGTCTACCATTACTCGTACGGGCTTGTTTAGACCGGCACGGATAAGCCTGTCAACAGAAGACGTCATAGTGGCTGAGAAAAGCATGGTCTGTCGCGACTTAGGCAGGGTAGTAAGAATCTCATTCAGTTCGTCGGCAAAACCATCTTCCAACATGCGGTCAGCCTCGTCGAGAACAAGAATTTCCACTGTATCAGTGGAGAAACTGGCAGAATTCCGCATATGATCGATAAATCGACCTGGTGTCGCGATAATGACGTCGGGTCTTAGACGCAGCTCTGCTTCCTGGACCTTTAGACTCAGCCCACCCACTGCCAAACAAAACTTGATGTCCGTATGGCTGGAGAGCTTGGTTGCGACCGCATGACACTGGATCGCGAGTTCTCGAGTAGGGGTCAGGATAACGACTCGACTTGTAGGGATTTTATTCGGTCGGTAGAGTAATCGCTCCAGGATCGGGACAACGAAGGCGGCGGTTTTTCCGGACCCTGTGACGGCACCACCAACTAGATCCTTGCCTTCTAGCGCAAGTGGTATTGTCTTCGCTTGGATAGGCGTAGGTTGGCTGAAGGCTACCGAGTTTAGGCCACGTAGTATCGGTCGCGACAGGGACATGGTTTGGAATGACGACTTCCCGTTTTGCTTCCCTACGGACTTCTTTTCTTCAGGCGCGAAGAAAGCTTCTCTCTTGGCTGCTTCCTCGGGATCTTCTTGGTCGTCGTCCGAGTCATCTCCTGCGTCGTCGTCGGGATGATCGACGGGCGTCGCGACGGAATCGTTATCGGAAGCGTCCTCGTCGTCCCGTTCCTCCTGGTCAGACTCGTCTTTTTCCGCGCCGTCACCCGACTCTTCGTCCGAGGCAGCGCCCATACCGAACCCATCTGCAGCGAGAACCTCGTCGTCTTCGTCGTCTAGTTCAATATCCTCTTCACTGTCTCCGTCTCCGTCTATGAGCTCTTCCTTCTCACCATTTGTTTTTCCATCAGTCCCTTCCTTGACTCCTCTCCGCCTTCGCACAATCTCGTCCACATCGACGATTCTCTTTTGGACGGTCCCGTTCATGCCCTTTTTCGCTCCGTCGAAACCCCAGCCTTCAAAGTCCTCTGTCCTGAAATCTGTGGTAGCGTCTTCGGCGAACTCAAAGTCAGAGTCCATAGCTCCGTCGTCTTCATCTTTCTTGCCCCAGACGCCATTATCCTCGTCATCGTCT
This sequence comes from Hypoxylon crocopeplum, assembly GCA_022578875.1. Lineage (NCBI taxonomy): Eukaryota > Fungi > Ascomycota > Sordariomycetes > Xylariales > Hypoxylaceae > Hypoxylon > Hypoxylon crocopeplum. The sequence goes on from MU399562.1 coordinate 905,045, forward strand.
AATTGAGCAGATTTCTTGTTCTTCTTAGCCTTCTTCTTTGGCGGATTCGGCTCGAGTAACTCTTCTTCTTCGATAGGGAGTTCTTCATTGTCGGATAGTGTGTAAATGAAATCGTCTGCCTTGCGTTTGGAAGCCATTGCGACTGATATTCAAGCAATCTGTATGCTGGTACAAGCAACTTGGGCTTTGGTGACGGTTGAATTGACACTGCTGCAAAAATCAAAGGTAAATTAATTTTTGTGCCGGGCGGTGTACACAAATGACCCACTTCTTCGTCGATAGCCCCGCCATGCGGAACTCTTCCGTCCAAAGCAACTCTCTATCGTTCCTCCTTAACCTCGAAATAACTACAGCACATTTACCGTACAACACGGTAGGCTAATTGATTCATTTAGTTATTATTATCCTCGCCCCAGTTTACTTTAATTTATCGCCTTGCGTATAATCTTTCATTATAGCAGCTCATCTACTTACTTAGCCAGCAAATACCTACTCGTTAGGATCGTTAGAATCCTGACAGATGTTACTTACGCACTCTCTCTAGTTTCGACAGACAATAGATTGAGGACTTATAATTAACTTTCCACTCCATCTGGTCATTCGGCCTTTGGAAAGTGGTCAGAGCTGGAGCTTTATTGCTATACCTGACAACGAAGATGGAACTGATTCATATCTGAATTCGGAAAGCCCACATGCGGATAAGTGGCGTCTATTAGTTAGAATAGAAACTCAGGAGTCTCGTTAGCCTTACAGCTCCAAGCAACAATGATTCTAATTTATACAGAGACAACAACACCGGATTATCAAGGATAGCTTTCTTTGCATAGCCACTTAAGGAATTCATATTATTTGAGAAAATGACATTGGTTCAACAATATAAATACCTAGTGAGTCCCTATTACATCCGCCGTAACCTACTATATACTAACATACCCAGATCGCCAAAAACCTATATAATATGTGTTAGAGCTAATGATAATGCGGTGGCAGAAATTGAGTGGGCCTTCCCAACATCCAATGTCTATAAAGCCTCTGTCGCGGCGGCTATGGGCGCGGTCGGATTTGGCACTGCCCTTAGATCCTCTTATTAGAGACCTAGAGTCAATTCTTTAGGCTTGGAATTATTTAAAGAAAGCTGGGAAGTTTCAAAAATTAATAATTTCTTCGCATAGTTATACATTTCTCTTTATTTTACGAAATTTGCTCATAGGCGTTACTACCAGGGAATTGATGGATCTTTAGGTACTTTCTAGAAAGGTAGAGATGGTTTCCAGAGCACCGACACAACTTATACTCATATGTAAAGACTACGAACCTCTAAATCGACCAGTCTCATGGTATACTTCGGATGCTTCAAGCTTCTAAGTCCTCTATCGGGACTTATCATCTGCATCGGAAACTAAGACATAAATCTGTAAGCTATGCACAATGAGAAGTATGCTACGTAAAGTCTGAATGGACGTCCATCGTCCATCTCTCACTCATTCTTGCTCTACCTGCACTCGGGTTCCGCTGCCTGTTCGACGGCTCACTCATCTCCTGGCAATCTCCCCTTGCTGCCAAACTCTCAAGGCAGACACCACTACAACAACGAGTGTCAGTAATTACTTCTTTAAGTAAGAGGTCTGAGGAGTTTAGGCGTGTCTCGGGAGCAACAACTCCTGAGATAAGCCAGAACGGGGAAAAAGGAACTCTCGATGTTGCATACCGGCCATGGCCGCCCATCGCTCGCCGAGAACCCCACTGGCTCCCGTGCCCAGAAATCTGAATCTCATTACCTCGTCCGGTCGCGGACTTCGTCTCGAATCTGCCCATACTGCAACGCTGTATCAAGCACGGGATTAGTGGATCTGACGATATTGCCTTGCCGCGAACATAGAGCGCGTGGCGCTCTATTATTCGTTGGCTAGGTACGAGTCTATCCAGAACAATACACCGTCGCAGCTATTTGCTTCGGGATACGCACAGGCAAGAACATATACCACGATACTAAATAGGCATACTCACATCTCCTTGCCATCACTCGAGAACTCCCCGCCGCCCGTGAAATGCCACGCATCGCTGCCCACACCGGGCACGGGGTCAGGTGAAGTCCGAATCAGCTTCCAGCCGGACGACGCGGCGCCCAGTAACGAGACGGCCGGGCCGGCGCTATGCCGCCACTCGAAGGTCTCGCGCCGCAGCCGGCCCAAGTCGCCGGGGTCGGCGGCGCCCACGTCGACGTCGAAGGCGTACGAGATGTGCGGCCAGCTGACGACGGTGCGCAGGGGCTCCTCGGGCGAGATGCCGCTGCCGGACCCGGGCAGCGTGATCACCGAGTGGACGCCGCCCGTGAACGTCTTGTGCCGCTCCCCCGTGGCCAGGGGCGGGCGGTCGGCGGTGGGTCCGTCGTGCAGGGTCAGGTTCGGCTGCCCCGCTGAGGGGTTCGGGGTCTGCGACACGGCGAAGAGCGGCGGTGATCCGTCTGCTCCGAGATGGTACACGCCGCTTGTTGTGCTGCGGTATAAGCTCCATGATGCGGGGAACCTTTGCGGCGTTGCGGACACTGGCGATGATGGGAAAGACGTCTGCACCGGGACTGGGTGAACCCGTGACGATGGTATGAATGGTCTTCCTTGAGATATTGCTGACACCCCTGGTGGTTCTTCTTCGGGATAGCGGCTGTATGCCGGGGGTGCTTCGTCTGGGTTCATTGTGTTGCGCACCACTCCAGTCTTGCGCGATGTTGAGATGGAGTAGAGAGCAGGTTAAAACCCACCTTCAAGTTAGTACAAAGGAGACCTCTACCTCTTAGACTTCTTCGAAATGTCGTGAATTAACAAAGGTTGCAGTAGGCAATGGATAAAATTCGAATCCGCACAAGTAGACTACCTCAGTTAAAAGAATCAACCGCGGAAATTAGCAGATGTTCCACACAGTGATCATGTGACCAAACTTCTCTTCTGAACTAAGACGATGTGACCATGCGATATCTTGCAGCAGCCTCTCAATCGGGTAGATTTATATTATTTACTCGAATTTGCTGCCTAAATCTGTCGTAAGGCCAACTCGACCTATAAGTTGTTACGTGTAAAATCGAAGTAAGTCGTCACTTTCTTGGGAGAGAAATACTCTCGATTAGTGAATTATAGTTGTACCTAACGGGGCGCTAAACTTTTTTGCATCAACGGTAAATGAAATGAATTCCCACTCCCACTCCCACTTCCGCTCCCGATCCCAATCCAACTCCTGTTCCGAAATACACATGGTCCATTATTATTCATCGCCTTTTAAAGTGTTCTCACTCACAAGGGCGCTCTTCTCCGCGATATTGTAGCCTAGAAGCTGGAGCGAGGATATCTGTAAGATCTCCAAGACGGGCACGTCCGCCTTGACTTCTCGCAGCAGCCAATTTCTCACCTCTGCCGCAGCAAGCGAGTCCACGCCATATACCGGGGTCGGAGCCGACACGTAGATGTCTTCTAGCGCAATCATCAATGTCTTGGAGAGCTTCCTCATCAGCGCGTCCAAGACGATGCCTGCGGTGGCCGAGGTCGACACGATTTCTTTCAATTGCTGAGCTAGCGAAGGACCGGGCTGGGCGCTGGTGCGATGTGACGCGATCTCGTTCTCCACCACGTAGCTGATGGATTTGGCCATACCCAGGTCGATGACTATCGCCAGCAGACCATGAGAAACTGGTGGACTGGGGAGTCTTGGGACGCGCGTTAGCTGTGGCATTATTGCCCCGCGACGTATCTCCGACCGCGCCGGCGGAGCTGGCGAGCATGACGAAGTCCAACTATCAGAGGACTGACCTGTCAAGAGGTCTCCAAAGACAGGAGGCGAAGACGGTCATTTGTATGTATACCCGGGGCCTCCCCTAAATACCTAGGTTGTAGTCCCTCGCGGAACAACGTAGTCATTTACCCCCCCCAAGTATTGTCCACATTGACTTTGACAGAAATGGCAGAAACGAGGAGGATTATGATATTAGCATAGGCGAAATCCGCCTACCAAGACTTAAAAAATTGCTCAGTAGTTCTGAATCGAACGATTCTGAAGCTATGAAAGGATTCGAAGAGCTGGAGCTTGGGGCTGAGAGCCGTTTAAATGACTACCTACCTAGGTACCTACCTAGCTCAGCCCTATATGTAACATAATTACCCCTTTGGGTAATATGGATGACAGTACTTCCCACGAAGTCTAATTTGTGGTCCACTTAGCGGCCCCTATACCCCCTGACCCCTATACTGCGAACGTACTATAGCTTCATTTGATAGAGCTCAGTATGTTGCAGCCTCTAATACTCCTCTTCTATTAGTTTGTTCTATCAGTGTTTTCGAAGCCTCTATCATTTTATAGGATAGCAAAGTAGAGCACCGTAGTAATAACAAGCTCACAATGAGATTTCTTTGCTTATATAGGTGGTATAGGGACTAGCGTTGAGGTGAGTTTAATATTTATAGTCTTAGGTTTTTAATCATTAATATGGAATGTTATATTCAAAACTCAAACTACATACATAGATAGTGAATATCAAGCCTTAGGAGTTGGAAAATAGTAGGGCTGCTAGTCAACGCCTACGTGGGGCGTAGGATCTTCGATCTGCTGTTACAACGAACAGGGGATGGTGGTCTGGACATCGTTCGATAAATCTAGGCTTCATGTACATACCTATGTAAGCCGTGCTTGTTGGTTCAAGGATTTGGATTGTAATCCCTGAAAATATCCGACGCGGCGAAATTCAACTGTTAGATTGGAAGGATAGCCAAGTACAATTTGGATGGATCGTTCGCTTAGGTGCAAATTCCCTCGGTGCATTTAGAAATATTGAGGAATACCACGACACATGTTCCTACCCACTGGTTCTTCTCAGGCAGAACGCGGCATCGCGACCCAAGCCTGTATGTTATATTCGCAGCTCGGCCAACTCACGGTCTAGTCCTAGAAATATTTACTAAAAGTAAGCTCCAGTTGCTCATCTTCTCATGGGCTAGCACGGCCTACCATCCAAGCGAAACAACCCAATAACGCTTCCCTTGCTAGAGCGAAGATCTAGTCGCGCAGTTTTATCTTTCACCATGAGCGACTCAGAGACTAAAATGGCCTCTCCGGTACCTCACTGTAGTGATAGCGAAATCGTCCCTAACGATTCGCCCGAGACCCCCGAGAGTCCCCAGCCCACCGCAGAATTACACAACCTTCAACTGGTCCTCGTTATCCTAGGGTTGGTATAACTTAGAAGTTCTTCCAACATGCTCACATGCTAACCGTGTTGTCAGACTTTGGTTATCGCTCTTCCTCTGTTCGCTTGAGACGACAATCGTCAGCACCTCTCTCATTCACATAGCGAACGATCTCCACGACCTAGGCGACGCGAGTTGGATCGTTGTCGCATACCTCCTAACCTTCAATGGTAACTCCTTAGTCGATTCATAATTTAGAACCATCGAATAACCGACTTTCGTAGCGTTCATGCTTATATGGTCGAAGTTGAGCGACACATTCGGCACAAAATGGCTCCTCCTTTCTGCCAATGTTGTCTTCTGCGTCTTTTCTATTGCCTGTGCCGTTTCGAAGACTATGGTTCAGTTGTAAGTCGCGCACACTCGATATCAAGCCTGATACTAAGACGATCTCCTCTTGAAATTATCTTCCGAGCATTCCAAGGCGTTGGCGGCTCAGGGATGTACTCTCTCACCTTCGTCATCTTAGCTCAGGTGGTGCCCATAGATAAATCGGCATATATACCGGTATTCTCAGCTCGGTCTTTGCGTTGGCCAGCTTACTTGGTCCGATCCTCGGGGGTGTGATATCTGACCAAAGCACATGGCGTGTAAGTCTTCGAGCACTGGTTTCCAGAGACTTATAAGGAGTTATACTGATATTTTAATAACTCAAAGTGGATATTCTGGCTTAAGTAGATCTTATCTCCTTCGATCAAGTTGATTTCCAGTAGTATACGACTAACTGCGAATAAGTGTCCCCGGAATTGCCGTCGCATTTACAATTCTTGCCAAGTTCATGAACGGCGGGAAGTCTAGCCAGCAAGTCCTAAAATCGATGAAGACAATGGACGTTGTTGGTGCTTTCCTGTCTCTCGCTTGGGCCATACTTCTCATCTTCGCGTTGCAGGAAGGAGGAAAGGCTTACAGCTGGAATAGTAGCGTTATCATCGGCACTCTAGTGACCGGAATTGTAATGCTCTTTGTATTTGCTGCATGGGAGTGGTGGATCTATCGCCATTCCAACACAGATAGGTTGTTCCCGGTTAGTCTCTTGAAGAGATCGGTAGTTGTGCTATTGTTCTTGTAAGGCTGACCCCGCTCACTTACTACGGCCCGGAGACTGCCAAATTCATTTGTAATGGCACTGAATTTGTTAATGTGGAATAGGAACCTACTTCTTCTCGGCTTCACATTCTACGTCCCCGTTATTCAAATACCACAACGCTTCCAATACGTGAACAACCAGACAGCGACACGGGCCGGAATCCTCCTCCTCCCTCTGACATTAGTCTCCCCAGCAACAGCATTGGCTGCTGGTTCTCAGGTTGGAATACACCGCTTCTGGGCTCCAGGTCTAGCCATCCTGGGAGGCTGCCTAAATCTCATCGGAATAACCTTGATGAGCACTCTTCCAATTGGCGGCGATGTCCCAGCGGCCCAATTCGGATACCAAGTAATAATTGGGATGAGTCTTGGGCTTATGACACCAACTCTACTATACTTACTGAAAGTCGAAGTACCCGAGAAAGACATGGCCGGTGCTATGGGTGTCGGCAACATGGGTCGAACGCTGGGAGGTTGTATCGGTTTAGCAATATGCGGGTCGGTGCTGCAATCCGAGCTGAACACGGAACTTCCCAAGTTCCTCAGTCCGCAGCAGATCGCTGCTATTTCTGCATCCTCGGGTTCTACCGCCCAAGTACTCACCCCTGAACAGCTCGTTAGAGTAGGAGGAGTGTACGGCGATGGATTCAACTTAGAATTCAAGGGACTGATAGCTTTCGCCAGACTCGGTGTCATCACTGCAGTTCTGCTCTGGTTCTCCCACATGCGTTCATTGAAGAACAAAGACAGCCTTGAGGGTTACAGGGGCGGTATATCTACAGAAATGGCTGAAGCGTAGGGACTACTTGTCTCAGGGAGACCATTATGCCACTTCTATACCTCTATGGGGGAGTCTCTATACATTTTGCATTGTCAAGAGCTATCTCAAGTGCTAAAGTGCCCATGAACGAGCTAACCGTCCTTGACCGGCCGGTCGACAATGTGAGGAGACATTTGCCAGTCACCTCACCTATGCTAGTGGCTTCGCTTGCATATAATTCGGTTTCAGCCAGATAAGAAATGCATTACCGAAGTAGTAAGTAGCCTAGAGGAGTCCTGCATATGCGGTATAACCCGCAGACAAACAAGGTCGAATTTCACAGAGGGCAGAGGTGCATGAGAGGGCCAGTTTTCCTGTCACACGTTACAATCTCAGTGGCTTTTGTCTGAGTGGCACAATAGAAGACTCCGATCGGTGTGGCTTCTAGTCCTTCGCAAGCAAAAGTTACCAGGAGTACACGCAAGTCTGGCACAAAGCGATGAAAAACATCGGAGAATGGAGGTATACTTTGCTTCTCTAGATTCGTTACATGTATTTTGGATATAGCATTTTCGTTCATCTATGCTTCTTAGAAACAATTCAATTTGCTAATGTCTATCTATCTAACGTATGTACGAACACGGAAAGTCAATACAGCCCAATCCTCTGACAAATGGCCTTGTCCTTCTCCTCGGCTTCTGCTAGGCCTTCTGCGCGTTGCTATTTTACCAAGTTCTGGCAGTTCTATTGACATAAACGAAGTTTGTTGAGTTGTGAGGAAGATCTTAAAGATATCATCGCAATAGCGCTTCTCCTCGTCTCCTGGTAGATCACCAACCATCATTCTAATCTTTTTCTTCCACAGACCACTGCTTCCCTGTTCGAAGTCAACGCTTTTGTTGCTGCCACGGGGCGGGATAACGTCGTGGTCTCCTTTGAGGAGGTTTTCTATTTCCCAGCAAAAGCCCATGGTGTAGGCGTGGACGTGAAGAGCGCCGGTCCTTTCTTCGCTCTTGTTTTGTACGAGTATTTCTAGAATACCACCATCCTCTACTTCCACCAAGCACTCTGAATGTGAACAACTCGATTTAAACGGCACTCCTTGTGAACAGCCTGGAGAATAGATCTTCCCCTTTGTATTGTTGATCAACTGAACATCGAATGAATTTCTAAAAGGAGGGGCCGGGTGTTCATTTGCCATGTTCTTTACTAGTTTGAACCTGAGAAAGTGCTCCAGGACATCCAAAACAAAGTTGGCGTCTTCCTCTAGGTCATAGGGGCTAGCGGGAAGGTTCGGGATTACTTGGTTCGACTGGTCTCGTATTTCGTACTGATCGTTGGCAATAACCGCCACATAGAATGAGAAAGAAGTATGTGGTACTACATCGTCTATGTATTGGATGTTGAGCCAGAGCCTCTCCTGCAAAGCTGCTGTCCACACACCGCGGCATGGGAGACGAAGCTCGAGCTGGATAGGGAATTTTCGGAACGATAAATGAGAGCGTGGTATGGCAGTCAACCCAGAGGCAGCGGTAACCGATGATGAATCTAACACTGTTAAATCCGACAAAAGAGCTCTCGCGTGGATGACCTCCGCGATGATTGAGTCGTGTAAAGCTCCAGAACTATGTTCTGCGGAATCAATAGTGCACAGAGCGAATTGATCTCCATCGCAGACGCCGTGCGCCTGGCCAGCTTCTAATTGGAAGAGACCCGACTCGTTTTTGAAGACAGGAATTGATATTGCGTCAATGGCGTGTCTAGATTCTTCGAAGAACCAGAGGCTCTTGTTCCCATAGAGCATTGGCTTTTGTTTCGGGCAAGTTTCCCGAAATCTTGCACACAGGTAGGCGTAAATTTGCTGTTGTCTGCCCCCTACACGACCTTGTTTAATGAAAGCCCTGAGTAAGAAATACGACAGAGCTCCGTGCTTTTGTTTGTTTACGGTAACTTCTTTCGCCTTTTCCGAGGGCCGGCAGGCAGCGAGAATAGTATACCCGTCCGGATTGATCAGCCAGTTTGGACGCATAGAAGCGCCTCGGAATGGTGAAAGGATAGCCTCATCTTCCAACCCTGGGCTCTGTCCAAACAATGGGGGGTATTCCTTATCCACGGCGGAGTCATAAGGGAGGAAACGAACCAGATCGTTGACGCGTACTACGCCCCCGGAAAAGCAACAGTCTAGGATGAGCGTAACGACCAATTTCTTTTCAACCATTTTCCTCAGTAGATGCGCCAATTCTAAACCTCGTAGATATCGAATGTCGGTTCCACGGATTCCCTCTAGTAGGACCAACGCCAGGTCACCCGAGGAGGAATTGGAATATTCGCTCCTGGGTTCTATCGCTGTGCCATGTCCAGAGAAGTGGATATAAACAAAGTCACCAGATGACGCCTTCGCGGTTATCTTCTCAAAGCTAGACACCACATTGCTATGAGTAGGCAGAAGTCCCGAACTCTCGGTTGCAACAGAAAGGTCCCGATCCTTGGAGGTCGCCGTGAGCATTTGAATGTCAACTGTAGCTCCCGACTTGGTCAAATACTCTCTGATCTCTTGAACATCACGTACACATCCATGTAAAGAGCAGCCCTCCTCTGGATAAGCGTCAATACCGATCAGTAGCGCGTAATGTTTCAATATAGAATTTCGATCCGTCATTGCCAGAATTAGAAAACCCTGGGCTGGGTAACGAAGGGTTCGGGAACCGAAGTGCATATATTGTTGAATAAACGGAGCGGGGAAATGGATTGATTACCCAGCATAGGATTGCGTGTCTGGAAGCCACACGGCTTTATTGGTTCCCTGCAACGAGCGTAAGGCTACCTAGGTAGATATCAGCCAATTTCTTACATGCGGTAATTCCAGAGCCAGTACAGTATTTCCCAAGTTCCATAAAATACTCAGTGCCTGACAATAAAAGACTACTACCACCGAAGCGATCAGCCTTGACATATAGGTTATGTCTCATGTCGCATATAATTATCAGATTTCTAGCCGTCCTCGTTTGGAATGATGAAATAAGCTGCCCTCCTGCCTCGCACCTTATTACAATAGCTCAGGGCTCAGTCTGTCGCATAAAACTAGGAGATACCAATATCCCCTGAAATACTCCAAAGTCCACGATTCAACGAGTGGCCTGCGATGCGTAAGTCAAGCTCGATAGACGACATCAACATTAGAATCAAGTATCATCAGACGAACTAGCGTCGTCCGAGTCCGTTTCGCGGTCTGAGTAATGAGTAACTGAGAGATAACGAAGTAAGGGGCACTGGTCATCCGATCCGCCCCTCCGACAACAGTAATCATTGACTGCATTCCTGAGAGGATTTTCGCCATCCGTGGAGTCAAACTCGGGAATTGATAGGTTCCATAACTCGTCGCATTCCGTTCCATCTTCCCTTCGACCATACAGCCAGCCGCAAATGCAACATTTGTCGAGGTCCAGAGTATTGCGAACGTCGGAGAGGAACTGTATCCACGAAGTATCTACAAGGTTGATGTCTCGTAAACACAAGTTGCGCAATGTATCCTTATGTAGCTCTAGTATGGGTGTCAGCTTTGACCTTTCAAATTCAATGCCCTCCAGATTTAGAGCTTTTAACCGACTCCATTTATGAGTCGGAGAAAACACTTGGTCGAGAGCGGCGCAAAAGTGAAGATTATCAGAATGCCACGTAAACTGAATTTCTATGACTTCGAGTTGGTCCAAGGATTGCAACACAGTGCGCAGCACTCCGTTGTCCATGGCTGCCCGGCACTTATCGATCTCGGTAATGTCGTCCGGTTGTTCAATTCCGTTCGTTTCATTTAACCATGTGTCGATATATAATTTTATACGTGTCAGGTTTGAAAGGGGTGAGAAGAGGCGTCGTGCGGTCTCTAAATCTCGATCGAAGAAACGCCAATTCAATGACGCAGCCCGCAGCACCCGTATTTTAGCGGGTGAGAATGCAAGAGCCTCAAGAAATGCTTCCAGCTGGTGACATCCTTCCGGTTGAATGTTCCCTCCCGGTTCCCTAAACAAGTTGTCGAACGGTGTCTTTTTTCTCTCCAATTGGTACGGCGCAAAACCCGACGACATCACGACCTTCTCGAGTTGGGTAAGACGCGGTATGGCTTCTCTAAGGGCGATAAAGTCAATTCTCCGGCGCAAAGCCACCGCACAATTCTCAACTTCCATCTTGTATTTTGAGTACGCGGCTCCAAGTTGCGTCTGTGTGAGATCAGGTCGTATTCTCATTGACGATTCTGGATATTCGTTTTGGATAAACGTCTCTATGGTGACCATTCCCTTGTAATCGTCTTTATATTTGTGGAAGGAACCCGTAGGGAACTTCAGTGTGTTGGCCATATACGCAAGCGACTTGACACACCTTGCGAGGCTGTACTTTTTAGAAATGTCTAGAAGATGGTCTAGATCATCTTGGTGGAGGTAAACAAAGATTTCCCTGTGACTGTAATAGGCTCCGACCTCTGAAAACATCTTCCCGAGCAATCGAAAGGTATACACGTCTTTCAAATCTAAGGAAGAACAGATGAAATGCAGTAGTTCGAGCGGGAGCCGATCCATGTTGACAACAGAAATAGTTACAAGAAGTTGTAGAATTTTGCAGGTTGAGATTGCAGGCTGAGGTCACAGGTTGAAGGTTGAAGATTGCAGGTTGAAGGTGGAGGTTGGAGGTTGGAGGTCAAATATTGCGTGTTGGTTCGTGTACTTGTAAGACCTCAGTGGATTGATTATGTAATTGATAGTGGCTAATACTGTGGCGTTGAATAACTGTTATCTCGACTTGGGTACATGTATCCTTTTTGCTGGTGAAATATCTGACAGATCTCAACACAAAAACATATGGAAGATGATCATCGATAGATCTCAAAGGGTACAGTAGTTGATCCTAGAAGCCCCCCTTTGGACAAAGCTCTGAGGTGTTGGCTTACCGATAAGGAGAACTTTCCCCCTTCCCCCGTCCATTTCAGACCCGAATAGAAGTCATAGAGACATTCAAAACTTCATTAACGATGATCTCGATGGGCGGGTCACGCAAATTTTCCTATTCCCTTGTTCTAAATCAATGCTTTCCTTCTCTACTAATGGGTTTCAGCTGAAAGACGTAATTCTTGTGTTATACTTCACCTTGAAATCTAGACGATCAAATAGCAGGAAGTTATAGCTATGAAACTTGTTATTATAAGTTTGCGTGATATAATACTAAAGCATTGCTCAACTAAATATTGTTCAAGGCTATCCTAGTGGTAGATGTTAGGGTATTGTTTATCTTTCTTTTAATAAACAGTAGAAATTCTCATTCTTAATTCTGTAGGAGACGACTGGGCTTAGTTCTCTGTGAGTAATCGAGTTGTAGCAAAGGAAATCAGAAGAAATATTATCGTATGAGAGAGGTGTGGCAAAGGGCTAGATCAGCAGAAATTACTGGTGTTGATCAAACGAGGCAATACGAGTAAACTACCGGTAGGTATACAGTAACATTAGATGGAGGTACTTCGCTAGATATATGTAAATACTTCGATATCTTTTATAGTAGCCTTGCCCATGTACGTTAAATGGCGCTCCCTCGATACTAGCAACTCAAATACACTGACAGGCGCTATTATGTTCAATGAAGACACGTTTAGATTTGATAATCTAGAAGGGAGCTTGTGTGTATTGTAGAAGAACTGTTACCTAGAACATCATCCTGTTGAACTTAAGTTACGTGCGTGAAGCATTAGTAAGTCGACTTTTCTGGCACCTATTCATGTTAATCTCTTTTCTACTTCGTCAGTATGGGTGGTGAAGGGGTGCCTAGACTTGGCTGCTCCGAGTGTGATCATCCAATCATATCCTATCGTCATGCTGTTATCACCTCAGGGATCCATACCTCTTGCCACGCAAGGGCTGGAGCATTGAAGTCACGAACTCAAACATACCATTCTCAGGAGGCATCCCGATCGGAAGATTTCCCTGAACTCAGCAAACCTGACCTGCCTCATCTACCATCTGTCTAGAGAGGTGATAAGGGAATTATTCTGCCGCCCACAATCCCGGTAGTTTAATGTCCTCGCTCTGCTTCTGAGGGGCAGCCAACTGTCTAATACCCCTTATCTAATGTGTTAGTCCCCGCAACCTGAATGAGCTACGCCTATAGACATCCGGCTTTCGCGTGTTTGCTACAAGTAGCACTTATGCCGTAGCTTTAGCACCTTCATTCGTAAGGAGACTCTATATACCGTGTGGCGGACTCTCTTTGCTCTCGTTTCAGCCACAAGGAGTCTTACCTGATAAATATAATTAAGGGACCAATTGTAGTATCTTTAGTCTGTTCCACGTAGTCAGCGAGATGGTGAGAAGGCTTTCAAGGGGAACTCCCCGCGTTGTCAGCGGCTCGGCTACTACGCGGATCAGCTCCACGTCGCCAAGATAACCTCTGTTACGTAGGAAAGTCCCGGGCGTGATAATGAAAAAAGGGAGGAAGAAAGCTGGGCACATAGAATAACGTGACGAAAGGCAGACTACCCTTGGCATTATTAATCTATTCTCATGTACACGTGCGGTGCCAGCTGGTTGGGCTTGCCTATTAAGCGCCGAGATTCTGAATCACACACACATTTTTGTTTAGTCGCAATATTCATGGACATTCATTTGATAAACGGTTCATATTAGACGAGTCTAGATGGTGACTCGTAGGGCTAAAGCAGCGTCTTACACTGCTATCGGATATAGTAATAATAATCCTGTCTTAATTGAGAGGCGTGTATGCCCAATCGAAATCGCGCATGACCACCCCGTGGGGATCTTGATCTTTGGGCTTGGCGAGATGGCTGACCACTTGAGAACTGACGACTCAGAGGTGAGCAGTGAAAATCTCCTCGTCAGCTCATCCCCAACTTGGGAAAGTTACCTTCAGAAGCGCTTGTCCAATTGAGGTTCGCACAATCCCAGTGGTCTGGGTGAAGTGAACTAAGTAGGTATCCTAGCAAGCAGGCTATACTATGCTGGATATACCAGGTACGAGAGAGCTATATTCATTAAAGCTGGTCTAGTGAAGAGAGACAAAATGTCGCGTTCCATGGTTCCCCTCAGAGCTGGTGCTACGCTGAGTCGGCAGTACGAATATGGGGCTGTAAGGGGAAGAGACGCATATAACAAACGCGGTTATACGTGTGTACTGTATCTTCCTATTCTTGTGCGTGTCCAACAGCAGCTAACAGACAGCGACAGCCAGCTGCAAGGCGACCTTTCTAAACTGCTAATGTGTCGTATTCGCTTCGTGTTCTCGCCGGAGGGACATGGGTTTGATTGGGAGAAGGTCGATGGAAGCGAAAATGGAAGCATTCCCCTTTTAGACGACTAGGATCCGGGGGAGCCATTCAGCTTGTCTTATTTTCTCCGTCGTTCTCTACCTTTCTTTTTGTCTTCCTTTTCCGACCGCGTGACCTCTGAAATTTTACCCGCGTTAGAAGTGATGCTGACGCTCGACAGGCCGGCGATTGGCTCCTCTAGGAGGAACCCGGCGACTTTTCATCAATTGGCGCGAGGTCAGTAGATATTAACGGGATACGCTAATAGGCGTGTTCGCATTTGACTGGCATTCATCACACGATGTCATCACATACTTACGTACGTGAGGGTGACGGCGCAAGTAATATCCTCGCTTCGCCTGGCTAATATCGTATGTAAGGGGAGGGAAACGTAATAAATGTGAAGTAGTGAATCTCTGTCTGGGGTAAAGACACAAGAAAATATACAGTAATTGTTAAAAGTACTATACATAGCTGTTACATGATGCGTGATACTGCGTGGCATTGGCGTCCCCGCTTTCCTTCTCTTTTCAGCGGTGATCCCCGTCCCCCAGATCTGGTCTGGTCCCTAGACCATTCCCGTAGAGTGTTACGGGAGGCTACCTTGGACGTGCTAGAGTGTGATACATGTCTCTACGTAGAAGTATCGGCGTCAATCATGTTCGCCTTGACATGTATAAGTGTTCAAGTAATTGCATGATAGCTTGTTTTTAACCTTCTTTTCATTTTGGTCAACCTTGTGTCGACGGGATACTACCTACCTGGACGAAGTCTTATGCGGACCCCTTGCTTTCCAAGCAGACGGGAATAACTACTTATCCTGGCATGAGGATACAGTCATTACAGCAGTTGGCTGTTACCGCTGCTGGTCCAAGGCACAGCATTACATAGGACGAAGCATCCGTCGTTTGCCTAAGCCGAGAAACATGAAGTACCAACGTCGTAACCTCGTGTCCTTAAGAGGACGAGGATTAAATGAGGTAGGATGTGGGGAAAGGGAAAAACGGACCCCGGACAGGGCTGGTGGAAGAGAAGCCAGTAGCAGATCATCCAGTCCGCGGCTGTTGCAAACTCCGGGGATCAGACTGGAGTTTTTCCTGTCAGACACAGTGCAGTCCGGGGTTTTCTATGTATGTAGGTGCGTACGCATGCTTCAATGAGGGGAAACAGAATTGATAGGTTCTTATTGGATCCAATCGGGACACAGAAACAGAAGAATAAGCTTGTCAGGGGATATTCGTTGGTTACTATCGCTTGTTGTGCGCCCTGGCTTGTTCTTAATGTGCGATGGGATTCGGTGAACCTGATACTTCGTCGACATGTTCTGTTAGTATCTTAGTCATACCGGTAATAAGAGAAGGAGGAATAGAGATGTAGACCATGGCATCTTATTACTATGTACACTAGGCTTTCGAAGAGAACTACTGCAGGTTTCGCTTGGCTTGCTTTAGTTATTGCCCTAGCCTTAGTGTTTCTCATCACACTTAGATGTTCACTGGCTGACTGGACAAGGGTTTCCAGGAACCCGACGAGTAACAGCCTGTTACCGCTGGAGCTCGACACGGCGTCGTCTCCGAAAGCCGTACGTACAGTACATAGCGTCATGTATCTAGAGGATGCGACCTCACGACTTACCTGCCGTACCTATCTTCATGTTATTACAAGTCCCTGCATACATACAGTATACGTACCAGGTGATAAGAAGAGGGAAAATAGACGTGTCACCAATGGCCAGATGGATGTCGGGATCTGTGTTCAATTTCACCGTTCGACAATGATTGAACGCGAGCAATACTTCCGATCGTACGATTGCAGCTCTTCGCATTGCCTCTTTCGCTATCCATCCCTGGCTCGTCTTCCTCCTTTCAGCTACTCGCGCTACGCTTCGACTTCATCCACATGATGCGCTCTTCATGTGTATGACACGCAAGAGAGCCTCTTCTCCCGCAAACTAATCCCTACCGCTTACCTTGCCGTAGGTACCTATCCTATCCTACCTTGTTAGGTCGTCGCCAGCCAACCTCTCTGACATTATTCATAGACGCTCTCCCACCGGACGAAGGTATCCTCGGTACCATTCAGTCATCTGACCGCCACCGCCATACCTAACCCATTGTTCTCCTGATGCTGACGACGACTTCGGTCCTTCTCGATTGTCAATCTACATAAGGCCCTAGCTTACGTAGCTGCTCTTCCTATGCTGTCTCTGTTTTTCACTCTCTCTTACATTGGCATTGACATATTGAGATCGAGTCGCATAAGGGCTGACAGACCTAAAACTGCCTAAGTAGGTACCAACCGACTAACTTACCTCCCCAGCTACACACACCTGTCTCTCACCCATGCGCGATCTGCGCCCTCGTGCAACTTGCAGCGTACCTAGCATAGCCTAGGATAGGTAGGTACTTCGTAGTGTTCGCCTGGGATACCCAAACTAGCCTAAGACTAGCCTGATGCGTACGTAGCATTCGTCGCTGTAGTTAGGTCTCTCTTGTCTGAAGCAAGCAACGAGCAGCAGTAGAAGCAGCGGCAGGACACAGAGAAAGAAAGAGAGGAACAGAAGTGACACGGTACCAGCGGTCGGGATCGTCCCGCCCCCGAAAATATCCACCAGCATTATTTACTAGGATCCCTTTCCCCGGGTTTAACGTAGACGACGATCTTCTCCCTACTACTCTCCCCCGTTCCCTTCCCTCTTATTAAGCCAGCGCCGACCAATCCTTCGCTACTTCGGAGTATTCTCCTCATCATCGTATTCAAATCATATCATAATACGCCTCAAAACAGAGGAATCCTCAAAATCAGCATCGACAATTGTGATATCTACGAGCTTGATCTATATCTCACCTTCGTTAAAAAGCCGCACCGAAGAGAGAATATCGTGTTTCGTCCCGGTCTTATCTAACGAAGGCGGTGCTCTTAATTTGATGAATATACCCGATCCAAAGCTAAAGTCTCAGAAGTACTTGGTTCACGGTTGTCTACTACCAGTCGCATCATTACGATTGTTCGGAATCGCCTACGGTGAATCAGCCTGCGAGGTAACCTTGCTAGGACAGCATCTCTCGTGAGGTACTACGAAGGGGACAAACGGCACAGCTACGCGACCATGACACACTTCCCAACCTAGGCTAATCCTTTCCCCTTTTCCGACGGTCTTTTCTTGTTGGATTTTTAACAATCTACTCCCCTCGCCCACAGAAGTCGAGGAGTGGGAAACATTCCTCTCAGTAGGGCTGCGCAAAGTGGACGACCTTGTTGGGTTCCCTGCGCATTCGGAGGGATAAGATTGGTTACTATGGTCGTCAACCTGGACGCGCACCAGACGACCCTGGAGCCCTTCGGATTACCTTGGTCCTCCTGCCACGCGCGACATCCGGACGAAGGCCCGAGTCTGGGTAATAGCAGCAGGTCGCGCTACTTTAGGATCAGCGCTTCAGCACCCTCCTCGCCGCCCAGTGTTTTCGAAGTCCTGAAAGCCAGCGGCGGCGGTAACGGTAGCGGTAATGATGGCAGTAATGCGGGGGGTCGCAAGACTGGCTTAGCGAAGATCCAGATCGAGCTGCAGCCATGTCGACCCCAGACTGCTCCATCCCCGCCGCCGTCCGAAGCTGATCGGCCGCGGCCGAAGCCGAAGAAGTCAAATTCGGCCCCCGTGGTGCTTCAGCAGTCTGAATGCCCCATCAGCAGTCAGGGGAAAGCAGAGGCCAGTGAGAGCAGCAAGGCGCTACCATCTTGCAAGGTTGACACTGCGCATTCGGCTACTAAACCCCCGACGGTGACTCTGCCAGATATACCAGCGTGCGGCGACGAAGGAAAAGAAACAGTGGTGTTCAGCTTCCCCCGCGAGGCTTTCGCATCATCATCAGCTCTCACCTTCCGGCCCGCTAAGCGGGCGCGGGCTTTGCACGACGTCGACGGGCCGGGCACGGGATCTCTCTCGTGCAAGAAGCGGCGCCTGCGGCTGCATCTGGTAACGAGCCGGCTATCGCAGCCGTACTCGTGGCCGGCAACACATATACTGAACCGAGAGAGCAGCGACGACTCGCCCGTTCTAAGCCGGTTTCTCAAGTTCGCCACCGTGGGTATGCTGAAGAAGGCGGGTCACCAGAGCGCGCTTGTGCGCAAGGCGGCCATTTTAAATAGGGTACGGATCGGCGTGAGGCAGGCTGCCGTGCTGCGCGGTCACACGGTGATTGCGGGCATGGCGGCTCGGGGCAACTCGCTGAGCCACGGCCTGCAGCTGGTGACGACGCCAAACAGCTCGACGGGCGCGCGATTCCCCGGCCTCTCGCCGAATCCTTATGATCATCCAATGCCGCCGGCATGGCGGCCGCATACGACGGTATTTAACTCGTCGCTTCTTGGCTCGAGTCCATTGGATCGAAGTAGTTCCTCGAGTAACACAAGTAACTCAGATGGTACAACTCCTAGTCCAACGAATAGTCCGCCTCGCGCGCCTCCTCCGCCACTGCGACCAGGTCCACCTGCCAGTCTCTCCGATATACTCCACCAAGTAGAAGAAGAGGACGAGGAGGTCGCGTTCCCTTCGCCGGATCTCGAGACGCGGTACGCGGACCTCTCGGATGACGACCTAGACGACGTGTACGCTGACTTCGGGGTCCTATTCGGCTCGCCGGATAACGGTACCACGAGTAGCGAAACGGCGGGCGGCGACCATTTCTATGAGGAATACCTAGATGAGCTTGACGGGATACGATGGGTAGCGTAGGTGTAAGAGTCATGCATGAGTATAAGCTGTTATTCGCTATTGTTTCAGCGGGATCGTTTGAGACACCTAGGAGTTCTTCGAGGTTGAATGGGAAAAGGGAGCAAAAAGATTGGCGCTTGGGTTCATGGGAAACGAGATCGTGAGAAGAAAATGGGTTATACCAGATGTGTCGTCTGCGGGAATAGAAGCCTACTTGCGGCCTCACGGCACTTCCGAGTGATCAGCATCGTGTGACAGGCAACTAGTTATTAGGAATGAACCTGCTTCACAAGATATATATTGCCATCTGTTGTTTTCTCTACCATGATGGACGCCTGGATGCCTGGTACACAGCTCAGACTTCTCATTGCGGTCCAAAATATGGGTAAGGTAATATACGAAGATATACCAGCAGATATAAGACTAGGGCTTGACTAGCTGCCCGTATAATATACTGCAAAGATATTCCTCGCACCTTTGCATACCAGTTAAGATATGGGCTGGTCACATGCGCTAGGCTCAGACTTGTACAAGGCATATGGCCAGCTCCTCAAACTGAAAATAAGCCCAACTGTGTCTACACTTCAGTGTGAAGGTAAGATCTAACGTAGTAATGTAGGTAGGATCGTCCTTCAGTTAGTAGCCAGTAATTTGTTGGCGCGATCCAAAGCAATGTCAACCATTGCCTGAGAAAGGGCGCGTCAGCACAAGAGATTTCTGTATAATATTGGCTAAAACCACGCTCCGCAGAGCAATGTTGAACCTACCTGGATAGCCTCTCGTTCCTCAAGCTTGATGTCGCCGCGGTCGATGCGCTCGCGCATGTTCTCCATCACGGCAGCGCGGCTCCGGCCATTGACGAATACCACATAACGCATGCCTGGGAATCGAGTCTCATATTCTTCGTTTAACGCCTTTAGCTTGGTAGCCTCCTCTTCCCTTTCTCCAGGGCCGGCCGATGCGTTCAAATGCGCCTGCTCGGCTCGGCTCTGAGCGCTCTCGACCTTTTTCTCCCCTAACCTCGGGTGCGAGCCCAGGATCCCATGAAGCTTTGTCTGTGCGTCCGGTGTCGTGGGCGATTGTGCTAGCTCGAACATAAGGGCACCGACTTGCTCGACAAGGGCCGCATACGACGGAAAGGATGGGCTACTACGGATCGCGGGGACAGCGAGGGCGTGGAGGTCTGCGGACGGTTCGAACAGCGCATCGAGCACGGACTTAATGGTTTCGTCATCAGCAGCAATGAGTGAGGAGATGGGCGGTAGAGGTGCCATTCTCGACACAGTGGCTAGGTTTTTTTTATTGTTTGTTAAGAGTTGATGCTGTCGTGTGTTGAGAGAGTTTAAACGATGTATTACGTTTGGTTGGAAATATATTGTCTCTTGCGGTATCTTGTATCGCTCTTATCGTTGATATCATTCCACCGCTGGAAGTGGCTCCTTACCTAAACTTACATAGTACGGTACCTAGGTATTAGAGTGTTTCTTGATAGGCAATCGCGGAGTGCCGCGAAACCTGCGGCCGTACTTGCCTCGGCGTTGAGATCAACTCGAGCTATTGATCGATGGTGGGGTAAAGGTACAACTTGAATGGGTACCTACATAGGTAGGTAGGTACCTCTAAACACTTAACCTTGGGTGCATTAGCTTCATGTACGGTTCAAATGCATGTGACGGGATCTCCAAGTTTTCGAGGCTCGGCGGAAAAAGTCCCGGTCCGAGCTTTGCATGCAGGAGGTGAAGGTCCAATGTGATTTTAACGGGTCAACCTCGGCGTATCAATTTCGTCCAATCAATTTCCAAGTCAACACGCGCGCGACCTGGGAAGCTCTGAAGCTACGTACCAAACAAAGCCGACGTCTTGGAAATTTTATTATTGAGCTCAGCCTAGTCAGCCCTGCCAGAAACATAAAATACTTAGATGCAGCCATCACCAATCTGAGTTACTCACGATGCTTTGCGCAAGTGAGTTCTTCATCTATTTAATCTGCGAATGGCTTGGTATAACTAACACGAATTCACAAATTAGTTTCTGGCGAAGCTCCCCAGGAGCCCGTTGTCTCCAAATTATCAGGTATAATTGGCCAGCGACAATCGCCCTCTTAGGTCACCTCAACAGCTAACATATATTAGGTGCTGTCTTCGAGAAACGTTTGATTGAGAAGTACATCGAGGAGAATGGAAAAGATCCAGTGAGCGGAGAAGACCTGACCACCGACGACCTTCTTCCCATCAAATCTGCTCGCGTCGTCCGGCCCCGACCCCCTACTCTCACATCCATACCTGCCCTTCTCTCCACCTTCCAGAACGAATGGGATGCTCTGGCACTAGAGACGTATAACCTAAGGGAACAACTAGCACGAACTCGCGAGGAACTCGCCACGGCACTCTACCAGCACGATGCCGCCGTTCGCGTTATCGCGAGATTGACAAAGGAGAGGGACGAGGCTAGAGATGCGCTGTCCAAGGTAACCGTGTCAGCAGGCGGCGCGGGCAATGGTGATGCTATGGTCGTAGATGTCGAGTCTCTGCCTGAAGAGCTAGCAGCTAAGGTGGATGAGACACAAGCAAAGTTCGTGCCTTGGCTTTTCTATTTCGAGGCAGCTTTGCTAATATGTCGATAGGCTTTCCAAGAGTCGGAAGAAGCGACCTATCCCCAAAGGATGGGCTACGGCAGAGGACATTGCTTCATTCGCTATCGAGACTACGAACTCGGTTCCCGTTCCCCAGGCTACAACAGTCAGTGTCGAAGAAGGCTACGCTGCTATCGGTGGATTACAGGGCGATGTTGCAATCTACTCGATCGAATCAGACAAGGTCGAACGTTCGTTACAGGTTAACGAGCCTATCACGGACTCGATATGGGATGGCCCCAGGGTCTTTTTCTCCACTTCCAAGGGATCCGTTAAGGTCTTCGAGAACGGCAGCGAGGTTGCCTCATTTTCGGACCATGCCGGACCTGCTACCGGCCTTGCAATCCATCCGAGTAAAGAGATTCTGGCATCCATCGGCTCAGACAAGAGCCTTGTCTTCTATGATCTGGCCAATTTGCGTCGCGCTACGCGTGTGTACACCAACTCTGGTAAGTTCACGATTGCAGGTACAACTTGCCTCCAAGGTGGTGTTGCTAATGGTACAATAGCATTGACGGCTTGCGCATTCCACCCTGACGGTCATCTATTCGCTACCGGCACCAATTCAGGCGAGATCAAGCTCTTCATGGTTAAGACCGGAGAAGAAGCTGCTTCATTCTCTCTGGGGGCCCCTGTGCAAGCTATCGCATTTTCCGAGAACGGCTTCTGGTTTGCCGCCACTGCAAAGGGACAGACTACGGTAACTATATTTGACCTCCGCAAAGAGGGCGACGCTGCGCAGGCCAAGGTGCTAGATATCGGCGGCGCGGTGCTGAGTCTGGCATGGGACTATTCGCAGCAGTTCCTTGCAACGGGTGGACCCGCTGGAGTAACGGTACAACAATACAGCAAAGGCTCTAAGTCTTGGTCGGAACCCTTACGAGCAGCAGTCAGTGCGGTCGATGTCCAATGGGCTGCCAGCGCGAGTAAGCTAATAGCTGTGAATGGCGATGGCGTCACCAGTGTCC
Source organism: Hypoxylon crocopeplum (assembly GCA_022578875.1). NCBI lineage: Eukaryota > Fungi > Ascomycota > Sordariomycetes > Xylariales > Hypoxylaceae > Hypoxylon > Hypoxylon crocopeplum. Next base: position 927,730 of record MU399562.1, read on the forward strand.
TTGCCCCCAAGGAGTTGTGACCGGAGATAGTACCTAGGTAGCGTTGAGAGAGAAGAATACAAGCAGCTAAAGGTCGGGAACAGGAACAAGCATCAGAAATGAACGGTCCAATAACAGGTACCTAGGTAGCTCAAAAGGGGTTCTAGGAGGTGTGGTTCAGGCTTGATCGATGTACACTAGTGGGTACAGGATGATACCTTTGTATACGAACTCTTAAAGTTTTCACAAAATTCGGTAGACAATGTGAATCGGTCGTATCCATTTCGATATCAGAGCAGGGCTAAGGTTGGGATGATATCCGTTCGTGTGTTTACTCGAGCTATTTCTATATACCTTCGATGCGATTGTACGTACCTAAGTACCTAGGTACATCAGGGTGTAGCGGCAGTACATGTACGTAATCTATGTACCTCGGTGGGTTGTTAAGGCAGGACAGCACAGTGTACTATGTAATTATTCAGGGGTGAGTCAGGTACGTTCCTTCATCAGATTTCGTACATAAGCATAGTGCCCCTCATTAGAACATTCAATGTTAGAAGTTTGTCGCCGCCGGCCCACTTGCGGCGTGGGGCGGAATACCTAGGTACATGATTTAACTTTATTTTCAAGCCGCGTCGGAGATACATATACTTCAGTACCTGTTTAATAGTGCGGCGTCATCCCTGCTGTGGGTACATAACGGGTACCGTACCACATGTGCATGTGTAGATTACAGTCCGGAGGTAGGAACGTCTGCAAGGCTCGCGTTATGTGAATTTTGCCATCGTCATTCTCAAAGCTTCCGACATTATCCTACCCACACTCTCTTTTCTACCACCACAACAAACTTTCTTCCCATCCTCACATTCGATTCGCGATCACTCTTCCCAGTCGAACATATCTACCGGCGTAGACCGTACGCTACCTCTCATCGCCTGTATTAATTCATTCGATATACGTCGACTTGGAATATCCTCCCGATCTCAGATCTCGTCTCGAGGCGTGTGGTATCGGCGCGAACTCAGTAAAGTGGTTGTGCAGCATTGATTGCCCTACGCGTTTGTGAATCCGGTCTTTTGAGTCCGGTTTGACGTTGTTGGTACGTTCCTCCCATTCAGATCTTCTGATTTACGCAGAGCAAGCCTCGACCTCGACGCCTGTGTCTTTTCCCGTCGCTGACCATCAAGCCTTGACCACTCTAGCACAACCTCTGCGCTTCTGATATGGCAGAAGCCGCAAACTCTGATTCAACCGATTCTCCATTTCCAGCCCCTCCTAGATTTGACGCGACTCCTACACCTTCACTCCCAAGCACCATCGGCGACTTTGACTCCCTCATAACCGAGTCTCCCCCAAGCAGCCAAGCACGGCCTCGACACAGCACCGGTCTTGCGTCGGAAGTTATACCATCGCCCATGTCATCTAGCGGTTCAGAAAACTTCCTACACCTAACCAACAACGAAGGCGACGAATCCGACAATACATCATCAGACTTCGGCAATTATCTAGACGAAATCTATGATGCTGAGCGCGAGCTCGACTTCTTTCATCGTCAAGACTCAGAAGAAGAAGGCTTGTTTGTGAACAACCACAACAACGGCGCTAGCAGTATCCCTAGAGATCTCTCTAGCGCATCCCCAATGTCCCAGCGAAGCAGCCCGGAGGACGACCTCTTCATGGAGGAGCAGTTTCTAGCCGCAGTAGAGCCTGGTCACGACGCAGCTGACCAAGGAGACGAATTGGTAGAGATTCAGGTGGCGGAGCCAGGCAGCCCCAGAGATCACCGCGGACACGGACGACGTCCACCTCGAGCGCAACCCCAGGTTATTGACCTGACAGGCGACAATGACAGTAGTCCTGCTAATTCATCACCCCGTCATCGTCCCCATAACGAGCGTAGACTCCGCCCACAGCAACGAGGTACTCCCCCGCGATTGGCGCGCAGCGACGCTAGCTACATGGGTACACGCACAGTTATCGACCTAGTCTCTGACTCTGACGACGAGCCTGTCGTGATGCCACCTCTACGAAACAACCCGGCGCGCCCTGCCGTCCCCGTACAGCCACCTCCCGAACAGCCTCAAGCCGGCCACATTCAACGAGGACCTTTTGACCCAGAGCCCATGAACTTCCAGGTCTCCCCCAATGCTCTACAGCATATCCACAACATCTTCCAGAACCTCCCCCTGTTTGGCCTGATTAACAACGGCCCACTGATGGGAGATAACCGAGACGAGGAAGATATCGTCATGCTAGGTCACCGTAATGTGGTACCTAACAATGCACCGCTTGCACCGCTCGCACCGCTGCCAGATCTCCCCCAGATCCACCTCGACTACATCGCTCATCCCTTCGACAATCCGGCTATGCTCGGCGGCCCTAACGCGAAGCCCGTGCATGAGCCTCCAAAGGAAGCGAGGCCGGGTTTCACGAGAACTACAGGCGAAGATGTGGTCGCCATCTGCCCGAGCTGCGAGCAGGAGCTAGCCTATAACCCGGACGGCGACGATAGTAATTCGATGCACCCGCCCAAGAAGGTCCGAACGAAGAAGGACAAGGCTGAGCACCACTTCTGGGCGGTCAAGGCTTGCGGACACGTGAGTATTCGTGTTCTTACTAGTATTTACCAATCACGTGCTAATATATGTCTAGGTCTACTGCAAGAAATGCTTCGACCACCGCAGATCGACAGCCAAGAATCCGGTTCCTGTAGGTTTCCGACCGGATCCCAACGGAGTAGCCAAGAACAAGGTGCTCTGCGCTGTCGAGGATTGCGATACGGACGTGAGCGGGAAAGCCGCCTGGGTTGGCATATTCATGTGATTCAACCCTCGAACTCCGGATTTTCTAAGGCTATCTCGACTGAAGTCGGGAATATAGGATACCCAATTTGGGTTCCTTCTACGAAGCTATGACGGCGGTCTTGCATCCATGCTTGCATTATAAGGCGTTGCGTCCAGGGACGGTTACAAACATGGCATTGATGAAAGGAAAGGGTGTTATGGTGGGGGGTTCATGATATTCTGCACACTCCCCCCACCACGTAGTCTATAGTCTATCATGGTTGACTCAGACTCACTGCGTTCGATGGAATACGCAAGGAAGGAAGTTTCGATAGGAGGTGGAGATCAGGTGGCGAGTCAACGAGGCGCGGTGGAAGTCTGGACAGGGACAAGGTGTGCTACAGCTAGCTACCCAGCTTGGGCGTGCTCTATCCAGGACCGCACGTGTGACCCTTGGGTGTGACCCTTGGGTGTCTCCCTCTCGTCTATATACACAATAGGCACTCGTACTGTAGGAAAACCAAATACATTGCAACAACGACATATTATTATATAATTCTTGTTTTAATGTCTTATTCACGTGATGAAGTACCAGGCTACCTTCAAGATGAAGGAATTCAGCAGGTAATCGTTGGTAAGGCAACCAGATCATTTCTTCTTGCAGCGCACTTGGATTTAGCTCGTGAGCCTCATCATGAACCTCCCCGGCTATTTACTAAATTTGGAAATAAAAAAGCTGGGGTTAGTATCTTTACAGGGTCCAGCATAGGTGTACCCACTACAGCAGTTCATGATACAATTTCAACTCCGTCAAGACTAGCAAGATCTACATTGACTTGAGTAATATTTTGATTCGAAATCCTGATATTGTTGTGAATCCTCAGTTATTGGAGTAACAAAGCCGAGGTACTTATGTCCGTCCTCTCATTGATGAGATGGGAGACCTAGCTAAGCTAAGCACATTCAGACTTAAGACATGCATGTACATTCAGTACTTGCTTTACGGATGTTGTCACGTAAACCTCACATACGTATACGCACCTCCAACATCACGGACCCAAATGCAAGCGTTGGAGTTATCGTACAGATTATTTCAATACTTGACATGGACTTATCAGGTTGAATCTAGATGTCTTCGCGACTATGAACAATGGCGCCGACACAGGCGGAAAGGGCGGCGGTAGAAAAGCAAACAGATGAACAAAGAGGCATATGCATAGCTCGGGAGGTTCGGAACTCACTCATTATTCTTGCAGTGTAATGGCTTGCCCCGCTCGGTTGGTTTCACCGCTGTGATTGTTAACACAGGATATTTCCTTGCTATAGAAGCAAACCCAGTCAAGGAAAGCCTTAGAGCAGTCCGTATTTTCTACCATCAAAGCAACCAAAGTCTGCCCGTTCGCGAGAGCCTCCATGCCTAACACACTCCCTACTCGTGCTCTGGGTCGTAATGGACCCCAGATCCCAGCGCTCGGCTTAGGCCTCATGGGTCTCAGTGGTAAGTAGAATGCGAATCCGCCCTATACCATCAAGCTTGGAAACTAATTCATAATTCATAAAGCATTCTATGGACCTCTACCTTCTGACGAGGAACGATTCAAGTTTCTCGACCGCGCCCATGAACTCGGCTGTACTCATTGGGATTCGGCGGCTCTGTATGGCGATAATGAGGAGCTAATTGGTAGATGGTTTCAGCGTACGGGCAAGCGCAAGGACGTATGTTACATTCGTCCGAATGGTTTTTTTGATTTACTGTGTGATGACCACAAGGGAGTATTGCTTACATATAGATAGATCTTCCTGGCCACGAAATTTGCGTTCCATGTGAACCCGGACGGCAGCCGCGAGATACGGAACGATCCCGAATACATCCGCAAAAAGGTTTCTCAAAGTCTAGAGAAGCTCCACACAGATCATATCGATCTGCTGTACTGGTATGTCTAGTTGTTGATATTTTTTTTGTACAGCCATGCGAAATTAACACATTGTGCAGTCACCGCATTAGCGGGAAAACCCCCATTGAGCATATTGTTGCTACGATGAAGGAATTCGTCGAGTGAGTAATCATCGAATGGGAATAATTACTACCCACTAACATTCTTGGAGCTCCGGAAAGGTTCGCTACTTGGGCCTGAGCGAATGTGGTGTCGACACGCTCCAGCGTGCCGTCAAAGTACACCCCATTCAGGCCTATCAGATCGAATACAGCCCCTTCTCACGAGAGATCGAGTTTCCCGAAGTCGGACTACTTAAGGCCTGTCGTGAGCTAGGTATTGCTGTTATTGCCTACTCGCCTCTAGGTCGCGGGATGTTGACGGGCCTGTACAAATCTCCCGACGACTTCGAGGAGGGCGACTTCCGGAAGACCATTCCGCGCTTCTCCAAGGAGAACTTCAGCAAGAATATCGATTTGGTAAACACGTTGAAGGGTATCGCCGCAAAGAAAAACTGCACCTCTGGACAGCTCTCTCTTGCCTGGTTGATGAAACAGGGCGAGGATATACTCCCTATCCCTGGGACTAAGAAGATCAAATATCTAGAGGAGAACATAGGCGCATATTCGGTCAGTATAAGTGATGAAGAGGACAGAGTCATTCGGGAAGCAATCGAGGGCGCTGAAGTTCATGGCACAAGGGTTGCCGGATGGATGATGGGAGCCCTTGTCAAGGACACGCCTCCTTTGCCATGAGTTTCGGGATTTGTAGAGGCCAACGCCAGATTGTAATGTCACTGCAGGTTACCTAGTCTTTGAATATTTTCCTGGACGAATTGTCGATTTACTAGTGGCATGAGCTTTACATTTGACCCCTTTAGTGATTCATGGGGAGAATTTCTCTCCGACCAGCTGTTCGCTAACCTCCCACAACTTTTCAGCATTCTCGGAGCTCTTGACATATTCTGGCAATTTGCCGTCTCGAATTTGGCACTCCTCTAGATACGAACCTGTCGACTCTGCCCGATCGGTTTCATTAGTAGACTTCACACGAAGAATAAGCTGTAACTCACTCTTTAGAGCTGGATCCAAGAAAGTTAAGACGGCCGTGGCGGCCGCCTGTTGCAGATTTATGATGGGTTGCTCCGGTGCTTTTCCTATGGCATATTAGTAACCTACCTAGGTAGGCTCTCGTAGATGGCCGCTAGGAAAAGTGAGACAGATAGGCTTACCGTTAGCTCTCTCGGTGGCGATTCGGAAACCCTCTCCAAACCAGTCGTTGTCGATACCCGAGTTCTTCGTCAGGTTCGAGTCCAGGGCCACTTCGAACACGCTGTGTCAGACCTCATGCTCATAAAGGCGCGGTAGCGACTATTGATATAACTTACTTCCTGGATCCACGGCAAAGACCGTGATGCCTAACTCCTCCACCCGCTTGGCTAGGGCGATGCTGAAAGTGATGTTCGCAGTCTTGCTTCGACTGTACGCAATCCAGCCATGGTATTTCTCTCCATCCTATATTTCGCAGACAACGTTAGTCATATGACCCCTAATCACATACATGACCACAGGCTTCCGTGGCTGTGCTAACCATTTTGTACACGTCAGGTATGGCATATATGTGTAGGAAGAGTTAATTTACCTGAAAGTTGACATCGTCATAATCTGGATCAACAAGTGTCCAAGCTCGACTTGTAGCATTGGACACGATGCCGTTGACCTTGGCGATATCGGGAAGCAGAAGATTAGTTAGGAGAAAATGACCGAGGTGATTAGCTGCAAATTGTAACTCAACGCCATCCACCGACTTCTTGTACTCGCGCGGAGCCATGATGCCAGCGTTGTTGAATAGCCCGTCGATTCCATCGGGGGCAGCCTGCCTAATCTTTGCGGCTGCCTCTCGGACCGATGAGAGATTCGTTAGGTCCAGTTCGACGAAAGTAGTGACTATAGCCCCATTACTGATCTTGGCAATATCGCCGATGACGGGTTGAGCCTTGGACTGTGAGCGACCTGCTAGGATAAGCCGCGTTGGGTTCGCTGATGCAAGAGAAATAGCCGCAGTAGCACCTATGCCGCCAGCGCTGGGCCCAGTGATGACGACTCAATAGATAGCTGTGTTAGTACAGAAGTCCATCCCTATATGGAGGTAGCGCTCATACGTCCAGACCTAGGGCCCAGACGAGGTTACATACAAGTTTTGCCTAACGCATGAGTCCCCAAGGCCTTGACTACCTCGTTGACTGTTGTATCGACATTGAACTCAGGCATCGTGTAGTGCGTCTTTCAAGAGACCTAGTTTCTGAAGATGAGAGGTGAGATCAATTGTAATTATTCGCAGCTGGTCTTTGCCAATGAAAACCTGGTAAACCCCGTCGCTCGGAAACTTCTTCTTTGGGTAAATCCCGAGGATTCGCTCTAGTTGGTATGCAAGCCGGCCATTCCTATAAATGGAAATGATGGGCTGCATATACGAATAGACAACTGCGTCTATATTTCGAAGTATCTGGATCGAGTTTCGCGATATCTGTGCAGCATGTTATAATCAAGGGATAAAGGGGTTTAATTTCATACCAATCAGGAAGCAAATTATTGAAGTTTTGCAATTTCTCTCAACACAAAGATTCAGTGGCCATACTCCCAGCTCTAGTAAGCATATGTCGGCTATGTTCAGATCCTAAGTTATTACCGATCGGACTAATTAGACTTAATCTTAACTCTTTAACTCTACGAAGAAGACCAAGGCAAGCCCGTCAATATGAGTTACTCCGCTCCTCTAAAATGGAAGAATCCACTATTTGCCAGAGTCTTTAAGAACTCCACGGTTCCGTGCTTATGTAACAACAATCACCATCGCACTAGCTTGCTAATTCCTATTTTGCTAAACAACTATAAAAATTAAAAGAAGAGGAGATGGGCTTGGATTATGGCAGGCGGAGCGAAGAGGGGATAGAAGATTTAACAGCTATATACATCACAGAATAAAGACGAACGGTCTACATAGAAAAAAGGTTCATAAAATCAAGAAGGAAAAGAAAGAGTTGCCTCCAACTCGGCGCGAAGCCTAGGCCTTCCGTTTAAAAATTATTTGCACCCACCGGGACTTGCACCCGGGTCTTTCCCTTAATCATTCGGCCATAGGGAACGAGCTGGCTTCTACTCCATGGATGCCCCTCATGCTGTGGTAGATGTGCTTGACAGTCACGGATTTGGTATGCATTATAAGGTCTGTACCGGCGGTCAATTTAAAACCCGACAGTCGAAAGTGGCCCCAAAGGGAAGGGACGGGGTGAAAGTCTGACCGATTCATGTCCAAGGAGAATACACATCTGCGTGAATCTATCATCTAGGCTATCTACTTTCCTACTGGTAGTTACCTAACTATTTACCCAAGTGGTCATCGCCCCCTTGGATAGACACGGTGGAAGCACGGGAGCCAGATGATATAGGATATTAACAGAGAGGAGACTCTACTCGGATTAATGAGGCTTTTTGTCTCCTGTCTCAGAGCTATTCCCCTTAACGGGCTAGACCCCCTGACCGGTCAGCCCTCTGACAACCTTGCTTATATATCCTCATGACTGGTCTTCAAAAGGGGACGGGGAGGATGTGAACGTCTGCGGTCCAAATGCCCAACCACTGCTTATAAGCGACTATCCACATCTTTGAACACATCGACACTGCCAAGTACTCACCCATTTTATGCACAGGCAGGACAATCTACAGGTCGACCCGGCACATGAACATCCCCGTGGGAGGGATAGTCACCAGAGCTTTAGGGGCTCAGGTCATCTAGCTATCTAGAATGTGGCTAGTATAGGGGGTCATCGCGTTGTTATTAACTCAAGGGGCGCGGAAACAGAATATTTCGCACGACAGCTTGGTGCATATGAGCATGTCGATATCAGAAAGCCAAGAGAGAAGAAGACACAGGAGATTCACAAAAACGCTTAGCATGAGTAACATCCCACAAAACGTCCTTGGGCAGCCTGGAACTTTCAGGTTGCTGTCACTCCGATTCCAATCGAGCTAGAATCAATAACATTGCCGCATCTATTCTGGAGATGAGTGGGTATCATATAGAAAGGAGATTGAATAATATACATCGCCAAATCCCTCGCATGTCCTATAAATACTTACCCAGGAAAGGGGTTCCCCTCAGGCCAAGACCTGCTCTTTCTCCAGCTCGGGATAGTCCGGAAGCCGCCATTTCGCGGTCTTCTCGCCCACGGCGATGGCCTGGTCAAGGCGGAGCAGCGCCGCTATCCTCGCGAACGAGTGCAGGCACCAGATGCCCAAGCTCGATTTGGGGAAGAACAGAGACTCGAAACTGGATTCGCCTTCGTGGTTCGCGGTGGCTATTGGCCGGAACTGTTTCTCGTAGTTCCTCGCCCCCTGGACCACGGCCGCCGTCGGCGCCGACGTGTCTTTCGCGAAGACCGCCGCTATCTCGCCTGCTAGGACGTACGACCCTCCCAGTCCCCACGTACATCCGAACCCCCCGGCCGTCTGGCAGTACGCCGAGTCGCCGACGAGAGCGACGCGGCCCTTCGACCACGACCCCTCGGGGAGCCGGACCTCTTCGAACGGCGTGCAGTACAGGTCGTCGGCCTCGGGGGCGTGCCGCAGCGCGTCCGTGAACCGGTCGCATTCCCACCCGCCGCCTTGATACAGGTCCGCCCAGGCTTTCTTCAGCGCTGCTAGGTCCCCGGACTTGTACGCCGCGTCGACGGCGGCGTCTTTGCCGTGCATGAGCATGTACACGCGTGTGAGTTCCGGGTTGTCCTTTCGCGTCCCGATGGCGCGGGATACTTTGCCGGGCAGGTGGCAGAAGGTCCCCGCGTTCGAGTCTCCGGGATTTGACGGGATGCTGTAGTACGCGATATAACCTCCCAGGGCGTGTCGCGGATCTGGGGCGTCCGGGCCTAGCATTAGTCTCCTCGTCTTTGAACCAGTTCCGTCGGCGCCGACGACGAGGTCGAAATCCTCCTTGCGGCCGTCCTGAAAGCTCACGTGGACCTTACCGTTGGGGTCGCTCTCGTCGTCTTGTGTGAAGGAGTCGATAGTAGTGCTGAACAGATGTTTGACGTTTAGGCGGTTTTCGGTGAGTTTGTATAAGATCCGGACGAGGTCGCCGCGCATGATCTCGTACTCTGACGTGAGAAACTCTGCTTCTCCGACCCGGTCTGCGCAGCTGCGAAGAATGCCTTGGTACGGCCCTTCCGGTCAATGAGCCGCGTGCCGATCTCGTGGACAACCGCGGCTCGCACGGCGGCCTCGATGCCCATCTTCTTCATCATTGGCACGCCCTGAGCCCGGAGGTCTACCTGTTGACCGGAGGCTCGCATGGTCGACGCACGTTCGATGAGTGTAATGTTGGCACCGACGCGCGCCAGCCAGTAGGCGAGAGCTGGGCCTACAACCCCGCCGCCGACGATGAGGACTTTCAAGGGGGCCATGGCGGCTCGATTACGTGTGTAGTTTAGCGGAGGGATGGAATAAATTGACCAGCATGTCACGAAATGGTGTAAGAGGGACTACGAATATATACATCTCGTTGAAGCGGCGCAACCCTATACCTCCTTTGTAGATGGTGAGTCATCGTCAATTTCAGGCTGCCCCTTTTATCTACTTACATGTTTGGTTGTATTACGATAGTACTTAAATCGGAGATATTCGGACTTTGAGACTCCTTTTGTTGTCCGTTTCTACACGTTGGTCCAAGCGTTACGATCTTTTCAGGAAAACACGCATTGCATTTGACGATGGTGAGGATCACCATCTCTCAACTATCTCTGTAGCTTGCTAACTTCTAACATACAATGGGTTGGAAAGTGACCGGGTCAACTAGTGCTCGTCTACACTATGTACACATTACCAGAAGCGTTATGAGCGCCAGTTGCCAGTAAAGAACAAGTGTCGAGACGGTCTAGAGACGTGCGAGTAGATGAGCAATCTCACAGTCGTATTGCCCTCGGTATCTGCCATTACCCATTCCCTATCGTCCACCCTAGGTTTGTTCTGCTTGCGAGCCTTCGTCTTCCTTTCGCTCCTGACCAACCTCCTGACTTCCGGCACCGACTTGATCCTCTGGCTGCTGTCGCTTACGCTCTGCGAGCAGTCGTTGCGTGTCGACCTTGTGCGTCAAGAGGATTGTACCGGTGGAAGGAGGGCCGGGTTTCTTGTCGAGATCCTCACGGAACGCGGCCCACGCAGCAATCGCGACGTCAGGCTTCTTCGCCCAGAGCCACTTGTCCTTGGTCTCGAGGACTCGGTAGCGGATTCGGTCGGCGAAATCTGGCTCGAAATCCATGCCACTGTTGATCACAAGCCTCTCGAATAATCCAATCTTGAGCTTGTCGATGAAATCCTGAGCCTTGTTGACGACAGCCTGAGTCTTGTTGACGGAAGCCTGAGTCTTGTGGCCCTTATCAACTGGCAGCGCGCCGGACATCTCATCGGGACGACGATCGGCGGGATCGATGCTTCGCAGGAAGGGCGGAATAATGCAGGGTCGGCCACGCAAGGCCTCTTCCTCCAACTGCGCGATGAAGGGCGGGTTCTTGCTGCGATCGAGGTGCTGCACAACCGATTTCATGCGCAGGATTTCCTCCTTCAGCTCGTGGAGTAGGGGTCCGAACTTGGGCTTCTCCTTCTTCCAGAATTCGTGGACGTTGCGTTCGGCGGCTTGCTTGTTGACGTCGACCTCCTTTCGCAGAACGTTGTCCCACACGTAGACGCGGGTGGCCGGGCGCAGGATGGAGATCGCACATAGTTCGATATAGCGACGGACGCGCCAGCAGGCACTCGCGAGCGTGACCTTGGCGCGACGCAGGCTCGCAATCGCTTGCTCCCTGCCTTCCTGCGGTAGGAAATCGATCTTGTCGGGACCTGATAGGTGAAAGTGGAGGTCCTGAAGCTGATGGGCGTAGTCGCGTGCCGTGTCAAGATAGCCGCGGAGCACGGGATTCTCTCTGACGGCCTTGAAGTGCATTGCTCGCTTGGCGATGGTTGTCAGCTGGGTTGAGCATTCTTCCATCAGGACCTTGATTCCTTCGCGCTGCTTGGATTCCTCGTAAGTGGTCGTTTCGAGGCTATTGGCTCTTATTCTCTTGGTAGCGTTGACACCTCCATCGTGTTCCTGCAGCGCTGCCCAGGAGGGAGGCAGGCTGCTGGATCGGTGGTGATGGCGGAGATAGCTGCGGTGCGTGGCCTCCATCTTGGCGCCGCAGATGTCTTTTTTTTGGGTTGGGGTTGAGGGATGGTTGAAGTGTGAGTATGTAAAGTTGTTGTTGGCCAATATGTATGTATTGCCTTATTACTCCAGCGTTATGAAAGTTACGCGAGGATGACTGACGACGATATATAACTTTGTTGCCAGCTGATGAATCCCTTTTATGCGCATATTCACCTGTCTACCTAGGTACTCACAATGTTTTTTTCATTCACCAGCCTAGATTAGGATAGCACAATGCCTGGCCCGTATGCTACCGTCAGCAGTGTGGTCCGATATCGAGTCATCCTCGCTAGTGAGCCTTTCAGCTAGGTACTGAGCAAACATAGCAATCATCTATACAGTAGACCGTCAGTAATGCCATGACACTCTAGAAGTATCAATACCAGTGGTACCTAATAGTTATGGCTACGAGGCTTTCTAACATTCACGTATATCAGGGACGGTACGGAAGGCAAAATAGAGGGGTTTACGACGTTCCCCTATTTCCCCTATTTCTTTCCTCTGTCGAGTTGTTGTTTCCTAAGTCGTCTGACTTCGCCTGGAATATAAATGGTCCATCTAGTTTGTTATTCTGTCCTTCTAAGAATGTGTCACCAACACTTCTATGTCACTTTGCTGACCGAATCGCCTGTAACTATTGGTGAGATAGGGTCATACGTTAACTGAGCCAGCTCAAATCATAATGTTTACTCCCCGTGACCAGTTGATCTCCATCCTAATTATTGGCTAAATAACTTACTCGAAGCCTTCAATACGATGGCTTGGTGACTTCTTAATGCGGTATCTGAAGCCAACCTGCGCGTCGTGGTTTGTGGACCAGCCGGGCCTGTGATGGTGACTTTATCAAATATGCACATTGAGTTTGGGCTTGGCAGATTGGTCCATTCAATATCGTAGTCTACATCAGAAGTAGCACCTAAGCTGTTAACACAGAGCTGGGGAAAGGGGTAGAAATGAACAAACCGGCAAATCGTTGCTCTATCCTACAATACGATGCCGTCTCCCTACAATGTCTAGTACAAGCTCTTGTAAATAGTTTTCGAACTTTGATAATCCGTAGACGCGATCATATTAATAATAATAAAATCGCCCATGGGATTATGACCATACGTGCACTTCTGGGGGGCAAAGTCACTGCTCGTACAACGTACCTACCTTAAGCAGCACCGCCTACAGTCACTGTATCTTTAATATCGTAGATAATAAGTTCCTTAATTAGCTCAGTTAGACGGTCTAGCTATACTAACGTATGGGTCGGCCAGCACGGTGACGGTGTACAGTTGTCGATTTGCCCCTTAAAGGAACGCGCGAGAACGATGTTGGCAACATTGGCAAAAGCATTAGCTAGGTACCTAGGGTTCAGTTCATGGATTTCGCGATTCACTAGGCTACTATGTAATACATGGCCGACGCCTTCTCATAATAAACCATGTCCAATACACCTCCAGCTATGGAGGATGTGCACGGCCCAGCCTAATGGTCAGCGCACGAAGAAGCGAAGCCGATAGACGTATTGCCGATTCCATGCTTGGGGTTTATAACATTTCGCAGAGGACATCATCCAACCCTGCATCCCCGTAGTCTGTTTCCTGCGATGCAGATGGTACCACCTGCTGCTCTTGTTTTTGGTTCTCTTTGCGTTCGAGTAGTTGCAACATCTGCTTGTACGAGCTACGCGACCGATCCCGTCGCTGACGATCTTCGTTGGGTTCGTCGCTCTTTTGACGCTCTACATTCACCGTTGAGCTTGTCAATTGATTGATCGACCGCGGTTGGGACTGGCCCTTAGGCTGGTTATGCAGTCGAGGGTTCAAATCTGTTGACGGTGATTTCGAGCTCAACACATCTGCATTGCCGGGATAAATATGTTCATCTGCTGCCATGCTCTCTTGAGAGTATTTGTCTAGGCGTTCGTTTTCTGATCTTTCGAAGTACTTTAGCTTCTCTTGGGCCTTTTGCCGGACTGAAGCATCTTCCCATGTTGTTGTCTTGCTTCTCTCAATAACGTATTCGTAAATTACCCCCCGACTGCTCGAGGTAAAAAAGGGCTTAGGCGAAGCGCGAGGCGGTATTGCACATTTTTTCGTTTGTAACGCCCCAAGAGATTTCTCCTGAGGAAAACTAGTTGCGTATGGTGTTACCCTTCCGGGTCTCTCGGTAGGCTTAATCTTGCTCCCAACCTCACGGTTATGCAGAGAACCTCCTTCAGCCTCCGCCTTTAGCGAACTGGTATTTGTGTGTGCCATGGCTGAGTTCTCTAGGTGCTTGATCGGCGCACCAAGCAGCTGAGATTCTGGTGGTCGCCCATGATTGTTAATCGATCTCGCTCTAGAATACGGTCTCGACTCCCTAGATTGCTTTCTAGCTAGCGGGGACACCGATGCCGTTAAACCAGGGGCGAAGACACTTCTATCCACCTTGGTTGTAGATGAGATATGATTATCAAGTGCGCTTTCAGATTGACGAATAGGTCCTCTACGTTTCACTCCTGAGGGAGACGGCTCATCTTCAATGTCTTTGATATCTTGTGAAGAAAGGAAGAGATCCTGAGTTGAGAAAAATGGCATGCTAAAGGCTTCCGAATTTCCTGAGGACTGAAGATTCGCGGCTAGGAGAGAAGACGAGTTCCTTGACTGATCGGGCGGCGCATTGTCCTGAAAAGGCACCTTTTCTATTTTGCCCTCTTTCTTGACAGAGACAGGGCGATTCAGGCTCGATACAGTTGCGACCGAATTGGTTTGCAGATTCTTGTCTAGAGGCGAGCGAGTACGGTACGCGGATCCTAGTGTTAGGCGGTTGTCACCTGGTCCAATGCTCAGTTTGGGTTCTCCGAAAAGCTCCCGTACTTCTTGAGAGGGGCTAGGGAAAAGGTCGTCAAGGTGGCTGATCATGAACAGCTGTGTACTTGTCGGAGGGTGCTCTACTAGTGTTTCTTGTTGAAGTTGACGTTGCCGTTCGTCAGGTTTAAGATGGTTAGTAGTGGCGCGGTTGGCCGTATGGCTCTGCTTGAGCAGGAATGAAGGCGTCTTCGACTCTCCAGCCGAGGCATGCCTACGTGATTGAAATCGAGGCGGAATTGGAGGTGGTCCCATTGGGGTTTTGGGAGGCCAGAAAGATGGTGATGGTGCCTGTAGAATAGACGACTGAGTTTTTTGAGGTGCTCGCCCTGGGAAATCTACAACGGCATCGTCTAAAGGTAGTGCTGGCTTAGTCTGATCGGCGGCTAGGCCCTGGAATGCATTGTTGTTTCTCGAATTGAGCTCGTTTGTGGCTAAGATTCGAAGGGGCCGCCGAACAGGAGGCAGCGATGCACTATCCTCTGCCTTATGCTCTGGCGGCGACTCCTGGGGGGAGATGGGTGAGCTCAGACGACCGTCAGATGGTTTTATTGGTGACAGGCCATTAGGAATATTTTGATTTCTCGGTGGCCGAGGCTCTCTATCCCGAATGGTCTCGTCCGTAGTTGGACTTCCCGTGGCGTCATTGAACTCGTTAAATAATTCATCATGAAGCAATTCTATCGTCGCAGGGTCATCTACGTCGATGTCCGAAAATTCTAGCAGCGATTGCCCTTCAATTAGATCATTGACCTCCGCAGGATCTTCCTCGCCGTTGAGCTCCTGGGCTGGGGGTGTTAAACGATCGACGACCCCTGTAGAGCTCGGACTGTTTAGACGATATCCCTGGTCTGTATTCACCGGTGTCGGTACCGGTGAGGCTGTCTTCTGCCTTTTCGGAGGTGGCTCGGGTTCATCTTCACCTGACAGGGTGCAGTTGTCGCTGACGTCTGCGGACGGGCTTACCACCCGATCTTCCTGTTTTCTTCCAATGCCACGGACAAACCGAGCAATGGTGTCTTGCGAAGGGCGGACTTCGACTAGAGGCAATCCTTTTCTTTTCCTCTCTGCGCGCTCTTTCTCCTCTTTCTCCCTTTTCTTGTCGCGTGCAGCCCTCGCGCGAGCTTGGTTCTTCTCCTTCTCGAATTCCCTCCGTATGCGGTCTTGCTCGAAGAGTTCCTGGCGTCGGCGTTCGGCTTTGGACAGTTTCGGGCCCTTATTCGCGATTTGGTAGGCCTTCTTGGCTTGCTTAGTGGTCATGGGCCGCTTGCTCGGGCGCGATTGGGAGTCGTCCGACGCGCCGCCATTGATGGCGCAAGGCGCGTTCGGGATGATGGAGAAGGTGTTCTGACCGGGAGCCATGTCGTTAAACACTTATCCGTACGGTAAGCCACGATTTCGCTTCTGATCAACATCGTATTGAACGATTATCTGGATTGTAGTAGAATAAGCTCCAATGATGAACTAGTAGAAAATGTCGAATTGGAGTCTTGAATTATTATATAAAGCCGCAGCGTCGCGTTGTACGAAGCAACCGATTCAACCGAGACGGTCCACCGAACTGGTCGCGCCGCCCCACTTCGTACAGTGCCCTAGTCTACCTTGAGTTAGACACATTATGCAATTAGCACTGTACAAAACCTAAATCCATAAGCTCACAAGGTTGTCTTAGATCAAGAATTAAGTTACCTAAGGTAAGACCATACAGTCAGTTCCAGATCAACTCAGCTCCGTCATGGCTTATTCATCTCACAATAGCAAATCTGTCAAACTCAGAGAAGTGCTCCCCTTGCATGATTCTCCATGTCATGACCACAGACACTACTTTCAGGACAAAACGGAGTAGCCAACAAGACGGACCTTTAAGCAACACTTAGTTCAGTTCATTTACGAGGACAATCTATCAAACATCACTTTAAAGAGGTATGGCAGGTAGAATAAACAGACATTCAACTAGGGTATTCTCATTCAGTATCATTAACTATCAACTACTTCCGCTTCCGCAACCGGGGTATATTATGTTCGTAAAGAGATGAACGACTAGCAATAGCCGGCAGGGCAGCCGAGGGTGGTGCCGAGGACGTCACCCGAGACACCACCGATCTGAAGAGCGGCACCGACGACACCACCGAGACCCTCGCCAGCGATGAAACCCGCAGCAACTGCGTAACCATAGAGGTCGAAGCTCTTGATGTTCCACTTTTTCCATACCCAGGCAACAAGGGCGCCAAACATGGCCGCGGTCGTGAACACAGGGTTCTATTATATCAAATTAGCAACTTACTAGAGCCAGTCAGAATATGACGGGGAAAACTTACCGGTAGAACGAAGGACAGGGCGATGGCACCCCAATTCGGCAGATATTCGCGGTACTTCTCGCGCTCGCCTACGAGGTAGAAGTGTCTGAATACGACCTGCCCAATGCAGAAGACGCCCATGACGATGGAGAAAATGCCCGACGTTAGAGGGATGCTCACGGCCGGGTCCGTGACGGCCTGTGCAACAGCAGCCCAAGCGGCAACTGACGGGACAGCGAAGGGGCAATGTTCTGCGCCATTCAGGATGCACGGGTAGGCAGTCGTGAATAGAACGAACATGCCAGGCGCAAGGAACACCGAGACCAGAGTTCCAAGGCCTTGCGCATACCACTGCTTGATAGGGGGAGTACCCAGCAAGAAGCCGGTGCGGAAATCGCTAGTCAGGGACGTTGCGACGTCGGCACCTCCGGAAGCCAGACCACCAGCGACCAAGTTAATTCGCTGTGCGTCCTTGATCGAGTATTGGCCTTTGGTAGCAGCACCGAAAACCAGCTGACTGGCCTTCGACGCGGCCGTGAGCGGGGTCTGATCAGTAACGGCACCGATTTGGATGGCCAGGAAGGAGAAGAGGAAACCCAAGAGACAAGCCAGAATAGTCAAGCCGGGGTTCATGCCCCATTGTAGGGCAAAGATAACCATGGCGGCGGCGATGGTAACAACTAGGCCAAGAGACCACATCCATATCGGGACTTGTTCGTCGGCAGGTGCAGGATCCTCGATGATGTTGTCGGAAGCCTTAATTTCCTTCTCGGCATGCGAGGCAAAGTAGGCTGAGTACTTGCCACGCCTGACCAGAACGCTGTTGATGTTGGCGCAGGTCTTCTGCCAGATCACCCTCCCTGCGTATCCGATCACCTTGTACTGCACGAACAGCTCAGCCATCGAGGTACAGACCATGATCATGACACCAGGCCACAAGAGCCAGTATCGTGGAGACGGGGTCTCGTGGCCGAGGCCGCTGAGAGAGGCAAACGAGTACCAATCAACCCACCGCGGGTCGTCTTCGACTTGCCGCTTGCCGATGCATTCGCCATAGTGGACGAGAGCAGGTCCGATGATAGCCCAAGCGATGACCGCGCCACCAAACATGGAGAGCGCGGAGTTCATGCCGATCAAGATACCGCTTCCGATGAAAGCAGGAGTCCACTCGAACCACCAACCCCAACTCTCAATGTTCATCGCCCAGCTGGTGTAGCCGCTCCAGATGTGGATCCAGGTAAACACGTGCCAGTCATAAAGGATGCCAACAGCGTAGTACGATGCTACGCGTTGTACTAGAGCGGCAGTGAATGCCAAGCCGAGGGCCTTGAGCTTGCTCAGTGCTTCACGAGCGCCGGCGGCACCAGCGTGCATCGACTTGATGGTGAGGGCTACGGCAGTAGGAGTCGGGAAGAGTAGCTTCAGTTCTCGGCCGACCTGAATGATGAAGAACTTTCGGAGAGGAGTGACGAAGAACAGGCCGAAGAACGAACAGACAAGGGTGATGGTGAGAATGGCGCCGAAGTTATCCTTGGGGTTGCCTTCTTGAGTGCCGAGCAAGTACATGGCAGGGATACCGGCGACGAAAATACCGGCTATACCACCAGCACCCGTGGCGGACGCTTGGATAATGCTGTTCTCCTGAGGGCCGAAAGAGCCACCAATGATGGGAAGCTTGCTCTTTGAGAAAACCTTGATAATACCGTATCCGAAGATTGCTCCGAACATGGACGCCGGAAAGGTGAACCCAGTTTTCAAACCTATCACACGGTTAGCGAAATGCACACAACAGTCGACGGAGCTCACACAAATCACTCACCCAGATACAAGTTAGAAGCATTGACAAGAGAGCCCAAGAGGATGCCGACTATGACGGAGCGAATCGTTAGGGGGTCGTGCTCATCAATAACGCCGCCCTCCATCTTCAAGGGGACGTATAGGTCGAGGTCCGCCTCGATGGCCTCCTCACTGATATCGATGGCATCGGCCTTCTCGTTGATCTCCTTCTCGAGGGTGGGCGTGGTGGCCGTGTGGTCGGCGAAGTCCGCCGGGCGAACCTGAGTCGAAGCCATTGTCGCTGATGTCTGATCAAAGACCAACAGCTATACGAACCGATAGAATGGGTGTACCAAGAAATTGGGGACGGGTTGCATCTCGTGAATGGGAAGGGGCAGCGCGCTTCTTTAATACATATGCGCTCCCCCCCCCCCCAAGAGCGTTCCTTTCCTGACGGAGATCACAAGCATCCCCACGTCGCACCGCAACCGACCGTGCAGCATCGCTCAATGCGATATGCCCTGGGCCCCCGGTTGGTGGCCATGCAGAACGAACCGCGCCGCCCCAGATTCTAGTCCAGCCAGTCTTATCCGGGCGCTGGTGGGTCGAAGGTCGCCACTCCTAGAGATAAGCAATGAAACGTTTACAGGGGACTCGGTGAATCCTAGGCTAGGGCACGTACATACAAGATCCGCTGATACGAGTCTCATCAGGGCAAGTCCTGTTACCCAAGGGATCTCGTCCGGTCGATACGCATGGTACGGTCTTTCGCACCTACTCGTACTCGCCGAAAATTGACCTCGATACGCGGCGAGTACGAGTACCACTCAAGTACGCCGTCGGCCAGCACGAGTATCACTCAAGTGCTGGTGCTGTACTCGACTTGGCCATCTGAACTCCCTGTTATAGGCCACAGGTGCTGAAAGTCTAACGCCATATCGGGAAGGTGAGGGTAGCAATGAGTTCAACCGACGCGCTACTCTCGCGCTACAGTGCTCTCGGGACAAGAACAAGCCGCAATCAGCCATTTCCCTACTTCGCGAGATCTTGTGCCTTGATTTGACGATGCGCAGTAACGATCGACGGTTCATCTATCACCCAGACTTCTTTCAGCCACTTAGCTAGACTTTCAAGATCAGCCTGAGCTCGAACCACTTTAGCTGTCTCGGTAATAGCCCTGGGCTGAGTGAAAAGCCGACTACTGCCTCCCGTGCCCTCTCTACTTGAGATGGTACCGGCATTTCGTCCCGAGGAAATTGGCAGGTTGGATTCCGCGAATAGAAGGAATTGGATTCAAGCCGAGGCGGCATGGGGTGCATTGGTCCAAGTCTAAGATAACGGTGTGGCGTAGGCTAGGCCTAGGCTTGAGCTTGCTTTCACCTTACCCGCCAAGACACGCGAACTCAGCTTTTCTCTCCAGACGCCTGGATCATCGTGGAGTCCGACCACGTCGATCAAAGACCGCAGTGACCCGACGATCAAACAATGCCCTAACATGAAGAAACTAATCCAAGATAATGACTTGGATGAGAACGGTATGGCCTAGTGATAAGCGTTTCCTAGCTGAAATGCGTACATAGGAAATACTATACAGCAGACATTCTATCACCTGCTAAAAGGTGCCTCACGCACGATCCAGTTACATCGCGTCTCTGTATAGTCCTTCTAGAAGGACTGCTAGGGGGCAAACTAACGTGGCTAACTTCCCGTTTGAGGAGCGCAGGGCAGGGCTCCGACCCAGACTAGCGGGCAGCCAATGCAAAATGGTCGATTTCTACTTAATTATTAGACAACCATACCAGCGCCAGCGAGCTGGTGACCAGTCCCAGATAAGAAGGTATTCCTACAACTTATCAGCCATCTGTCATCACGCCTGATTCTCTTCCGCTTCCAAGCGCCGTCGTTCGAACGGCCTTTTTATGTTCCACAGCATCAAGCTAGAAAGGGCACGGATGTCGTGCGACAAATAAAATCTGTCAATTTTGTCAGACGGCTTACTAGGTACAGACAGCATAGCGAATTCTGCAAGCTGATTGGTATGACAGCTCTTCTAGAAATTGACCTTCGGCCATCCTACGGCGGAATAACAATATCCGCCTTCGGATCCTGTTGCGCATTATACTCGATCCCTTCTAAGCAACGAGTACGACGAGATTTGACAGCATACGAAGCTGCAAAGTCAGATCAGACTTCGCGAATCTTTCCACATTTACAAACTATCACATGATAGATTCTTTATTTATTAGTCTCCTCTCGATGAGGTCCCTACAAGGTTCTAGCCGTTTATTCGGGACGACGCCACGCCGCGGATAGCTCGCCCTAGGTGTCGAGGTGTTCAACGATTCTTCCGAATTCAGCTAGTACCTCCGAGGCTACAAGATAACGAGCTTCCAGATCCGCCTCAAAAGAACAAACAGTCAAGGCTGGGTAGGCCGACGACCAGCAAACAATCAGCAACCCGGGGACAACATTTTTACCTCACGCCAACACATCATTTGTTCCTTCTGGGACACATCTGAGAGCTGAGATGTAGTTGGCTGCGTATGCATGCTTGCAGACTCACCCACAGGCTTGCGAGCTCGTTGCGGAATGCTCTCCGCCGTTTTCCATGTCATGCCTCCAAGTACATATATATTAATATCTAAGCGACCCGGCCAATTGTCCTCATTCTGTCACCATTTGCTCCCTTCGGTCCCTTGTCCCGCAGCTCGCCCCACAGATTGCCTCAGCGGGTTTACCTGATGCCTTCGAATTAATTGATATCTATAATGGCAGGTTGTTATTTCATGCCATGTGTACTTGGGTCTCTAATCTAAATGCTCGCCCTTAGATCCTTTACATGATCAAGATCTGTCGCGTAGGGATATCACCAAGTACTAGAGGTCGGGAGAGTAGACTTTTACTCGTTCAATGCGGTAAGAT
The DNA here is from genome assembly GCA_022578875.1 of Hypoxylon crocopeplum. NCBI lineage: Eukaryota > Fungi > Ascomycota > Sordariomycetes > Xylariales > Hypoxylaceae > Hypoxylon > Hypoxylon crocopeplum. The sequence goes on from MU399562.1 coordinate 949,494, forward strand.
TTGGATGCGAATGTCAAGGGAGAAACAGGATCATCCATTCGTTTGATAAGAGGTCGAACTATTCAGTTCTAGGCAGCTATTCGCATGTCACAACCGCTCAGGTTTGACAAGTCTAGGAGCACTATACCGTTGTGTATCGCCCAACGGCTAATGCTCTGGAGCCACACGAAGCGTGGGATCTTGCATCGCAATGTATTGCACACCCACTGGAAGGTAGGGGAGGAAGCTGTGCCTTTCAGCTGCAGGACTGAGGGCCAATCATGATGAGACAGATCTTGGCATATCAAGCATCAAAGCGTGATAGCTCGAGGTTGACTCTGCATGATAGGCTTGGCCCTGTCGAACTAAACCCCTATGCAATACTACCTATATGATTGGCTAAGATGATTTGATATGAACATAATACTTACAATACTCAGCTAGGGTGAGACCAATCGAAGTCGTCCAGTATTTCAGCGTGGCGAATCTATCTCTTTCCCGAGAATTTCCAACACGAAAGCTTGTTTCTGTAGATATTACTGCGGTGGCGAATTGGAAAGTGATCTCTTAACTTCATTTAATTTGTAAGTCATAGATCTACTAGCAACAATGCACTACATGTATTCCCGATTCCGTCAAATACTAGTGACTATCTAGGTAGGTATACAGAGAATTATGACTTATCACAGTAGGTACTTGGGAATATTGGACGAACGTGCATAGCGCGGTTTGTTGACTCTTGCTGTATTCATACTACCTAGTATGCAGAGCAAAACAGGTTTCGGAGGGCAGTCTAGAGAAGAGACATGATCTAAGAATTTCAACGAATATGATACGAGTCCAGTCACTGCGACGAGGTAGAGCTTATGTGAGGCATGCCACTGAATATGCCAGAGGCACTGATGTGCCACAAGCCCATGTCGTAACTCATCGAAATTCGACTGAGATCGAAAGACATAACCAGATTCGTCGCATGACACCAGCTTCTTCCTCTTACATTCAAGTCTAAGACTCTCGGCTTCGCAAACATCTAATCACTAGATATCGTCGATTATAATTATAGAGATATTTAGATCCCTTAGATAGGGGCGAGATACAATATATCAGACGTGAGGCTCTAGATACCGTCGACATTCTACCTATTTCCACTACGTTTCTCGCGCCTCCTTCTCCTTCTACACGTCTCCGCCAACGAGGTCGAGTCGACCTTGCAAGTTATCATCAGCTCGTATTCGAGAGACACGCTGCCGAGACCCACTGCAGAGCATCTAAGGTCAGCAGATATCGCCATTTACGCATATGTGTAGCAAGAACACCTTTTCAGGGAGCTATTCTTTCTCTTAAAGCTACGCGATGCCCCCCACACCCAGTGGCTTCTTCACACGCTATGCCATGGGACACCAAGTACCTATAACATGTATCTCTTCTTCTTCCCCATCCTCTTCTCTTCTAAAACGAAAAAGGGGAGGAGAGAGGTAGGAAGTAGTTCAAAAAAAAAACAAAGACTCACCGGCGTAGCAGCCCCCGGGATCCTAACCGCGTCAAAACAGCACCCCGAGCTCGGATTACACCCGTACAAGCCCGCCCCAGCGCCGGTGCACCCCGGCCCCGTGTACAGCACGCACGTGGTGCTCGGCCCGTCCTGTGTCCACGAGTACGTGTCAAACGGTAGCTCGATGCAGTTGTTGGTGGCGGTATCTGGCCGCGTGACGTTCATGTTCGCGCACCCGTCCGCGCAGGGGCAGGGGCTTACCTCGACCCACCATGCGTTCGCGAGGGAGGAGGACGCGGTTAGGGAGAGGAGTGTGACGAGCGGGAGCTTCATTGGGAAATTAGGGGGTGGGCGTGTTTGGTTTATACCCAAGGAGGAGAGGTGGCTTTGATGATGTGTAGGTCTGATTTGGCGTACAGAGTGGAAGACGGTGAGGAGTAGGTAGTTGACTTGATGAAGTGGTCACGTTGGAGAATTTATACATAAAGAGTACATATCTATGTAAGTAGGTAGGTACTATGGCCCGCGGTCTAGGTGCCCGTCGACCATGCATCCGTCTCGGAGCGTAATATTCGCATGACTGCTCGCAGGCGTGACGACGCCGCCTACTACCTATTGCCGAGTTCATTGCAGGATTGTGGATAATTCGTGAGAGAGCCAAGCTGAGAGATCGGTGTAGCTGCCGACGTTATCACGGGCAAGAGTCTATGGGTTGAATGGATACAATAGTCGCATGTTACGAGCTCATACGACCCGGCGAATTAGAATATCTCAAGTAGAATAAGACAATATCGAATCCAGATCTTTCCTACAACGGCTGCGTGTAATAATTACGAGTAGGAAGTCCTTGGTATGTACCTAGATCAAGCACTCTCAGTATACCTAAGTAGGTAGGTAGGTAGGTATTCTTTTTGTCGTCTACCTAGGTAGTTATTTAATCACATCATCTCTCGTCTTCCATGATCATGGTGAATCTTTTGGCAACCGTACCTTATGGGATTACATCTCAAATCTCTTGAGCAAAGTCTTCAGATTCGTGTGTTGGTGCTGCTACCATTATTTTTATCGTTACGAACATCGCTCAATGACTTCCCTTCTCAATCTTTACCCTCGCGAGCTATGCTGTAGGGCTTAGTGGCTTTACTTCATTTGCAAGAGACGCGACTACCTAGACGATATAATCATCTATCTGCCTCAGCTCTTTGTGGTCACAGCTTGCAGTTTTAGGTTGCTACCTTTCTGGTCGTTGAAGGAAAGGAGAGGATCTCAACTGATAGCGGCGAACTGTTAAACCCCTTTTTCGGCCCCCTTTTAGGACAGGAGATATTTTCATGAATGGGCAGACCACAGTACCCTAAAATACAGACAATAGTACTGCGAAATCATTTTTATTGCGAAGACAAGCAGCGGAAATGAAGGCAAATATTTTAATGAATGCTATCCGTAGTTGTGAATTTCGTCTCTCCATGCTGCCACTACCGTCACATGAAGCCGCAGTTCCTATTGCTACGCTTCCTGCTCGTTGACATCAACTATCTTTAAGAGGATATAGAGTACGGTTCAATTTATCCGAAGTCTCTATATAAGGCCCCCATTAGTCGCGGAGTTATCAACTTGGGTCATACTCAGAACTCGAGCAACGATTGCGGGAAAAGGATATGAGATCCTTAAGTATCTATAGTGATCAAGGTATCATGTACCAAGCAATATCAGTATTAGGTCGATAGTTCGGTTTAAAATAACATAGGGTTCAAGAATCACCGTGTGCGTGCGTGCGTAAAAGTTGAAGGATTGGAACTTCAGAGGTTCTGGCCTGGACGACATGAATGATGATAGGAAAAAGATATGAAATAAAACAGATTATTATTAATTCAATGAGAAAAGGGATTAAAAGGGGGGACGAAGGAGAAAAAAATTGGTTGCTTCTCTTTGATTGAGCGTGTCATCCTTAGTGCAGGGGCCATGCTAATCTTCTCTGTATCGTTTCAAATTGACCAAATGCCCGAAGGCGTATGATCGTGTTTTGTTTGGTATTATATGCTTGACCTAGGTAGGAGATTAACCGACGATATTCCCCGAAATCACCTGGCACTGTGTGGTTGCCTGGTAACCGGACGAGAAACCTAAGGCTGCCTAAACATAAGGCTCGGTGGTTTGGTACATCTCGTTTAATTAAACTGTAGGATAACCCACTCCCACCATACTTGTACTGAGGTATCTACTACTATGAGTCGAAAAACTGGGTTGTGATACTACCGATGTTCGTAGGCTATTGTGTTAGATTAGGGGTATCACGTGACTACGCGACCACATGGGTAACAACTTGTGATCATATACAACTGTAGATATGTTTAGTTCTAGCTAAGATAAACACAGCTATATATAATATGACGACTAAGCCCTATACGAGGGATAAAAAGAGATATCTGGAAGGATGAGAGGGCAGAAGACAACGATGTTCACTTAATGCGTACAGTTACCATTACAACGGCTCGCTGACTTTCTGGTGAATAGCTACCCACGATGTATTTCTCAAAGACCCCCTATTAGCCCCTTTGGCACTCATAAACGACCTAGCTTTCATTTTGATTGATTGAAATACGAACATTTGCGTCTTAATTAAAAATCGATGAATCATCACAGATGCCCATATATTGTCATAACGTATATTACAAGCTATTCGATACAGCGATGACAAAGGAAAAAGAAAGATATACAAAATAGAACGGCAGGTATCATCACCAAAGAGGGTACTGTCTCATTGCTCTTCCAAGCGAAGCCATTCTCGACTGGAGTATCTCCGGGTATAGTCATCATTGAGTCACTCCACCTCTCCATCCCCAAGTATGCTTCAAATCGTCATAATGTGTCCAAAAGGATATGCCACGTACACAATCTACGCCCTCTAGATCGCGACAGTGTTGGTGGTCGAGACCGGGCCAGTGACAGGGCCCGTGGAGGTGACGGGACCGGTGACAGGGCCAGTCTTGCCGTTCGCAGTTCGACCATTAGTGTAGTTGCCGTTGGTATAGTTCCCATTGGTGTAGTTACCATTGGTGTAATTTCCATTGGTACGATTACCGTTGGTGGCGTTGCTGTTGACAGCATGTGGCTTGCGGGTGACTTCAGGAGCATCGGGGATATTGGAGCTCTTGGAGGCCGCTCCAATAGAGAAGACAGGACTTTCCCACTTTTCACCCTTTCGGGCAAGCTCCCGGTACTCGGTAGCCTTAGACGAGATACCTCCAGGGAGGTGAACGTTAGGGAAAACACTGTCCTCCTTAGTGACTGCCATATTAACTTTCTTGTCAGCCGCAACAGCCTCGGCCTTCTTCTTACCCTGAAGCATCTGCTTCTGGGCGGCGTTGACATAGCGATTGTAGATGTTCGGGGCGTTCTCAGGGTCGGTACGAGCCTCGTCGAGCGCACGGTCGGCTTCCTGCTTGATCTGGTACATCAATTGGTCGAACTGGTTGAATTGATCCTTGAGTTGCTTTTCAGCCGTCTTCTGGATCACCGGGCGGAGGACCTTGAGCATAATGGGCTTGAAGAGACCAAACAAGATCTTATGGTTAGACTTAACAAGCTTGATCTGAAGATGCTTAACATCGACGTCGACCTTGTCAATCTTGAAGAAGTGCTGTCTGTCTTTATCATCCGCAGTGGACAACTTCAAGCGGAAACAGAACCCATCACCGCCCATTTTGATGTTAGCAACACCGGTATCGGTGATGGAGGGGAAGCCCTGCTTGCGCTTGACATAGAAGCTGACATCGCGCAGATCCATCTGAATGCCAGTGACCTTGACATCGATCGAGTTCTTATTCTTGCTGGCGATTTTCTTGCGGCCCCAGCGGAAGTAGTTGTCGCTAGCAACTTCGAGCACGTTTGGCATGAAGTTGTCGCTCTCCAGGACAAGGTTCTCCACCACGGCATCGACCTCAGGGTCAGAATACTCAATACGGGGGATTGGGATGTATGCGACCCTCTCGAAAGCAGCCGGGATGATGACTTCGGTCAAGTCTTTGATCAAGTGAGGCTTGAAGGCTGCCTTGCCATTCTCGTCAGTGCCGAGGTCGTTGAACAACTTCTGTAGGGATGTCGCGAAGGCCTTGTTCTGGGGATCTCGGTCAAACTGGTCGGCCAAGAATTTGATCTCGTCAACAACGCGATCGGTATGGCTCCTGTACTTCTCGCGGAGGAGATAGTTGCCGTGATCATATAGACGGTGCCACTCCTCGTTCGAAGCATCTTCCATGACGTAGCCCTGCTGCTGCAGGCACTTGCGAATGTAAGTGTCGAGAGACTTGAACCAGCCTTTGAGCTCGGGGTCCTTGTCGGCATCTTCATAAATAGTGTTGATCGATGACCAGAGATCGTCGCTGGAGGTCCCGTTGGCAAACCTTTCAATGAGCGTCTATTATGGTGTTAGCTTCATCCCACTATCCCGAATACACATATTACACATACCTTTAGGTCAGCTTCGGCGGCGGCTAAGCTGGATCGTGCTTCCTTGACAGTTCCAGTACCTCCAGCAGCGATACTCCTGCTATGAGAACCATACTGCTCGGCCAAATCGAGCAAGGTAGAAATGGCCTGGTTGTAATCGGGGTGCTGTTGGCATTCGACAACCATTTTCTATGTCCATATTAGCACTAGTATCTATATCGTCAAGATCTGTGATGCCTACCTTCAGGCGCCAGATGGTCTGGTCGCGACGCTCTTCGGGCATCTTCTTGGACAGGTACTGCCTAGTACGAGCACGATACTCTTGAGCTGTCTGCTTCGTAGATTCTCGAGTCTCCGGGTCGACGTTAGCCGTGACCTGCCCAGTAGCATTGCTTGCCGCATTCTGCGCAGCATTTATGCGATCACCTGCCGATCCGTCCGATTGATGAGCGGCTTGTGCTCCAGAAGCAACAACACCCTTTGCATCCTGTGCCGGGTTGCTCTTGTAGACACTTTGGAATTGCGACCTCACATTCTCCTTGGAGAGGTCAGGAGCATCGTGCCATACGTTGTCATCCGCAGGCCGGTCAATTTGGGCAATATCTTCGCCCGAAGGTCGCAGTTTGTTGGCGGCATTGCTAGCAGCATCGCCTGCGATGTCGCGAAGTAGTATGGTAGCATCGTTAACTACGTAGTCTATTAGTATTCGTGTCTCAACATTTGGTGAACTATGGCTGACTTACGAAGCTTGCGGAACTGGCCGTTGGTGATAATCAAGGTTCCCAGTGTCCGAAGTCCTTCGAGGGCCTTATCACCGTGTTGCTTCGCTGTGTCCTTGTCGACTGGAGCATTAGGTGCGCTCACAGAGTTCGGGTCGAACTGCTGGGTCTGCCAGATGAAATCCTGTAGAAGGTTCCCATCGTTCTTGGACAGCAACAGCTTCTTCGCCTGGGTTACGACATCCTTGAAATCTGCGACAAGCTCTCGTCCTTCGGATGAGAGCTTCTTGGAGGGGTTTGCTAGTGCTCTCGATTCGAGGAAGCTGTTCAGAGCAACATCGATCTGGTCATTCTATTTCGTCGAAAGTTAGCATCAAGCTGTCGCGTAGCTTGTCATGAAGTGAAGCACTTACAGATGGCACCTTGCCAATCTGGAAGGCATTGATGATGCCGTATATCTGAAGCTTGCGGTTCACGTCGGCCTCCTTCTGCTTGACATCGGTCGGTTTGTTGACGCTTGCCATGATTGTGTCGGTATAGGGGTATCTCGATGTAAGGTTGATATTCGGTATTCGACGTTCGACGAGGGCGCAAAGCAGAGTAATGGGATTGGGGTATCACAGATGAGGGTATATTAGGTCAATGGGTATAATTCTTATTAGTTTGGTTATTGAGTCTAATATGAACGGAGTTTGGTGAGGAAGAGAAGAGAGTTAAACTTTCGTCAGGTCTAGGGAGGACAAAGGTATCTATTATACATTGACGTAGCTTAGATGCAGCTATGATTCAATGAAAGGGGTAACATGAATGACATGGAAGGCATGGATGATGTCGAGAGTGGGCGCATGCAGCTGGCCAAGGGCAAAATACATAGGTGGTACATGATAGAGTACTGCTCATTGCTGCTCGCGGGAAGTACTCTCTGTCCATGTTAGGGTCGTGCTTGCTCAGGTCTAGATCTAATACTTGGTTCATTAGATGGTGATGACGTGAAGCTTTCTGTTGTCAATAATGTGTAGTACGTCATATATCGGCCAAGTGCTGCCGCTACCAGTTGCATTAGCTAATAACAGTGGAACACCTTTAATGTTGGTCCAAGCGTCTTTCACAACTGAAGGGGAAATCATTTTTAGAGAGCTGAAGTTATTAGTTTCTAGTATCTTCGTCATTCTATCATGATCAAAGGAAAAATCTTGGATTCGTCGTTCCTCGAACGGGAAAGAAATCAAACGAGCATGGCATTCGAGGGTTATCACCTCCAGCGATAATCGAAACTATTCCACCGCTCCGCACCCGCGGGACCGGGATGACAGGGACTAGGTACTTAACCCCTGATGGTTCTCGTTTGGTCAATATCAGCTTCGCCAATCTGCCGACTCGCAAGCATCACGACTCCTCAATGGTGATAGCCGCCGTAGGATTGTTTCACATGCACGCGGCAATATTTCAAATCACCAAAAGTTGCTGCTGTAGGAATGCGGGTAACCCACATCAAATCATATCTTAGCAGTACATATCTCAGGTCTGCCGTCCGCGTGAACCTTTGTGACCCATTCCACGGCCCAAGTGAAAGAGCTATGACGCCGAACGTATCAACAACATGGAAATCTTCAAGTTCATGATAACATAGCCGTTACCAACTTAGAAAGTAGCTAAACCGTGGCAGCTCTTCATACACATATCGAGTCTACTCGAGTGGAACCTGAGGACTAACTAGAACATCTGCAATTTCCGCATCCGGCCGTCTATGACGTAAAAGTAGAGATGGTAGAGCTTCAAACGCGAGCTTCGCAGCCTGTCTTCGCAAGCTCTCCATACGCCCAAGTCATACCAAGTCTCAATTGGTTGTGTGGAACAACTAAACAAGTTATCTGTAGGTCACCATGAGCAATCCGGGGAAGATACTTACTCTAGCTGGCATCGGTTGGGTGGGCCTAGATCTCGATTTACGTCTGCAGTTAAGTGAACCTGCAGCTGTGATTTTACCATTTGCAACTCAAGAAAAAGGGAAGAATAACAGGTTGGCAAGAATCAGCCAATACATTTTAATAATTATGTTTCCATGAATATTTTACATTGTATTAAAAGGTTCCCCGGAGCATCATCTCCACCGTTTGCCGTTCGTGTGTCGTGGTCGTCAAAATTCCCGTAGGTAGGGTTGCATTGCAGGTTGCCTCACTGCAAGCTTCTGCCATCATGATGCAAAACTTTGTAATCCGTCCCGATCGATCTACGCCAGGATTTTCGATGCTTGATTCGTCTTTCTATCAAGTCTAGCAAGTTACTAGTCCACACGTGTCGTTGTGAATGTACATATGTTGGATTACCCTCTTGGCACATTTCAATGTTCGGATACCTAATTCAAAAATAGAAGTGTCTTCTAAGTCCCCGTACAGAACAGATGCTTCTAGATTCGACTAGACTAAACTCGACTAAATCTGACAGAGCAACCAATGGTTGTCGTTAAAAAGGGTACTCTTGAATCTACGTATTACTGTCTAAGGCAAGGTGCCCTATGTTGAATGCCGGTACCAATCTTGCCTATGGACAGTGGGGCTCAATTCACTAATAGTAGTCTCTCCTAAACTAGAACTCATTCGCGATCTTGAAATAAGGGATTGTTATTCATTTAATGTTATCCTCAAACCTGCCAGACTGGGCACCGAGAAGGTTAAGAGATAGTATTAGTTCATGTGTCAACATATAAGCATAGGATTCTGTGCACAGAAATCGTATTACACGTCCTCGGACGTACCATATTGCCTCGACTGTCAATAGCTAAACACATACGAGGCTACCAGCAAGGACTAGCGTACGACGAAGCCCAAGATCTCTCATGGACAACTCATAGAGAAGGTGAGGTATACCTCGAATTGAGTGTAGAGTATTCATATGAAAACCCGATTCTCCTCAGGAAAAGCATCACTCATACTTATCCTACAGTACACGGTAACCCACAACGCAGCTCAAGAACCATAGGAAGAAATAAGTGAAGTTTTTTCAATGCCACCGAAGGCCAGGTAGAAAGAAGAGAAAGCTAAGCAACCTTCACAAGTGCAACGCCCACCCACCCAGCTGTCCGAAGCCCTAGAACCCAACGCCGTAATCGATGCAATCCATATTCATCGCAATCAATGCCTTTTCTATCTTCGTTTTCTCAGGTACCTAGGTAGATACCCCTAGGTCCTCCCCATTCTCCACCAACCAACTAACCAACCCTCCATCAGGCCAACCCATCAGATCTGCCTCACGAACTGCGGACCCATGAACTCGGTGGCCGCGAGCTGCGGGGCCACGATGGCCGCATTGGGCAAGGTAGCGACGGGCGTCGGGTTCAGCCTGCCGGAGTCCTTGTAGCGCTGGAGGGCGACGAGGCCGTTTTCGCCGCCCTGGTTCGCGACGAAGAAGAAGGACTGGTCTGGGTCGAGGCTTACGGAGAACATGCGCGGGCGCAGGCCGCCCGACGAGACCGACTCCACGTAGTCCAGGGTGTCGTTGTCGCTCAGCTTGAAGTGTGCGATGCTGTCCGTCTCGTTGCCGCTGATCCGGTTCGACACGAATACGTCCGTCACGCCGTCCGTCACCAGCTCGCCTGCCGCCGCCGACGACGCGTTGGCTGGCGGGTCGGTGCCGTATGAGCTCTGCACCTGCACTTGTTTGAAGTTGAGCGTGTCCTCGTCGAAACTGAGCTGGAACAGGAAGACCTCGTTGGAGAGCTCTGAGACCATCACGTAGTGGGGCCCTTTCACGTTCACGGCGAAGCCGCCATGGCGCGGACCGGTGTTGGTCGGCAGCTTGACGACGTTTGTGATCTCGTACTTGTCGTCCTTGCTGTCGAGGACGAGAATGGAGTCGCCGCCTAGGTTGGGGATGATGAAGTAGCGACCCGTCGGTTCAAGGAGTGCTTGGTGCGGGTGGTGCGCGCCCTGCGCGGGGTTGGGATCGCCCGGGACGGGGATGCTCTTGAGAAGCGTCAAGCTACCATCGCATGAAGAGACGTTCCAGACGTCGATCATGCCACTGCCGTATGCGGCTCCCACCATGTGCGTCCCATTAGCATTAAGCGAGAGGGATACGACACCAGAGGAGCCATTGGCCGAGGACACGAACTTGGGGTCGCTCAAGTCGGAATCGAGGGTAAAGAGACTAACATCGTTGGCATTCTCATTGACGGCGTATATCCGGTTAGGAGAGTCGGTGATCATCCAGCTAGGCGCCGTACCAACGACAGTGTAGTTTCCGGCAATGGAGAACTTAGACCCGTCGAAGTAGGCGGTCAGGATCTGGTAGGGAGCTCCGATCAACAGCCTCCAGAGCACTGACTTGGGACTGTCTTCGCGGGTCATGATGGATGAGGGCATTGCCAAGGCCGTGCCAAGAGTGAGAAGTGCGGTGATGGTTTTCTTCATTTTCGGTGTTTCTGGTGGGGAATAGGGGAAATAACCAATGATAAATCAATGATAAAAAGTAATCAGATGTTTCTAGGTGCGCCTGCCTAACTGGGTTTGCTGTAACTTATAAGGTACGTAGAATAAGCAGCTAAAATGATTGAAAAGTATCAATTCTAGTTTGTTTCATGAACAAAGCGATTCTAGATGGATAAAAGGTGGGAAACGACAAGGAGCTTGGTGATGATTTCTCTGTGGTTAATTTTGAGGATCGACTTCGAATAACAAGGAATTGTCTCTCGATTTATAACAAAGACAAAAACAGTCTGAAGCTCTGAGAATGACGGCAAATCTATCCGTTTGCTTGTTAGTTTACCTATGTGATTCCGAAGAGACGAGTTCTTGAGTCTTACTCACAGTCATGCGTCTAGTAATCGAAAAAGGGTATCAGAAGATGATTCACTCAGCTCAATAAACCACTACCAAAAGAAACCATGAAGATAAGTAAACCACGAAAAGAGAACGAGAGTGACGTGTGATGATCGAGACACATGGAAAGCAGGCTCTCTCGGTCTTATTATCCACAGCAAGTTGCCAACAAAAGAAGGCGGTTCGCGTCCCTGATTCCTTGGCTTCAGTACCTCCCTAATCCGCGCGCACTTATTTCAAGACATGGCTGAAGGCTGTGTAACATTACATATGATGACAGGGGCTAATAAGGGACTTTTCATCAGCCTTACAACTGTCCCTTTGTTGCGGAGAAAGAAAGCAAGCAGCCAGCTTCTCAGGGGTTCGCTGACTAAGAAGTGCCCATTTGCTGCGGTTCGTTTAGATGGTTGGTGGTGATCCGAAGAGAAGAGAGAGAGGCTCTCAGCATGTGACAAGTCATAGAAATATCCATTCCCCCTGCCTTAGTCCCAGCGTACAGACGGCAAAGATCGTCGAGAAGCGCAAATTTCCCCGGTTTGGAATTGACAGGCGCAAATCAAATCCTTCATGCCTGCGTAGAACATCACCGAGTTCCCGCGTCCAGCTCCGCCATCCAATCGTCTCGCCGTAGCCGCTAGGCGTCCAGACAAAAAAGTAATGCAAAGAAACAAAGGATCCCGAGGACACGGAACGGACAGAACTTGAAACTTTACATAGTAAATTCGATGTAAGTGAGGTGAAGCAGTGAGGTATCTATCTACCTATCCATGGCAGTAGGCAGTGAAAACAAACAGTAAATAAATGACGCCAGCAAATCAAAAAGGCCCGATGCTCGATTCGCTCGCTCTTAAGCAAAAAACATCGCCCCAGATCAACAACATTATAACCAAATTAGTAGGTAACCCCTACATAAGACAGCAAGCATCCCACGCTCGCACCATCTCTCCTCACCAAGTAAGCGTAACGACCCTATTCTCATACTTGCCCATCTCCACCTTCTGATCCAGCAAATTCTCATAAATCCAGCGCCCGGTATCGTCGCGCGAGATGGCATACCCGACGACGAAATCATCATCAACACCGACGCGGATCTCCTTCTGGGGCGCCGCATCATCGGACAGGAGGCTCGGGCGCACAATCGTGTACGTATAGCCCAACCTCTTCTCGCCCTCGACGACCGCCTTCTCCATGGCCCTCTTATCCACGTGCGGCACCTTGAGCATGATCTTGTAGATGGGCAGCGTGGCGAGCGGGTAGTCCCTGCCGGCCGTGCTCAAGCCGCACGTGCTGAGCACCACCACGCGCGGCGTCCACCCCTCCTCGCCGCACTGCTCCCGCACCTTGGCGATGGCCTCGTGCAGCGCCGTGATCCCGTTCTCGCATACGTGCGGGTCGTCCAGCGTCATACGCGAGAAGACGAAAACACCGCCGATGGACGACACGATCGCGTCAACGGGGCGGTTATCGACGGTCAAGCATCGCGCCACAACCGCCGCGTCGTGCGCGTTTCCCTCGACGATACACAGGTTGGGGTGCTGCGCCGCGGGGAACCGGTCCACGAGCTTAGAGGGGGTGCGGCACAGCGCGACGCAGGTGTAGCCTGCCGCCAGCGCGCGTGTCAGGGCTGCGAGACCGACGCCTGTCGAGGCGCCGAAGAAGGCGATGGTTTTGTTGGTGTTTGGTGAGGCCATCCTGATGAATATGTGTTTGTTTAAGGGGTCGCCGTGACTCGGGAGATGCTATGTGCGGATAGGTGCAAAGCAGCTTTACTAGAATCGGACTAGACTAGATTATCTGATATGATGTGGTAGGTAGATGATGATGCTTAGAATGCAGTGAAGATGGTCCATCCCAATCCGCCATCACGAGGGAAGCAGAGTCTTTTTATCTTCATTCTGCCATCCCGAGTAAGAGTCACATCCATCGCAACACGTAAACAAGACACGCAGTCCTTTCATCAGCTAGAAGCAAAACGGATGAATTTTCCCTCATACGGCTAGAGAATAGCTCGGAGAACATGTATGGTGCATAATTCGGGTGCCTGAATCACTATAGTGTCATAGTGTCATTCTAGAAAAGGCATCGCGGCTGAGGCTGAGCTTGAATCTAACAGGTTCGTAGGGTCTGCGCCGTAGTGAGCGGAGGATAATGGAGGGATTGTCAGACCGTCTCGGAACTTTATGGCTCGGGATGCAAATTGCTAATACGAGACAACTTCCGAATGTAGTATAATTTATGTACTCTTATACTAATAGTTCTATAGGAAGCTACTTATTTATCAAGGGTGGGATATGTATCGTGCTAACATCTTAATCCGGTGGTTTACTACGTTGTAGGCCTAGGTCCGTCTTCCGCTGTTTGAGCTCGGAGATCGATCCTCATCCCTTTTGATACTCCCGCTCCATGCCACGTGAAGATATCAAGTTCATCCGACTCTCGAGATGCCGACGCGGCGTCCGAAATTAACATCGGGCAACCTCAACCCATCTAATGCTCCAATCCGAAAGCATGTATATGATTCCGACTTCAATGCTACCTAGGTACTGTTACAATTGCAGCATTCCCCTTCCTAAGCCTTTTATATGTGCTGTCTATAATAGGGGGTTAACCATGCAGACCTCAGCCCCCAGATTACCTGCTATCCTATGCAGACTACAGTATCACATATTGCTTGCGAGTAAATCTGATCTCACCTCAGAAGGACAGGCAGTCAAACAGGACGAGACTCACTTGCTCAGAACGTTTGACTGTAATATGACCTCTTAGGTACCATACCAGAACAAATCAGAAATATAGTTCTCATCACTAGCACTTCTATCCAAGTTTCCAATTAGTAGAGATGAGTCGGGCGGTTGACGCTCAGGTATTGTCGCTCTACTCGCCGTGACGGGCGAGTCCTTCATCGCCTACCGAACCCGCCCTCCGTAGTCCTGCTTGGTAACTGCAGCTTCAACATGCAAGTCCTGTGCGGCACCTCCTACGTGGATTTGGATATCGTTTACTGCATGTCGGGTCTCTTCCCGCCGCTCTACTTCTGGGACCTGGGCCGCTACGATATTTGCGACGTGACACCTCTTAACGTGTTTCATGCCGAGACGACGGCAAGTCTCGATCCCGAAAGGGAAGCATCGCACACGAGAACTTCTTGGTATGCTATACGCGAGACTAAAAGTACAGAATATGTCACTCGTAGCGGATCGGCACTAAAGACTCCTCAGTAGAAGGGGTACCTCGAAGCGGCCGAGAAAGCAGCCATGGAGGGTAATACGCAGTGGCCTGCAGTTACTACAAAACAAGAGATAATAGAGGATCTTGACGTCGCCCCTTAAGACTAACCATATTGAAATGAGCAATCAACAGGTCTTATAACAGCTGCAGATGGAGGACTTTCCAATGACGCCGACGTATCTACGTATACGCATCGCGCTGATAGCTATCACATTGAGACGCATGTGACAAATCACGATCGAGACGAACACAGTTTATGCTTATACAGCTGTTGATTAGGATTGCTTGTAGCTCACGCCAGACTGGTTGGGAGCCCGAGCCGAAATATCCAAATTCCGAGCCCCGTCATTAATTATATACAAGAAGCTGCTTTTGGCTTCCCTTCAGTTTTCATGCAGACCGACTTGCATGAAAAGAGAGTTGGTGTCCGAAAAAGAGAGTTGGTGTCCGAAAAGGAGTGGACGGCATCACGCCATTACCTCCCCAAATGATATAGTATAATCGTTCTTCAGCCGTAAGTATAACATGAATCAAACCACAGTCGCCGTGGAGGGGTCATACAATAGTGTATTGACCCCAATACATAACCCTCCTCTATGCTCATTCTTGCATATATACTCTGATGTTGTATCCTTGCCGTCACCATAACCTTTTATAGCCAAAGCATACCAGCAACAGCAATAAGAGCTGCGAATGCACTGGCGCCGAGAACGCGTTCTTGTCTTACACCCTGGTTCGAGCTACCACTGCCACCGTCGGAGCCGCCGCAGACCTGTTCGAAGCTATCCGTGCAGGCGGCAGTGGGAGAAGTGCCGACATTAGTAGCACCGCTGCCGGTCGTATCACTGCCACTATTCGGGTCGGTATCGTCTCCAGCGGCCGCCTGGCCGTTAGTACCAGGCCCGCCGCCACTCAGGCCGGGAATGATCTCCTGGGCGGTCTGCGACGAGCTTGCAGAGCTGGGGTAATCCTTATCCATGTCTAAGCCCGTACCAAGCAGCGACTTGAGGACCGTATTCGCGTCGCCGTCCACGACGGTGTCGTTGGTGCCTCGCGCGTTGTTGTAGACGTAACTCTTTCCCGAATTCGTACCAGGGGCTTTGTCTGTCTGGTAGCAGTCGATAGTGACTTCGCCGAGGGTAGCGTAGTAGTACCCGTCTTTCTTAATATCGTCACTACTCCAGTTGATCAGGCCACCTGCCCAGTCTACCGTACCTTTGGCGTTCTTCTCATCACCGCCAGGCCAGATAGAAAGCTGAACACGAGCGGGGGTCTGAGGGAAGTCCCATTGGTTCGCCGTTGCGTTCCAAGTTTTCGACTTCTCCTGCGTCCGCCCAAGCTTATCGTCTACATACCACTCAATCTTGTCTGGGGTCCATCTGATCTCATACGTGTGCCACTCATCGTTGGTGTCAGAGAGACCCGTAATGTTTCCAGAATGGGTATCTGCGGCTACAGTCAGTAAAGTGATTCCACGACTTGCATTCATTCATCAAGCATCTCTTACAGTCAGGAATGCCCTGGAAGTAGTAGTTGGTCTGCGCAATATCCAACTCGGTGCCAACCCACTCGAAATCTATTTCGTCTTTCACGTCGCTGAGCAGAATGAAGGCAGTAACAACACCCGCGTCACGGCCGGTCTTGATCCTGGCCTTCACGTTGCCGTACCACATATATATGGTCGAGGCTAAGACGGTCCCGGCAGAGTTGGGCGGCATAGTTAAGAGAACATTGCCGCTATGAGGGAGCGGCGTGCCCTGAGCAACCCAATCGGCCGTTGTAGGATCGCCAAGGTATTTCGAGACGTCGACTATACGGTCGGTGTTGTCCATCTTCATCGTCCGGGTCTGGCATACAGGTTCGGGGACGCACGAGTCCAGAGAAAAGGACATGCGCGGGTCACATCCGCCCAAACAGTATGCGCCGACACCACATTGGCCATACTCTATGATTATCCAAGTTAGACCGACTATAATCAGAGACCAGGCAGAGAACAGGTATCTTACGAGAACAGCATGGTGTCGCTTCCGGGCATTGCTTATCTAATGAACAATCCGGCGCAGAAGTCTGAGCCAATACAACCGACGCGCCCAATATGGCCAGGGCCAAAGATGGTAACGTTCGGAGCATCTCGAAGCTGCTGCCGCTCTTGCAAGCAGGCACAGCCGGTATTAAGATATTATTATTTTAGTAATATAGGAAGCGTAATCGACAGCAGTTCGGCGTCCGAGGCGCGTGCGTCGTTATATATATGCACGGCACCGGATACTCGTAGACGTCTTAAGCGAGCGAAGTCGGGGAACGAGATATACGGTCGACGACAATTATTGAGGATTAGTCTATAGCAATCGATGCTTCCTTTGGCATGTAGGCAAGGTAGGTTAAACCACCGAGCCAAGGTGAGGACGTATATAATTCCCGACAAAGGGAGGGGGGAACAATAGGAGATTCAACGAGTCAGTCGACTTATATACAAGTAACGACAAACCACGATCTCGTTTAGCATAGACGACTTTCAGTATTCACAAAGCAGCCGTGCTTAGTCGGGTGTTTCAAGCGAGTGGGATAGGAAGCGATCGAGGCGGAACCCTTTCACAGGCTCAGAAGATAAAAATAGCGACTGAATTATTACGATATAGACAAAGAGCAAACGGAGGTTGAAGAAATCAATGAGGCATCAAAGACTTTAGCATCTACCGCTCGCTAGAAAGGTATACAAGAGAAAGCGAAAGAAATACCAACAAATTGGTAAAATGAGATGATACTGGATGGGATGGAGGAAAGGGAGAACAGACGAATGTTCTCAAGCGGAGCCATAAGGCCATAGACAAGACAGGTGGGTCATGCCCTGGATGTCCTTGCCCTGAAAAGTGAAAAGACACCACTGTAAGATGCTCGGTTGGGAATAGTGGGATGTCGTTGTGGGTCAATGCGAATTGAGTTCCACACCCGTTTGTGCCAGACTGCCAGAACGAGCAGCCGACTGTCAGATCGTTGGAGAGTGGCGCAACTAGGCTCAACGGTGGAGTTAAAATCTTGTCATCTCATTGGATCATGCCGATAATACAGTGCCCACTAACGTAGCTTTAATAGACTTAGTACTGTGTCTTTAGCTGCAAAACCTCGTATTCTCTGACTGACAGATCATACTATGTACTTGTAACCTCCCCTATTCAGCTGCACTGCCTCGAAATATTGAGGTCGAGGATTACTGTATAGTAGAAAACGGAGGTTTATGCGCTTTATTTACAAAGCCTTATGACGTTCCAAGAGTGTTGAGAAGTTTGTAAGTCATGCCAAGTTTTCGGGGTCTTCATGTTGTGGTCGATTACATGGTTTGTCTCTCTGTATGTCTCTCATTAAAGACAGGCATGCAGTAGCCTAGACGTGGTTTATTTATAACCTAAATTTAGCACAACAAGGAGCGTGTCGTCATTGAATTCTTTAACTGGAAAAGTTGGTAAGCCGTAGATGGGCTCTAGCTACACAACGAGATGTACGATCGAACCCATCGCGGCTTATGGTTCATCACCCCTGCGTCGGTAGACGAACCGAAGCGGAAGAAACGGCAATGTTCAAAGAATCAGGTAAGCTGAGTGGAAGCCAATCATACCATTCGTTATATGTCGTGTCATTGCATGATTCCTCGGGAATTCCTGAGACGAAGCCCACGTATCCATTTACAAGACCAATCAGGAAACAATGGTCTTGGTTTTTCGTAAAGCAGGACATGTACATCTCCCATCCCCTCGGGAAAATAAAACATTACTAGAGCCGAGTGGTGAAATCTCGTAGGTGATGTTGATATACCGTACGGCGCATACGGTATTTTATGCACCCCAGATTTTTAGACGGGAGGATCCGATCTCCAGCTGTTTGTTGGTGCGAGGTTAAATGGAGACGCCCCCAGTCTTGCAGGAGAATGGAAAGGGGAGCGAGTTTGCTATATAACTGGAGAGTCGGTGAGTTTCAAATGAGAAAGACCCGGTTTCTGTTATAGAGGCTACCCTTGGTAAAGGAAAGACTCAGGCCATCTCATCAACCTCATCCCAGAGAGCTTGAGGAGCCTTATACAGTTATAGATTAACCAGACTAGGTAGAAACCAAACCAATGCGTAACCAACGACCTGGATAACTTCGAATCAACTATATCCGAGTCTCTCTTCTATCTTTTTCTGCACTCAACAGTCGTCAACCTATCATCCAACTGCCGTGATGTAGCGAACCTTGCCAAACCCATATCTCCCCAAGTCTTCTAGAGATAGCCGTGCATCTATATACAACACCTCCTAAACCTCTATCTCCAACTCCTTACAATACCACCACCCATAGACCCAGCATACATAAACAAGGACACCCCTCATCAAAACAGATACTCCCCCGCAAACGCCAACCCCTGATGCACCACCGTCCTCAACTCCTCTGGCATGGGCAGCGCCTCAGCGCGGCTAAAGCTAGCCCAGACAAGCTCATCGTGATCTCTCGACCGAACCGCCAGGTCCTCCTGGTTCTGGACGAGCACCGCGTAGTTGAGCTGGAGACACTCCTTGCGAAGCACGAGGCGGGGGCTGTGGACGGGGGACCGTCTCGAGCTCCCGCTCCCACTCCCACTGCCGCTGCCGCTGCCGCTAGAGTTCATCAGAGTAGCCCCGTCCAGGGCGTCGATATCACCGCTAGTACTAAAGATCCCAACGCCGTCGTCGTCCCAGTCTAGGATGCGAATCTCGCTCACGCGCCGCAGGTCCTGCAGGGCGCCGAGCACGCGCACGACTCGCAGTCCGGTCTGCTCGACCACGCGTCGCGCCACCGCCGCCGAGATGCAGAAGTCGCCGTCTTTCACTTTGCCGCCCGGGAGTTCCCATATACCGCTTCCCCCTTCCCTTCCGTCTCCCTCCTTTTCTGCCCCCATTCCACTACCACCTCCTCTTCCCCCTTCTTCTCTCCCTTCTTCTCCGCCACCGCCGCCACCATCACCACTAGAGCTCTGCTGCTTACCAAGCAGCCCGTTCCGCCAGCGTGACGAGGTAGTGCTCGTAGGCGTAGTAGCCGCCGTGAACGAGGAAGTCGAGTTAGCTCCCGCCGCAACCGCGGACGACGACGACGAAGAAGAAGAAGTAGAAGCTGAAGTAGAAGTAGATGAGGGGCTCGCAGAAGCGGAAACAGACCGCCGCAGCAGGAGCACCGAGGGTCGAGAGCTGTGCGCGTCCATGCGGAAAATACAGACGCCGACGTAAAGCTTGTCCGCCGGCCGCGCGGCGCTGATGGCGTCGAGGTACTGCGCGCGCGACATGGCCAGCACCGTCTTCTGCGCGTGCGAGAGCGTCGTCTTGCGGAAAGTCGTCGTTGTCGTCGACATAATTCTTTCTTATTTCTCTCCCCCCCTTTTACTTATATTTCTTGCTATCACTGTCGTTGGCCTCCGCCGTTATCAGATCTACCAAGGAGAGACAGATTAGGTATGCCGTGGATTCTTTCAAAAGGACAAATCGTCTAGAATGTCGTACGTAGTATGTATACCTTGCCTCTCCTTTAGTCTCCGTCGGGGACGCGCATATATGGGTGGAGGGGCAACGATGGCCGGGACTTTAACGAGCAGGAGGAAGAGGAGAGCTTCAGATCATGTTTGTGTGCATCCGTCCGTAGCTTAGCCCCTATTTCCCTTGTGGTACACGGCCGGCTACGTGCTACTACTACTCTCCCGCCCACCGCCGAGCTATAGATGAATAGTGGGAGAAGAGGGAAGAAATAGATGTACACGATCGAGATTCCCCCCCATCTTCTAGTCTTCTCGCCTCTACTAGTGAAGAAACACCCCTTCCTTATACACATCCCAAAGGGTTGTTAGAATAGGACAAGCTTTCGAGCTAGCTAAGCTAGACGAGAGCGAAGTGTTATGTAGCCAGCAGAGGTAGACTTTAGGCTACTTAAAACTGATTCCGCCCGTTCATCAGGAAACTCGCAAGGTTAAGTTTCTAACGGCGGTAACATTGCTACCGCTCACGCGTGGTTGGTAGAGTTTATTATGTGGACGAAGCCAATCCAAGGTGTCGGGTTTTTGAAAGAATCCATGGGTGTCTACCTAGGAGGTAGGCAGTACGAAGTATACCTAGGTAGGTACGTACAGTGATTTCAGAGCGTCAACACATATCTTAGAAATAACCCTTATGCTATGTCACACTCCTCTTCCCCCCTCGTATTTCCTATTTACCTAGGAGGTGTGTAGTGACTAATAAGTGGATTGGATTCGAATATTGAATCTCACCCAAAAAGGAGGTTTGCGAAGTTTGATTGTTTTCATAGGACCGTCCCTCAGCACAACAGTTATAGGCCGGGGTCAAGTTGGGGAAATAGAAGAGGAAGGACATGACGAGAAGGTGTGAATCGAAGAAATGGAAATTCATAGCCATGTGTAGTTACATACAGCTTCAACATCCCCGAACCTCCCATCCAGGATCCTGGGCACATAAATTCGGGACACTATTTGTTCACACCTACAGGCTCTAAATTGGCACACTGCCTTGTAAGCCATAACATTAAGCTGGCTTACCTTCACCATGACTAATGGGATACGCGGTAGGCAAGTAGCAGTGCAAATCTCATTGTATTGGAATCCGCGCAAGGCGCCGGCTTCATTAGAGATGCTCATCTATCGACCAACAGTCACACCTCCGACTTAACCGGTAGACTTTCCCAACTGTGTGTGAAAAACCCCCCGGATGCACGACTCATTAATCAGGGATCATACTAAAAACACTGAATTTCGCGAAGTTTGATTTTTCTTTTTGCAAAACAAAACCTTTGAACCTGCCCGCCTGCCACCATGCCTTGAGACGTAATCCTTCGAAAGTCAAGCGTACACATCTGTTTGTCTTCTTTGAACTTCATAATCTTCGACAACCCTACAGTTCTCCCGTGGGGGAATCGTGCTTTGAAAAAGAAAAAGAAAAAGAACCCTTCCTTGCCACAACAATATACCGAACAATAGGAGTAAAATAGAGTTAGTTGGGAAAGGAGACGGGATGACAACATGACGTCGCCGTTCTGTTATCCCACGTCGTCGATACAATCGGATGTTTTGAGGTTGTGCTGACGAGCCCTCCCTCGGCCGGTGCGGTCTGGCGAAAGTAACCTCACGGAGCCTGTTCTCTCACAAAACCTGACAAGAATGAGCAGATCGAAGCTGGAAGGGATGCACCAGTGTCATATGGATGGGACACTCAGAACGAAATCTAATACGTAGCGCCTGGACTTTTCAACGTGCCTTTTGCGTAGAGAACAGGTCTGGGAAATGCTCTTTGGCATATTGTTCGCACGCCTGTATTGGTCAGTTATTAGGGAAGGATACAGCATTATATGCGGGCTAAGTGAGACAGAATGACTAACCTTGGCCGGCTTGCCAACCTTCTGGCCAATAGTCTTCCACTTATTGTTCTCGTAGTCCTTGATAGCACTAAGAAGTGCTTGGCTCTCGTCCTCGGCAAATTCGGCATAGTGCATATCCTAAGTAAGTGTTAGCAATAAGGGACAAGGTACAGAGCAGGTTGCGCATAACCATACCTTGTACCAATGCTTTTTGACACTCCCCTCAGTTCTGGTGGGAAATGTCTGTTATTGCTTCGCGTTAGCTTAGGTCTCTGACGAGCCATTCTCAAGCCCGACTGACCTTGGCGATCTCGGCCCAGCTGTTACCAGCATCCCTCATCTGCTTCAGTCGCAATTCCTCAGCTGGAGTCCAGGGAGTATTCGTACGACTCTTCTTAGCTGGTGGGGGAGCTATCGGTGTGCTGGCCTCTTCCTTAGTCGGCACCGCCGGCGGGATCACGGGCGTGACCTGCATCGGAGGTGGCGGAGGCGCAGAAACCGGAGTAGGAGCTGGTGCAGGGGCTGGGGTGGTTGGCGCAGGTGCGGCGGCAGTCGAAGAGGCGGGAGTAGGAGTGGCCGCATTAGCAGTGGGTCCGTGGGGTTGCTGATGTGCTTGCTGATGCGCTTGCTGGTGACTGGGCGGGCCTCGCTTACGACCGCGTGGAGCTGGAGCCGGAGCCGGCGTGGGAGTCGACTGTTGAGAGGGTGCAACAGCAGGTTGCGGAATGGTCATCGGAGGTGGGACCGGTGTCGCATGGTGTTGCTGTGCCTGATGCGACGGCTGGTGCGGCTGATGATGTGGGTGTTGCGCGTGGGGACCGTGAGGCTGCTGATGTGGTTGATTCTGATGCTGCTGGTGTTGAGGAATCTGTTGATGGTGCTGCTGGCCGTGCGGCTGATGTTGTTGGGCACCGGGATTTTGAGGTTGCGGCGCATAACTAGCAAACTCATTCCGGCGCGACATGTCGGGTTGGTAGGGATGGTTAGAGCTGTATCAAGGAGCAACGTTAGCGTGCCCATGCGGCTCGATGTTGCTGAAAGAGACAACGAAAAAATGGGATGCGATCATGGCTGCACAGCATCGGGCGATCCAGCTCAACGACGGTTGGCAGGTAGAACCAAAACAGAAGAAGGTGCCGTTCAGCTGAGGAAAGAGACAAGGGTACGGAAAGAGGCAGGCTGCAGGGTAATATGTTCTGCTAGGTACGTATAGAAGGAGCCAGGTGAAGCTATCGCCAGGGGTCCCGCCACTCGCGGTGGAGCAGGGAACGGGTCAACCTGGTTCAAATGTTTGCGGGACGAATCCATGGTTGAGACAGCAGGTATACTTTTGGTACATATATGACCATGTCCTCTATACAGCAAGGCTGGTCGTATATGTGTACGAGCCATCTGGGGTAGACGAGGGGGGGCGGATGGGGGAGATGGCGGAGATGTATCCTCGGGGAAACATCTTGGACAGGTACTGTACATGGGGACCTGATGTATAGAAGAAAAGGGGATGTACTTACTGCATGGCATCGTTCGTGTGCTGGGTGGAGTTGGTGTATATGTACTCCGGCACGGGGCCGACCTGCCACTGCTGCATGATCTGAAAAGGGCAAACTAGCGTCAGCTAAAATACCAAGGTCTCTCTATGTTCCTGATACAACTTGGAGGAGTCAAAGTTCATGAACAAAGCTAAGGCTCGCCTTGGAGGGGGAAATCAAAAATAACGGGGATGAGTCAAAATAGAGGAACAAAATTAGAAATGAGAACCGTAGGGCAGAGAGGTACAGTTCTGGAAAATAATAATTATTCCGTGTGGTAATGAAAAAAAAAAACGGGGGAGGCGAAGTAAGGAGGGAACCCAAGGTGGTCACGGTGGCGGTAAAGATGGAATAATGGAAAAGAAAACCAAAATTATCACTGGCCAAAAATTGGACAAATGGAAGCCGCGACAAAGGAGCACGACAATATGGTGTTTGCGAGGGTGGTATTGATGATGATTATGATGGTGGTGATGAGAAATGAGGACGGAATCTCATAGGAGTGAAGCTCTATGTATCTGCACGGGCAAGGCGGTTAGAGGGGGGGCCATGAGGCTTGGGACATTTTTCACTTGGCGACGTGTAATGTATGTGGTTACGATGCTGACGCTGACGCTTATGTTGGTGGTCAAGTTGAGGCTTGAAGCCAACTAGGGTCTCGCCCAGCAGCAGCATCATCGGCAGGCATCGCGAAGGTGAGTGGGAGGGTTAGACTGGCGATACGCGCGAACAGATTTGGTATATGGGATGGGATTTGCGACAGGCCAAACGCGCGTGCCTCGAATAGTCGCGCAACTGGAAGCTCTCCCCGTCCGCTTGATGCAAGCGACGGACGATGATGTCCAGCGTGGAGTGGGGATCATGGGAGGGAAATACGGAATACAATGACTTCAAAGTAGAGGGTACTCAGACTTACGGGCTATCAGATGTACGTCGGTGCAAACCAATCTCAGCGGTGCATAAAGACAACGGCGATGCTGAACTCTGTTTTTCCAGTCCTGTCGCGGAACGACCAGGTAGGCAATCAATCAATCGTGTCTCTTCTGCTCGGTCGCGTACAGCAGTTTGTGCTTCGAAGCTTCGTCCTCAACCAAGAGGCGAACCGGAGGGTTGTGTGAAGATACAAGAGACGCGTCTCCCTCCCGGTACAGGGCTGGTAGATTTGTTGTTAGCTGGGATAAAGCTGTTAGACGAATCCACGCGAGGAAAGTGACGAGAAGGGTTTAGTCGCAGGCGCCGACAGCGACGAAGGGGAAAAAAAAAATTGACGGGTTGGGGGTCGAATGTTGTTGTTGCAACGAACAGGGAATGATTGAAATGATGTATCGTGCTTCGAACGAGAAGTACGGAGTACTTTGAGCGAGAAATGAGGGAAGTAGAAGGAACAAACTGTGTGGATGAGGGAGGGGTGCAGACAGATGAACCGTAAGAAATATGGGAAGTAGAGGGAACGCTGATCGAGGTAGTAGGTAGTAGCCACTGCCCCGAGCACCTCTAGGGCTGTAAGAAATTTGCTCTTGTGTCTTCTTCCATTTCCTCTAGCTTCGTGTGCACGGACCCCACATAAGTCCCGCAAATTGGCCCGTGCTTATATTGTCTTATGAATTGGGTTTTATGCCGGGAAGCTCGTGGTATAGATTTGGTCCAAGCTCTTGGCGGGGAATTAATGAAGCAATGGAATGTAAGTAGTTTTAATATCGCCAAAATGTAATTGTATGAGGGGATTTAATATGAGAACTAGAATAATGGGTATAGTGATGGATAGATAGTATAGGAAATACTTTCTGTTCGTGTGGCGTTGTGGCCGAGTTACGAACTAGAACAAGGACTAGATCGGCGTAGATAATAAAAATTGAGGTGTTACAGTACCTTTTTGATGAGATAATAAAAATATTCTTTGCGTTTCGGTCGGGTCCAAGACAACGTCCTCGACGAAAGTTGCACCGTCAAATCTGCGATTGTTGATTCAAATGCAAATGCAAGGATCTCGACAAGTAGCACGCGTGCAAGCGGTACTTCTAGATTGAAGAAAAGTGACTTTTGAAAATTGCGAAGATCGGATCCTGATACCTGAACAATGAATGCAGGCTGGGGGGACTGAACTAACCAGGACTCGGATGTTGTCGACCGCGTCCCTTGGGAGTACTTTTGATAAAAGTATCTTGGGCTAGGCTTCTGGGGCTGGTCGATAATTTGGATTGGTGTCTAAATCTTTTTTTATTTTATTTTATTTTTTAATCGTGTGCGGCTTGGGCTGGGGGGGCGGGGGGGGGGGTGGATTCGAGTACTGGCACCTTGCGAAGAAAAAAGGGTGGAAAGTTAAGATTTGACGGTACGCGGGCGTCGAAGGTGGAAAGTACCTTTAATGGTCGGCTCGACATGATCCTTGAGCCGAATCTGCGTCTTTGGATTGGCTGAGTTATCGACGTGGGTCCCGACCCTCTTAGCCAGGACGTCCCGGTTTAACCCTTAACTCGGTTAATCATGGGTCAAGATTCCAAGCTAGTGGCAGACTATCTCGATAAGTCGAGAACTCGAAGCATCTTATCCCTAAAAGGTATCATGCACGTGATCCGGTTTAAGCTGTTACCAGACTCTTGATTTCTACGTATTGCCCCAAAGATATCATCCCAAAGGTCCGGTCAGATAGTTCCTAAACTTTAATGTCAATTTACTACCCAAGCTGCCAAGTATCTGGAATCATTCTATGTTATACGGCGAGCGTGATGGCGCAATATTATTCACATATAGTACAGTTTACCTAAAGCACGACCGTCAGCACTTGTCAACCCATATGATAAGAGAAGAGACTAGTGATCTAATACTCATCCGGTACAAGAGCCGTATGCAGCCATCCACACTCAGTCTATAGTGTTCTACAAGCAATTTACAACTATACATCCTTACCTGACAATGGCTTGATTGGTCCCTAGGTACCTAGGTACTTAACGTATAGTGATAAGTTGACCTGCTTACGTACATCACATAAGGTATATCTGATTTCTAGTACAGGATAACTGACGGATACCTATAGTCAACTAAGAACATCAAGTCCTGCTTTTATATATACAGATAGTTTCTTAAACAGCTAACTTTGTATAGGAAGGTCTCTACCCACATTACGAGCTGAACTTGCAAATTTAAATAAGCTGTCATCGATCCAGGGATGAGGTCGAAGTATAGATTTGGGTCACGAAATGCCAAGAACATGCATCGCAAGGTAGCACTCCGACCAAGTATCGCTACTTCTCCCCGCAGTACGGAGTACACCCGTTCTCACGATACTTCACCTCCTAGTCCCGCAAGTACCTATATGCTCTGGGTACGGAGCACATATGCAATGCAGCCTCGCGATCGCTATAGAGTAACCTCTATTAATGCTTGCCCATTCGGGCACTCGCAGTACTATGCCCTTATTTCATTTCCCATCTTCTGCGGACATGCATTGCAGGACTGTTAATAGGCTAGTCAGGACTTCCTCATCGCCAACATTTTCCATATAGTGATCCAACGCTAACTTGGAATGATCACGGCACTGAAAGCTATAATAATTGCATCTCGTTGGAATTGCTTGTCGGTGCCTAGGATAGGAGATAAAAGTTGCGCCTTACTCATATCTAACTTTCGTTCTCGTGATGAGTTCATCTCAAAGCAGCATGGGTGGAACAGGCTACCTAAGGTTAGTTAACTCTCCCAGTACGAGAACACCGATGTCCCCGTTTTTGTCCTGTCTTCCCATCCGGTTCTATTCTATTCGGCATGATCGTCTATGAAACGGTGGCACAAGTAGGTATAGTCATACCATCCTCGCATCACCAGGAACACGGCACTTGAGTGTACAAGAGGCACTGCTTGCTGATATACTACCTAGGTATAACAGTGTATCGTCACAATCGAGCGGCTGGGTGCTTACTCAAGAAATGAGGGCATGTCTTTCTGTTGGCATCCGCTCAGAAATGTTTGCTACGATTTCAGTGCCTCGTGATCGGGACGATGCTTCTACCAACCATTAGGGGTGAGAGGCCGTCATTGTTGGATATTGTGGATAGAAATTGCCTGGCCGACACGAGCTGAAGGCGTGCTGGTGATACCATCATTGGCCTCTCCTACAGTCGAGGACACAGCAAAACGGTCGACGGCAGCGATAGAGGTGTACGGTACGGGAACTACCTCTAAACTTGTCAGACCTACCTACTCAAGCGTTGAGCTCCATCACTTGGATAGATAGGTATCCCAAGCTATTATACCGCAAGCTTGTACAGCTCTAATGGGGTTGCGTATACGGCGGTACTCGGTATATTTCCAGGAAATATAGAAATCGCTTCTTAATTTAGACTTAGGCTGCGCAATACTATGAGAGAACCATACAATCGAACATATGAGACTAGTCTTCCCCGGATCGGAGCTCGTAGGCCGTGATATACATATGTGCTGTGATATATCGATAGTGTTAAATGAAGGCCATAGATCGCCGATTCTTAATTTGCTCTTATTGACAGCGGACTCAACTCTTAAGCACACCTCTTCACCGAAAATATGAAGGAGTGGGTGGTATTTTTGCGGCTCTGCAACAATGAAGATGTGTATCCGTGCCCCCTGCGTGCTTGGGTACGCGCCCCAGAGGAGCGGGTTGAAACGGAAGCATTGCTCGGGAGCCGGAAATGTCCTTTTGAGGCTGAGAATAAGCCTCCTGACGAGATATATCGAGGAGCGGATAGTTCGGCTTTGTAATTACGAAGATGGTCTGCTGCGGTGAGGAAGTGAAGAGACTCTTCGCGCAGTGAGTCGAGATCGACGGTCTAGACAGGACGGCGCAAAATGAAACGCCGCTAGATAGGGTAGAGCCCATAACCAACATACAAGTGTGGACGACGTGACCTTCAGCGGGCCGAGGATCCGTGATCTACCTATTCACCATGAACATCTCCTTCGAGCCCTCGTATACGATCAGAGTCTTGTCATTCGTCCCATCATTATCAGTTTGCTAGTCAAGCAGTTATAGGATGCTTTTAGTTCGAGGACTTGTCATCTGGTCTTTTCAATGCTTGATCGACGGCCAGGCTAAGCCGCAACGGTCCACTTCCGACACGACGTGTTCATGTGCTTTCGAGAAGTCTGAGGGACTGAAACTATGGAGGTAACAAACTGTCGGAACACAGTTTGAGAATTGCGACTCTAGCCACGACTGCTGGTAGTAGCCTATGTACACTGACGTAAGTATAGCAAGAATGGTATTGCGTGTGCCCTATGGGTAAGGGGATCGATAATTGATTGTCTTTTAGAGGTACGTAGTATACAACCACCCAAGAGTTACACCCAGGTACATACACCCCTGGCTGCTTACATGTATATATGTTGTATATATGTTGGCCCTGCACGACATCCATCCTCCATCAATAGCGCTTGATTGGGAAACAACCTTAAATCTAGACCACTACCCCAGATCGCTGTTTTGGGGACGACAATACGTATTCCCATAAGAGACTATGATCGACGTCATGTCGTTCATGCCTTGCTGATAAGATACAAGATCGAAGCAAGATACGCAGTCCTCAAAGCAGACTTGATAGTAAGTGCTCTATTGAGATACTGAGGAATTTGGTCTTGATGGAGGAAGTAACTTGAGTGGCTTCAATATTGGTGTTGAGTCTATCCGGTGCCACCCGTATATGGATTCGCATATGTCTGTTTTCTACTTGACAGCTGGATTTGAACTGGCAGTGTTGATAGGTACGGTATTTGAGTTATATGCCTACGGCTGGGCTGACTCATGACTATCCTGCTGCATTATTTTATATCGTATGGACATAATCTCGTATACTTGAAGTTAGACCTCAAATAGTTTATCCATAATGACCTCCATGGAGCGAATCCAAGAATAACCCTCAGAAGACAAGGACGGAAGGATTTGTATAGGCAGAGATAGCTCTAGGTCAAAACTGACTAGTCATATGGACTCGATAGTCTCATGCGTAGTTTGCGACGATTATACCAGGAAGATATCTATGGTCATTAACTGCAATGGAAACGAGAAAGGTTTAAGATGGCGGGATTTGGATTGCAGTGTGTAAACCCTGTTCCGCTCCTTTCTTCCGTATACTTAGGGGTAGGCAAGAGTCGTTTCATCGAAAATGAATGGTAGCGACGACGCTGCTGTCGATGGTAAAACCCAACGTCTTTAAAAGAGCTGGTGATCCTTCGAATAGCGTCATCATCATTTCTCGCGAAAAGTGACCCAATGGAGGTAGATGTCGCAGACGGGAAGTTTCGCTTACCGCCTGCACCCTTGGGAGTAGTGTTTGGGATAACTCAGCCGCCCGCTCCTCCGTTCTAGCGGCTGTCAAGACGTTTTAACGTTGGAATCCTTGGAACGTTCAAGACAACTCCAAAGTCGCAAGTCAAAGTTGAGATAATGACGACCTAGCGTGCCGCTCTGGCGGATGCCCTAACTGCCTCTAGTTGAAGCTTATCTGCGGCTAGCTTTGCATTAGTCTAGTGCTACGTCGACGCCAAGGTCGTAGTGCTAAGTCTCAAGGTCCGTTCTTCTAGGGGGTCGTTATGTGTCTCGTGCGTCTTCGGGTTTCGGATGTCATGAGCTTCGGGTTTAGAAAAATTCAAGATTGAGATTTGAAGATCGACAGTAATGCTCGACATCGCGATGTAGTAGAATAACCTTAGATAATGGCGTTGACGTGCCGGATCCTCAAGTTCTCGATTTGACAAGGGTTGATATTGGGCTCTTGGCAAATTTGGATAGAATCTGTAATGACAACGGTCTGTTCCCGTTCTGTCGGGCCACGATTGTACATAGTAGCTTGTTGGTAATAAAATCATGATAGGGAATACCATCAGATAAGCTCGGCTTATTAGCTACCTACCTGCTATAGTACATATGAATGAGGAGCCTTATAGATGTTGCTATGGCAGGATAATATTAGATATTCTTCTGTTAGTAACATACATAGTAGCTCGGCGGCAAGCCTGCAAAAAGGCATCCATGAACCCTTGGAATCTGTAAATAACGACATGATGCTATGCAGGAACTAACCAGGCAACCTGGTATCGTTCGTTCGGCGACCAATAATTCGGGAGATAAGAAAGAGCGGTTTTGACGTGTTTTATGAAACTAAACAGGTCAGTCTGGACTAGATTTTTACCCGCTGTCCCATCGTGATCTCGAGAGATCTCCAAGTCTTGGCATTGCTACGAGAATTCAAGGTGTTGGGAGTGCGGGAGTGCCCAGGTTCTACAGAGGTAGAAATGATTAAAGCCTCAGGACGCAGCCAAGAAACAACATAGGGCACGGAACAAAACAAGGAGAGATTATACGGGGTACGGATTATGTCGTAGGGCTCGATTCGCTTGACTCGGTAACTTCCAGGAATGTAAATGTACTTGAGCTATCCTGGCCTTTGGAGAGTAAGAAGATGGTACTTGTACTTGTTGTAGCAGAGCCGCGGGGCGGCTGAACGAAAAGGGGAAAGGAAGGGGGTTTTAAGGTTCCATGCTAGCCAGGGGCCAAAGACACACGACGTCGTAGCGGGGTATAGCGGGGTCAAATAAACCAATGACAAGCCCTGCTCATTGAGTAAGCGCGTCTCTGTAACACGGTGAAGCAACGTCCATACAAAACCCAGCCGATGTCAAACGTCAAACTCCCAGACACAGACCCTTTTCTTCTTCAACGTCGAAACCGCACACAAGACCACCACGATACTTCCATGTCTCCACGTCAACTAGCCTTAGCGCTGGTACCCGTCGAGTCTAACGCGCCTCGAGTTATTCTTCATCCGTATCGTAACATCAATCTGTTACTTAATTCTCCGACGTGCATACACACATACAACACATACAACATCGAGGACAGGCCGCGCCGACGACCCGAATATATCCTCCACTACCAGTTCAAGGTAGTACGAGATGGCCAGTCGAATGAGCGCGAGCCCCTCTTCTCTGTAACCTGAACGAGAGAGACCGCTCTTTTTCCTTCCCGCTGTCGAAACGAACATGGGTACGATGGAGCGGAATAGGAAAACAAAAGTGCATACCATCTAGATCTGGATGCCTTTCGTGTTCCTGTCATCCCTACGAAGGCCGTGGCTTGTTCCATCCGGCACTAGTTGTGCTATATCTACGATTTCGTCTTGAGCTCCGTGGTTTTATATGTGACTTGCGACAGGTCTAGTACGGTCGTGTATTACGGAAGCTGTCTCTCTCAAGCATGGAATATACTTGAGTAATGTACCGCTGCTATGCTCCTAGCCCGGCTTTATCTGAGCGCCTTCTCGGGTTCGTCCGTCTCGTAGCTAGGTTGTCGTTGAGATCGCCGTGGATAGGAAAGTGGACTCTTCATCCTCTTCCCAATGTTCGTCCCCGGCTGGGGTTGGCCGTTTTAGATGGATGCAAATGGATGTCAGCCCAGCGCATCAGGCCAAGATTATGCTTCCCTTCTCGTCGTATCCACCCCATCTTCATAAGCTTTTGATACAGGGCTATAGTCGAAAATGGTGTATGTGAGGTGTGGTAGTGCCCACCCCCCCGGCAACGTCTACCCTAGTTCGTCTAGGGTGTGTCGGCCGAGTATCATGATGCGGAAGATGCATTATCGTTATTATCCGCCTTTCGTCTCACTTGCTCTTACTTCTCTTCTTCTGTTTTTGTTCCCTCTTTACCACCGTATCGGTTCAACCACTGCATCACTGACAACGCTGTTGCGAGCCTCCTTTCTTTTCTTTCTTCGCAGCTAGCGACCACTTTCTTTCATTGTCCAACTGGCTTGGCTGCTTACACTCTTTTGAACAATTACCTTCGTCGTCAGTGTTATTAGGGTTGCTTCACCAATATCTGTTCGATTCGGTTTCGTTTCTAGTTCATTGGTCTAATCTCCAACGTGACGAGGACGAGCTCGACAAGCAATCCATCGGTGATATCGATAGTCTAGCATAAGCGTATCGAACCGTCTAGAGAACAGCTGATCTCATTAACCCGGCAATATTCAACTCTTCGATTCCTAAAGCAGCGCGGTCTGCCCATTTGCACATATCTATTTTTAAATATTCGATTCATCGAGGCAGAGCCATCTTCACTATTCAACGATCTACCGATCCCTTGCAGAAATTCAAGACATGATGTCCCCGGCAATGCAGTTGACATCGTCCTCGGGAGTTCCGTACACCCCTACAAGCGATGCTCTTGATCGCCATGACTACGGCATCTCCAAGAACAGAAAACTCGTGGCGTCGACCGGTGGTGGTAGAGCTTGGAGCGAGGATGAGGTGAGCGGGAATTCTAGCTTAAGCTCTTCTCGTGCCTAGCAAGAGCAACATTAGAGACGTGCTTTGCCCCCCTATGGCGGAGACTAATATGTGGAACAAAACAGGAAGTGTACCTGCTTCAAACCCGGCTTCAAAAGATGCCATATAAGCACATCGCCGCTCACTTGAAGAAGACCGAGTTGGCGTGTCGTCTTCACTACCACCAGCTTAGCCATGGGAGCAACCGCCGCAAGCGAACTACGTCGGTGTCCTCGGGTTCCTCTACGGGACATTCGCCTATATTGCCAGCTACCGCTCCCTCGCCTATCCAGGAGAGTTCGCCACGTGATCACTCTCCGCCCGTGAGTGCTGGTGGCCACGATCCCGGCTCGCCAAACTATACGACTTCGGTACAGCTTCCGAGCATTATCACGGGCGCCAATTCCTCGCCTCGCCTCCCAGCCATTCTTCCGAAACCGGTATCGATCACTCTTGTGAGCACCACTCCCACCACTTCGTGTAGCTACCCTGGTCCCATTCCAGACTCGGCCCGTTCGTTGGGACCGTCTCCGTTTCCTCAGCCCTCGCCAATCGGCCCGGCTCCGGTTCTTCGACTTGACTGCTCTCTTCCGCCGCCGTCCGCCCATGTGGATATCCCTCGACTCCAGTCTATATATGCGGCGCATCGCTCGTCATTCTGGGGTGCCATCGCTTCTGAGTACGGCTCAGGCATCAGTCCGATTGTGCTTGAGCAGGTATGGAAAGCGAGCATGCTTGCTATGGGTGGACAGACTCCAATGACGCCGGTGACCAGTCCCAATGATCGCGATGGTCTCTACGAAAAGCATGACAAGACCCGTATTAGTGCCATCCTCGGCATCGACGCGAATCCGCGGAGCCCGAAAGAAAGAGAACTAGTCCGACGATTAGAAGAGGAAAGAAGCGTCGGCGTTGCGGCCGGTGCTTAGAACCAATTCTCTTTGGGGGATGCCGTCCAGAATCAAGACTCAGATTAGGATTTCCTCTTCTAGTCAATATGGTACCTATCGTTAGGGTCGGTATGGCTTTCGAGGTGGCTAATTGCCGCTCTGAAGCATCAACAGCCTTTATCGCACCATTTGCCTTACACCTGCACGCCTCTAGCTTTTCCAGCGTCTCTCATACTTACCATTCACGATATACATATCGACTCTATTTAAAACTTTCATGATCCATGATACGATCTTCGAATAAAAAATCACTTCTTCTTTCTATCTTGGGGGTTTGAGGCACGAAGGAGGGCCGGGTCGGCTTTGAGACAAGGGGCTAGTTCAGCCTACTACTTATTACGGGTGAAACTTTTCTTTTCCTCGAGAACATGGCAGCTCTCTAGCATAGCGGGACATATTCCGGATATCTGGGCGGTATTTTGTTGACTGGCGGCGAAGTTTGTGAACAGAATTAGACGAGGACGATTCTTCTAGGAGGGGGCACGAGGAAAAGGTGTGATGTGTTTGACGGCCGCTAGCCACGACTTTGTTTGAATGTACGTATGACCGGATGGATGTTTATTACTTTTCTCTCTCTTCTATCTGGATGATTTATGATCGCAAACACAATACCCCATGCTTCTGGGTGAGATATTTTGTACATTACTTGAAATTTTTTGCTCGAAAGAGCAACTGGCGTTTAACGGTATTTTTCAACAAACAGCTTCTGTCTACTTCTTCAGAGTAAAGAAGACATGCGATACTCCTGTCTTAATGAAAGGTTGCACGTCTGCCGAGCTTGATCGAGGATTGGGTGACTCGCAAATACAATGGGTTGTCCTGGATTACTTTTCACATAACGTTACACTCATTCTGGTTACCATTTCAATTCACCAACAAAACTCCGAGAATCTACATCCTTCTCTTTTCGCGAAGGCCTTTTATCACAGTCAGCGGTGGCTGCTGTTGTGCGTACGATTAGCGCTCATCTAATTTAAGCGCTCCCTATCTTCGAGCCTTGCGCGTAAAACTTTAGCGCTTTCTCCTCACTATTAATATCTAAAGCTGAGAATCCGAACATGGTGGACGAAGAAAGCCAATCTACTAGAGAACCAGATGTCCCGATAGGGGCTATTCAGGTCGTAGACCCTGAAGTCATTACCAGTTAGGACTTCCTCTTCTTTCCTCTCCATACCTCACGTGCAGTTGTCTGAAAGACTGAGGGTGCTGATCGCTACGCAACCGATAGAACTCCCACCCGGAACACACGTCTTAAAGATCGCCGCCCATGGCGCTAGTTTCTGGGCTCGCACTGCTCGTCTTGATGTCGAGCAGGACGGGATCCGCAAGGAGTATTTCCTTAAGGTAGCCCTGCCGGCATTCCAATCATCCCCGAGTCTTCTCACTTTTGGGGGGCTCTCGCATGCGCTATAATAAGAAATAGCCTATGCAAATACCCCTTTTGTTTCATGAAATGAGCAGCAGAGCGAAGATGCTGGACTGACTATGCGTAGACGTCTTCCGGCGAGCTCGGCAGAGACATGGTGGCCAGCGAGTACCATTGCATGTCCAAAGTCCGGGCCGTCGCGCCAGACTTGGTGCCGGAGGTCATCGCGTGGGGAACGTACGCTGACATGTCGAACGTGCACTTCTTGCTGTGCGAGTTCCGGGTCATGACGGGTCAGATCCCGCCCGCCGAGGCTCTCGCTGAGAGAGTTGCAGAACTGCACTGTAAAAGCAGCTCCGCCGGCGGCAACAGCAGGTTCGGATCAGATGTTCCGACGTTCCACGGGAATGTCCGCGTCGAGCACGGTTGGTCAGACTCGTGGGAAGGGTACTTCGCGAGGACGACAAGGGTGCTCTTCGAGCTTGAGCAGGAGGCACAGGTCAGTAATCACGCTTATTCGATGCTATGTTTATTCCGTGTGTCGAGTTGCCTAGATACCTATCTATATAATCCTTTGCTGACCCCAATTTGCTTACTTGCGAGATACGTATAGGGGGATAACGAAGTAATCAGACAGATGATGGTGCCCTTCTTCGAGAAAGTAATACCACGTCTTCTCAGACCACTGCAGACCGGCGGTCGCTCCATCCACCCGTCTCTCATTCATGGTGATCTATGGCACGGCAACGCGGAGACGGACGGTACGACCGGTCTTCCTATCATCTTCGACGCTGCGTCCTTCTACGCTCACAACGAGTGTACGTGAATTTTTAAATGGTTCCGAAGTTATTAGTACCGCCTGTCCCATATTGTACCGTCAAGCTGATAAGAGATCATGGGTAGACGAGCTCGGTGTCTGGCGGCAGCCGTGGAACGAGATCAACGAGGCCTATCGGGCGGCATACCATAAGCACTTCCCCAAGTCGCAACCCAAAGAGGACTGCGATTATCGCAATGCCTTATACGCAGTGTAAGCCCCCCTTCCCACTCACTCTATTGTAACAATCAGACTCTGTAACCAGGTAATAATAATGGCGGGTGTGTAGCCGAGTTAATGTTCTCGACTCTATCCTGTACAAGGATGATCCAAGCTATCGACAGATGTAAGTGAGCCTTTTGACTTGAACTTCATGATATTAAATGTCTAAACGCCATCATAGGCTGATCTCTGGCATGTGTGAGCTCATCGACAAGTTCCCTGGTGGTTTTGAGGAATGGGAAGCATCGCAAGGAAAACATAGATATGAATGACTAGGCCATTCGGTTCGATGATATGTATTGAATATACGTAGACTTTTTAGAAAAACACGACCTTACCATCTTCGCCTCCCTTGATATGAATATTAGGGGTAACTTCGTTGCTTATTTTCTGCGATACCTTCATCGACCTTTCATCACGATTCACGATACCAGTTATATACTACGACTAGAACTTGAAGTCTTGCAATGTGAACTTTATACGGCTGTCTACCATGACTCAACGGCTTACCTTAGTTAGTTAGTCAGTCTATCAGGGTGCCTACAGGTACATTACCTTAGTCTTGCGCATGGCGTGCATACAACTCCACGTTCCCCTCCCGCTCTCGGCTCCTGACCCGCGGGAAGTCTGGAGAAGAATACCCCAGAAGGCGTTCGAGCTATATTGTAATAGGCACATGCTAGACCGGACGCTGTTTGGAGGCGCAGTACATGTGGGTATCTTCATAGGTCGATAGGTCAAAGCAGAGCTCGCCTACCGAGCCAGTCGTCTCTCGCGCATTTCAAATGGCTCCATACCACAGCAGAGCTTTACCGAATCCAACTCCGCTCCGGCCCGGGCTTAATCCCCCGTCTCTCCTCAAATCGTCGCTATGTAAACCTCCGAATATCGAGATCGTCAATCGTTCGATTGTGTCTTGTTTGACTGTCTTACCCCGCATGGTAGTCGGGTGATATATTTACAGTAAATTGTCTATCTTTAAAAAGACAGCTAGGAACGCTTCTCGTGATTTTGTGAACTTTGTAATCGGACAAGCAATCGCCCGGTTTAGACATATATTCAGTATGAGCGACACTCCGGCAGCCACTACGGGTGCAGGTCCTGGTCTTGAGGACCCCAAATCGGATCCGCAGTATATCCAGTTCAAGTGCCTGCCGCCGGGTGGTTCGTTGAATCGCTGGTCTCACGCAATCACGAGAGAGCATGACTATCCTGGCGCTCAGGTATGTGTTGAACTGAAGCCTAATACGAGCCCATTCTCACATGTTAATGCCAGGCTATGCTGTACGGCGCAGGAGTGCCAAATGAAGAGATGATGAAGAATGCTCCTCACGTTGGCATTGCAACTGTCTGGTGGGAAGGGAATCCCGTATGTGCTGCCAGTTTTCTTCCTCCTTGGCCCCCTTTTCTGTAGGCCACACGTCTGTCCAGAGCCTCCATAAGCAAAAGAGCTGCAGGAAGTAAAGACGATGGACGCGTCCTTGATTGTGCCCGTATATCGGTTGCTAACCCTGGTTTGTAGTGCAAGTAAGTAGCATATGTGGGCAATATAGTTATGATGGTTACTTGCTCATAGCTTGTCACTAACACCAAACTTGTCGATCTCAGCACACATCGTGAGTAAGCATGGATTAGCGTAGGAGACGCCTGAAATTCGAAGAAAGCTGATTAGAATAGTTCTTGAGTTCGGGAAGATCGTGAAGCGATCAGTAGAGAAGCAGAAAATGTTAGCGTGGCAATACAATGCCGTGGGCGTTTCGGACGCCATAACGATGGGTGGCGAAGGTAAACTCGACTCCTCCGTCCGGACTTGGCCATACCGCTGAATCGTACCAATACAGGCATGAGATACTCACTTCAGTCCCGTGATCTTATTGCCGACAGCATTGAGACTGTCACCTGCGCACAGCACCATGACGCCAACATTGCGATTCCTGGCTGTGATAAAAACATGCCTGGTGTCGTTATGGCGGCAGCACGCCATAACAGACCTTTCATCATGATCGTAAGTAGATAAAAACTAACTCTATACGAGAACTCGCGACCTTCCCTATCATGTGCGTGTTTGCGTGAGCACCAACTTACTCCAAGTATATAGTACGGCGGAACAATTCGAAAGGGCTACTCAAGCCTCTTAGAACGCGACGTCAACGTTAGCACCTGTTACGAGGCATCAGGGGCATTTGCGTATGGCCGGCTCCATGCCAAGACGAACTCTAGCGCAGAAGGACGGACCCCAAGTGATGTGCTGACAGATATTGAGCGGCATGCTTGCCCAGGTGCGGGCGCATGTGGTGGGATGTACACGGCCAACACGATGGCGACAGCGATAGAAGCCATGGGACTTAGTCTTCCGGGTTCATCGTCATATCCAGCTCTGTCTCCAGAGAAGGCCCGTGAGTGCGAACGCGCTGCTGAGGTCATCAAAGTAACCATGGAAAAGGACATCCGCCCGCGAGACCTGCTGACGAGAGAATCGTTTGAGAACGCGCTGGTCGTCACCATGATACTTGGCGGCTCGACCAATGGCGTCCTACATTTCCTGGCTATGGCAAACACGGCCGAGGTGCCCCTGAGTCTGGAGGATGTTGATAGGGTCAGCAACAAGACTCCCTTCTTGGCGGACTTGGCACCTAGCGGGAAGTACTTGATGGAAGACTTATATAAAATTGGTGGTACCCCATCAGTATTGAAGATGCTGATAGCGGCTGGTCTGATCAACGGCAATGTACCAACGGTCACGGGCCGCACGCTCGCGGAAAATGTGGCAGACTGGCCAAGTCTACCACCAGACCAGAAGATCATCCGGCCCCTCTCGGATCCCATTAAAGAGACGGGCCACATCCGCATCCTTCGAGGGAATTTTGCCCCAGAGGGAGCTGTAGCCAAAATCACGGGTAAGGAAGGGCTGAGCTTTACGGGTAAGGCTCGAGTATTTAATAAGGAACATGAGCTGGACGATGCCCTGTCTCGTGGCGAGATACCGCGGGACGAGAACTTGGTACTCATCGTTCGTTATGAAGGTCCTCGAGGCGGACCGGGTATGCCGGAGCAGCTGAGGGCCTCGGCAGCTATTATGGGTGCGGGATTGAAGAATATCGCGCTCGTCACGGACGGGAGGTATAGTGGAGCGAGCCACGGCTTCATCGTCGGCCATGTCACCCCAGAGGCGGCTAGAGGTGGACCTATCGCGTTGGTTAAGGACGGTGACACGATCGTCATCGATGCCATCAAGAACCGAATTGATATCACCAACGTGACCGAAGAGAAGTTGAAGGAGAGGAAGAACGTATGGAAAGCTCCTCTGCCAGGAGCCAGAAGAGGCGTCTTGGCTAAGTATGCGAGACTTGTTGGCGATGCTAGCCATGGTGCCGTGACAGACCAATGGGATGCAGACGACTAGACATCTATTGACAATAGGAAGACTAGTGAGGATGGTCGGCCAAGTTGAATCATAGATGTTAAAAATACGATGTTGGACTTTGTATATACTGATATATATGTTGCTAGGTCTTTAGGTATCCGATGCCGTATCCTCATAGTTGCAACAGTACAAGTTAGTCGCATCAGATTAAAGCGTCTTTTTCGCTGGAAGCTTCCTTTGAGCGGGTTTGGCCGCAGCGACCCCGTAGCCTTGCATCAAGTCAGGCTTGATATAAACAGCGAACGTATGCCAAGACAGGGCGGGTAGTAAGAAGATAGCGCTGAGTATGAGTGAAGTTAGAGTGAAACCGCTTCCATCGGGGCGGGAGATATGCCACAGCAAGATGGCTTCTAGGAAAACTTCCCCAGCGATGAGGGTCTTGAAGGTAACCTGACGCTTTTCAGCCACGGCCTCGGAGTTCGGGACGCATTGGATGATCGGGATCGTGAGTGCCAGAACAAGAGCGCCGTATACCTGCCAGAGCAATGCAGAGCTTGGAGGTACGCTCGTGACGCCTGATTTGGAGTCGGCCGCGACGGCAAATGATAGGCACCATTCGGGATACAGTACGAATGGGACGGCCCCGATGATGTTTAGAAATGCCTCGATGGCCAAGCCGAATTGGAAAACACGCGTCATGGCCCTAACGAAGCACACACTTTGATATCTTCTAAAGTCGATGGATGATGTTAGACTCTCGCTCTTTGGATGGTCTTGATATAATTTAGTTGATGTTGACAGGTAGCAGATAGTAATTAAGAGTTTTATATTTGCTGTGGTTAGAGTATTTAAATAGGAGTAGGTAATAGAACGAGGCTACTACAGATGGACGGATGGGCTGATTCATACAAGAGAAGTGGTTGATGAAAGCCAACAAGGCTTCCCCTTAGTGTCAGATGCGTTGGTGGCTGGCGTCATCTGAACGAACTCGAGCACACATAGAAAACATGAAGGTAGGAGGTACTAAATATGAATTAAGGCTTCAACCTTTAGAGGAATTGAGCACATGTCATGACATGTACAGATACTTGTACTTGTACTTGTTAGCACAAGGATCCACATGCATCAATTCACTAGAGCTGCACTGTCTTATCGATAAGAGAGGACCCCTGTACCGTACGACGCGGGGCCGCCGAGGGGCAGACGAAAAAAAAATATAATTTTTATTTCATGTGCGCAATTGCGACGAGTCGCCTTGTTGGACCAAACTTTCACTTGTTCTTTTCTTCCTTACAACGATACACTAAACAACTTCGATCATTTCACAAGGAGAAATTATGTCCAAACGCACAGCGGAGGCCGAGGATGGAATTAACCCCCTTAAGGGCGGTAACCGTCCTGAGCCCATGGACATCGACGACAAGGAAATGGGTGACTTTGAGGATGAATTCGAGGACGAATTCGAGAGTGAGGACGAGATATTCGAAGCTGGTGTCGACGGTAGACCAGATGTAGAACGCGAAGCCGAAGAACGTGCAGCCGGTGCTATGGATGTCGACAACGGGACATTCATCGTCGGGCGCAACAAGCTCGAGGCTGGTCAACATCTAGCTCCCGATCTAGGCACATACGAAATGCTTCACAACCTAAGTACCCCGTGGCCCTGCCTTTCCTTCGATGTTGTCCGCGACGGACTTGGAGACAATCGAGAAAAAGCCTACCCCGCGACCATGTACACGGTAGCCGGAACACAGGCCGAGAGCAATCGCGAAAAGGAGAACCAGTTGATGATCATGAAGTTCAGCGGTCTGAGTCGCATGCAAAGAGACAACGAAGATTCAGAATCAGAGGATGACGACGACGACGACGAAGACGCTGACCCCATTCTCGAGTCCAAGTCCATCCCTTTAACCTCGACTACGAATCGCATCCGAAGCCACCAGATCCTCTCTCAAGACCCTTCGAAGCCTCCTACTACCCTCACCGCCACAATGACAGAGTCCACCAACGTCTTCATACACGATGTTACTCCCCATCTAGCATCTTTCGACAACCCCGGAACAATCATCACACCACAGCAGAACAAGCCGCTTTCTACAATTCGAGCTCACAAGTCGGAAGGTTACGCTATTGATTGGTCGCCTTTGGTGCCCGGCGGCAAGCTTCTCACCGGCGACAACGATGGCCTAATATATGTGACAACGCGAACAGATGGTGGAGGCTGGGTGACGGATACGAGGGCATTCCAAGGTCACACCAACAGCGTGGAGGAGATCCAATGGAGTCCCCAGGAGATG
Organism: Hypoxylon crocopeplum; assembly: GCA_022578875.1. NCBI lineage: Eukaryota > Fungi > Ascomycota > Sordariomycetes > Xylariales > Hypoxylaceae > Hypoxylon > Hypoxylon crocopeplum. Next base: position 991,378 of record MU399562.1, read on the forward strand.
TCAGTTTTCGCTTCTGCCTCGAGCGACGGCACGGTCCGCGTATGGGACGTACGAAGTAAGAGCCGAAAGCCAGCCATTACCGTTCAAGTTAGCAACACCGATGTCAACGTCATGTCATGGTCGAGACTGACGACGCATCTACTTGCGACGGGTGCCGACGACGGAGTTTGGGGAGTATGGGACTTGCGCCAATGGAAGGGCGGTGCCCAGAAACCTGGCCCGATCGCAAGCTTCAACTACCACAAGGAGCAGATTACTAGCATTGAGTGGCATCCCACGGACGACAGCATGGTGGCCGTTGCTGCCGGAGACCACAAGGTCACCTTGTGGGATCTTTCCGTCGAGCTCGATGATGAGGAGAGCAAGGATACTGCAGGTGTCATGGACATGCCGCCTCAGCTCCTCTTCGAGCACATCTCCGAGCACGCGAAGGAGGTGCATTGGCATCCTCAGATCCCGGGTACCTTGATTGCCACAGGTCAGGAGTTTAGCGTCTTCAGGCCTATACCCGTTGTTTATGGCATTCACGGCAAATAGACGCTATACTTTATATTATTGATCTGTAGTCGCTCAACAATGGATATGCCTGGATGACTAGCTCCTTGGGATACCATGTCTTCTCCAACAGCCCGAATGAGTTCTCTCGTCGGTTCTCCACGATACTCGGCGCAGGACTTACGGCACTCGTTTCCTAAGAGAAGAGCACAAAGCCACATACATCAGCTGTCTTTACGGCATACGCCCAGTTATCCTTGTAAACTAAGACGAACCTGGCATGATTGTGATGTTTGGCGTATGCGAATGATCAGGGGTGGCGTTGATGGAAAAGGTACCTAGTACTGTTCTACTTTGCAGAAGATACTCTATTAAAGGAGCCGACTTCAGTAAAGGGGCTACTCGAGAGAAGTGCATCGAACCTAAACGCTTAGGTACTGTTTGCTAGGTATTGCTGCCACCTTTCACGCATTACGAAATAGAATGAAATGCCTCGAGACTTCAGACAATAAACTCGGATGGATTGTACCTACAAGAGAAAGGCGTGTTCTTTATCCTTACAAAGCCTTAGTTCGAATTCCCTTAGGTATAAGGATACATTGTACGGCCCATGTTTCACAATGGAGCGTTGTAAATGAAATAATACTATTAAAAGCTGTAGGGTGATTATTTGCTAATCTACGACTCTATGCTGGCTACTTAGCTTGCTCCCTCCTTACCTTCAACAAGAGAGCCGGTAGGTCCTTAGCTATAATGTCTAGCTCATCATCGAACGCCTCCCTCGGTATGACTAGTGCGTCAAACGCATTCAAGGAGCTGATTCTGGATGACATCTCCGTAGATGACACCTCTGAGTCTGAGGCAGAAACTACAGTCGAGAAGCCCTGTTCGGCGTGCAGTTGGACTCCATTTCGTCAGGACTCCTGCCGCTACGATAGTCACGTCAAGCTCTTCTACGGCGTGGAAACGCGCGGAGCCTGGTCTCTCGGCTCGCGCTACATCCTCAAGGAGCGGGATGCGGGACCTCCTAACTTCGAAACCGCCAACATAGAATTTCTGCGGAAGAATACTAAGATTCCGCTCCCCGAGATTGTCAGGGCTTGGGAGGAGGACGGGAGATACTTTGAGATTCTTTCGAGAATCCGCGGGCGGACTCTCAGAGACACTTGGCCGTTCTTGACGCAGGTAGATGTCGAACGCATCGCGGCGCAGACTGCTGTACACATCGCGCAGATACGCAAACTCACCTCCGAGAGGATGGAGAGCCTCGGGGGCGAACCGCTGTTCAACGCTTTTCTATTCGACGCCCCGTCCGCTCCCCACGGCCCCTTTGACACGGATGACGCCCTCTTCAGCGAGATGATCAGTCTCTTGGACGTCCCTGCCGAGGTCGCGGAGAAATTGCGCAGTCGTGCCCCTCCGTGCGAGCCTTACACCTTCACCCACGGAGATCTAACGGACTGTAACATTATCGTTGATGAGGGAAACCTGTCGGGCATCATCGACTTTGAGAACAGCGGATACTACCCGGTGTGGTGGGAGTCGGTCAAGTGTTCCATTGGATTCACACAAGAGGATGCGAGTTGGAAGACGGCTCTCCAGAAGGAGATCCAGGCGTTTCCTGAGGCATACCAGTGGTGGCGGGCTTATATGATATTGCAGTATAACTTCAACCAACAAGACGCCTTGGATATTCTGGAGACGCTGCCAGAGACATACCGAAGAGAGTAAGCGCTGATTAATTAGTAGAACGGTTCTAGCGACACGCTGGACCATCTGAGTCTGAGAATAGCTTTCTAGGCGATACGTCGAGAGATCCAGATAACGGTGGACTATACCTTTTCGACCAAGTCGATACTCCTGATACTTTCAGTGCTCCTCACACTGTCATTTTCTAATAACATATATTAGAACCGGACAAGGTGAGATGAGCGATTCCCTCGACGATTATATAAACATAACAGTTATTTCTTTCATGGATAATTATTAATTACTATGGATTATGTGTTTTGCCTATTGGCAAGTTCTGATTTCTTGTCTGCAATCTAATTTTACCTATTCACATCAACTGATCCCGACAATCTCTATGCCGACAATGTTCACCGCCAGTACTTCTAAGTAGTAGGTCATAACACCCTCCAAGTCCTTGTAGTATGCGTAGGACATTCGATGGTTCAAGCTCCTTTAGAGGCCAAGCCGTTAAATGACAGAAATCGTCATAACCGGCGTCTCTGGCGTGGAAATATCGCAGTCGATACTGTAGAAGAAATTTTCAGAATTTTCAGAAGCGTTGGTAACAAGTTCGGTTACCGGGACGGAGTAGACGCTGCAACCGCCCAGCAAGGTAGTGTACACGTAGCTCTGGCATCCGCTGCTGGCGATACACAGGTCCCTGCACGCGTCTAGACTGATAAAGATGCTGCTTGTGATATGTTCGTCATTATTATCTGGAAACGTGCCCTCGAAGCCGCACGTTGCCTGTGGCGGAGCGGAGGAAGTGGACGAGGATGCGGAAGAGGAAGTCGAAGTTACAGAGGCCGATGAAGTTATGGAAGCGGACGAGGTTGTTGAATATGAAGAGCTGAGCGTGGCTGATGAGCTACTTTCAGACGAGGAATATGCAGCAGAACTGGAAGTACTGGAAGGAATGCCATAGCTGGAGCTGGAGGAGAACGAGGAACTCGACGTCGGTGAGGAGATTGTCGCAGAAGATGTCGTCGTGACGGCGCCGTAGGACACAGGCTTACATGGCTTGGCCAACGCCAGTGGACTTAACAAGAGAAATATAGTAGACTTCATTGTGTATAATTTTGGACTGTAACCCTACGCAGTAAAAGAGAATACTGATGGTCACTGGCGTAAATTAAACGACGAGCTCTTATATAATAACGCCATGTTAATCCGCTTGTAAGTCGAACCAAACCCCTGGATCTCGAACTTCTTCGCGAAATATACGGTGCACTTTTAAATTAAATGATGCCCGGAGCTTTTTAAAAGTGGACTGTGATCGCGTAGCTGAAGCTGAAAACTTATGAGAGCAGAAGCTAATAGTTGCACTATAGGTAGACTAACAACGCCACGCCTTGTCACGATGTGGTGCCGACTTATTTGATAAGCCCATTGCTTTTATACCTAATAAAAATAATAAACGTCCTAAGCCAGGGCTTTTGGGGTTTACTTCCCTGGTATGATTTGGTTGTGCCTCGCGGGAATAGAGTAGTCAGACGATGTCCAAGTTCACCACGTAAGTCATCGTACCTATATTCTCGGACATAGCAATAGGAAAACAGACGTATTGTGATTACCCCTTTCTGCCCTGAATCTAATATTCTCCCTAGAGCGTTACCGCGTAGAAACGGTGTGCCAAGCGGAGCGGCTGGAAGAGATTCATTCCGCTTGGATCCAATGTATTCAGCTAAATTGTAAATTGGCCCTGGCTTGTCCTTATTCCGTTAAGATGCCGTTGTTTGTTGGCGTGTCCGGGAGTCTGGGCTCTTGAGGTGAAGTCAGTAGCGCCGCACTTAGCTCAAAGGAGTCATAGGCGACAACACTATGGCCACTGGTAGCTCACTGGTAATTCCGTAGTCTATTCCCAGATCCAGCTCACGGGTGTCCCTGATGTTTACTAAAGCAAGATACTGACCGGAAGTCGAAAACATTTCTTACCTAGTCGACTAGAGGAAGCGAGGTAAGAATAAATGAGAAACGGATATATTGTATCTCGCTGAGAATAGAGGAAATACCTCGTGTAAGGTATCGTATATCAAACGTGGCTTCAATGTATCGTCGTGGTATCTCCGCCTAAATGACCAATGCCTGAGAAACCAACCCCCTTTTCAACTCCATGCCTATGAGAACTGCTGCCAACACAGCCGCCATCCGTATCGTATATGTATTCAATCCAATATCCATCTCTCGTACAATAATCCGTCGTAAACCAACACACATAGATGTACATATCCTCCAGATGGGCAAAATAGAAAGACCACAGGAGCGTAATCTGCCCCAATCAGTTCACGTATTAACCGCGCGACCGCATTTCCCGCACAGTAGCCTCTGTCTACCGCCAATTTTCTTGGCTCTGAAATCCCGACTACCGCACGTTGGACATTGCATGTCCTCGCCGTCCTCGCTCGTTAATTCTGAGCTCAAGCGACTGACGTAGGACTCGGGTCGTGGGGTAGCAGGTCCGGGAGGTGCTAGATAATTATCAGTCCGCTCGGAGGACAGCAATACCCCAGCCGGGACGCTCTTCCGCCGGTCGACTTTCTCTTTCTCTTTCTCCGTCGGCTCACTTCGTTTGGATTCTTCCACAGTCGGACCTACACTTGCTCCCAGGCTCTTTCGCCGGTTGTCCTTGGTCGCTGTCGCATCCGAGGCTAATGCGGCGCTCGCAGACCGATTATGTAGAGAGCTTGATCCTAGAGGGGGGCTATTGGTCCCATTGCCTCGCAGTGGACTGATATTGCGCCATTTGTTTAGGTTCCAGAATGAATAGCTCGCGCCAGCTGGATCCAGGCGCAACTCGTCTTCCTCTTCAGCCATCGGCCGAAAAGAGAAGCTCGGTGTCGGTGGTACTATTGCTTCTCGCAAACCCGAACGATCATTGGCCCTGTTGGTATGGACGCTGAGAGTAGGGCTTGTCGGACCACTAACCACCGGCGTGCTCGCGTAGGGTTGTCTCCTTGCTTCCGAAGCAGGATTTACAGGGCTACGACCCGTCTTGCTAGGCGACAAGGATCGCTCGCTGCGCGCAGGCGTTGACATGACAATCGAGACTGGTCTGCCGGGATTTCCTTCGACGCCATGTCGCCACGTGTTAATTCTATCCGAGTTGACTTGGAATATGCCCTGAGGTGGTTGTGTGAGTGAGCCTCGACGAGAATGCGGGTCCCGACTGCTGGCGCTGATCCGCGTAACTATGCTACCGCTTCGACCTAGTAAGGTATCTCTTCCGAGCTTTCTAGAGAATGTTGATCCGGTCTCCCAGTTCTCATGTCGACGCTTAGTGAAAGCGCAGTCCTGGCGGAAGACTTTGATTAGGCCCGAGTGATCTGTCGTTACAATAATGTTACCGTCATAATGCGTGGAGCGCGCAATAAACCCAGGGGACTCGTCGGGCTTTTTGACCTTGGTTGAGTTTTCAGACTGTGTGTCCTGACCTTCTACGTTCTGGTTCGCCGCCGATTCCTCCTTGCTGAGCAGCGTTATCGGTGGAGGGTTACAGAGTGTGAATATAGGATCGCCTGAAGACTGTAACAATTGCCGCGCCGCCGTCGGAGCAAAAATGGCTCCCGTCACAATACTAGAATGGGCCTCGAAGTATTCGCAAGGCCTCTTCTCCTTATTCTCGGCAAGTCTCGCACTAGTCGACCAGATGAATGCTCTCTTGTCTTCACTCCCGCATATGAGGTAATGGCCGTCGTCGCTGAACGTGGCTCTGATCTGGCTACACGTATTTTCGTGACCTTTAAGCTTGAGTTCTAGGTTCTTGTCTCCTAGATTGTAGATCCTGATGCGGGAGTCATTTGAGGTGATGAGAACCTTGACCATGCCATCCTGTGCGTCTGGAGGGAATCTCATTGTTTCAATGCCGGTGATCTTACTCCCCTTGGCATTTTTGCCACGGGACGACCGTACGTGGATCTGCGTATGGTATTTAAGCCCTTCAGTCTCGTAAAACATGCAGAACCCGTTCAAGCACCCAGCTATCGCGGTTCTTCCGTCAGGGGAGAACGCAACGGCAGTAATGAAATCCGAAAGTTGGCTTGAATAAGCGACAGCTTTGTCAGGGATGCTCCATAGGCGTAGGTAAGAGTCGAGGGACCCTGCTAAGAAAAATCGGTCGTCGCGGGGATGGAAGGCGATAGACGTGACAAAGTCCTTATGTTTAAATGTACATAGGCATTCTTGCCTACTGATGTGCCAAAGACGAACAGTCTTATCCATCGAAGAAGAGAGGATGAAGTTGTTTTTGCTCCAACTAAGATCGAGAATATCGCCGGTGTGACCAACAAACTGCCGGACGGGATTTGCGCGAAAGACTGGGGCGCTTAGGCGCTGCTCCTTGTTATTCGCCGCATTCTCTTCCTCTTCGTACGCCTTACGGTCTTCTTCTGTTGCGATTACTGCCCATATGCGCACAACTCGGTCCCGACCACCAGTGGCTAAGAATCTACCGTCTCTGCTAAACTCGACAGCCCAGATTGGACCACCCAATTCGGGTCCGTCCTTTCCATGCCCCTGCGTCGCCGAAGATCCGTTGGTAGCATTCGTTTGGTCATTTCGAACTAAAGGTTGCGTTCCTACTAGCTCCTGAGCGAGAAACATACGATTGAACTCCTTGATTTTCTTGTTCTGCGATCTGACCCTGATATACCTCGGCGGTTCTTTATGATGAGGGATGAAACCACCGGCACCAATGGCAGAAGAGAAGGCGACAGCATTTGCGCCCTCGGTTCGAAGTTCACTGATTTCGGATTCGTCGTCTTGTATTCCGTCCTCCTTCTTCTTGCCCCCGATTATACTCAAGCGACTGAGGAAACCTCCCTTCCTATCGAAAAGCGCATGTTAGCCTGTGACACTTCCCATCAAATAAGCCTCGGGAAACATGCCTCTTGTCTCTGAGTAGATCAGGCTGAAGGGTTATTTGTTTAGCAGACAGGTCGGAGGAAGGACGAGGCAGCCCTTCGTTGGCAGGGCTGTCCGGCCGACCGGGATTGCGGAATCTTGAGGCGATGGAGCGATCGGTATTAGTTCTTACGAAGATATGCTGGGGTTGGTAGACGGGTTAGTCTCACCACTGGAGAATCTGCCGGATAACGCATACGTACATGAGATAATGGATCAATTGCCGGCGAGGTTGTGACTTGAGGTCCAGCCCTCGCACTAGGATCCGTATCCTTCTTCTCCTTTACATCCTTTCCTGCTGTATCCCTTCGCGAAAGTCGTGCGCCGCCTCTCTTGCCGGGACCTAGAAGTTGGTTGCTGGAGCCTAAATCAAGAGACATATCAGCGAAGGTAAGCACGGATGTGATATATGGCATTGTGGTCCATCTGCAAAGGACAAAGGATAGAGGAATCCATAGACGAACCTGGATCGTCGGAAGAAGTTGGCGATCGGCCTAGATCTCGAAGCGACTCTGGACGAGGCTGACCTATCTTCGCACCCGCAAGGGAAGCGGCCGAGTCATCCTGGGGAGGACGCGCAACCTCGGTGGTTGGTGAAGAGCTCGACATCTTCCATTATCCAACTACGACCAAGGCATCTGCGAATGTATGTGTTAAGACTTCGCGCGCAGGGAATAGCACCGTCGTGGCGTATAGAGTTGCTATAGCAGAATCCGACGAGCCTAGACTCGCGCGGTCCGGTGGGTTCCGTCGTGTTGCAAATTGTTATAGCGCGCGTTCTATTTTGCAACTCCGTCACATCCGGCTTCAAAGGAGCGAGCTAAGAATTCAACAGTTCAAATGTCTCAATTAAGAACAAAAATCAGATACGTATAATCTCAGGTATATAAGATGAGAGGCCATTCCGGCTGCTCGAGCGTATAGAATGTGAAGCGGTAGGGAGAACTATATTTACAACGGATATAAGTTAAGATTATTGTTGGTATTAAGCATGAATATGAAGCATGAAAGAAATGATGCCGCGGCGGCGCGGTGGCACGAGTCAGATCGAGGTAGCGGAGGCAGTTAGATAACCAGGTAGATAAAACGGTGACAGTGATAAACGGAACGAGCCGCAACCTTGAATGTTCCAATGGTATGTACTCTTACAATAAACGTTTAAACTAGGAAGAAATGGAACATAATGACGTAGAGTCCACCGTAAAAGCTTTATGCAGGTCATTTCATTTCAGTATGTACGTCATTGCATGAAATACAACAGTCACGGCTCTCCAACCGATACATCCATCCATGGATGTCTACCGTACCGTAAGTGTTACGTGCTATGTGTTGGGATATTAGCACTGACTCAGTAGAATACAACTGATACTTTCCTCGCGATTGGCCAATTAGTAGCCATGTTAGTCGAGTCTATAGTAGATGCGAGACGGATATACTTCACGATAGCAGTTGATGGGCCTCACCATCTAGAAAGACAAATACACTGTGCTGTATCTGAATTCATACTACCAGGTTTTCTTCGGTTTCGGCCTGCTCATCCGCATCCACCTCATCCTCTTCGTCTAGATCTAACATGGGGTATGTCAGTATGGCGGCTATACCGCCCAAGGCATCCAACCGCTGTCCGCTCTCGTGATCACTACTCAATATTCTCGCCTCTCCTCCGTCCTCTTTAACCTTGTCGACCATGGCTACGTATCTTCTTCTCGTTGCAATATCCATACTTCGAAATAACGAATTATTTATCAGTAGGACGCCCCCTCCTCTGCCAACAGCACCCTCCCGCACCGCCTTCTCCACCGGCACTGTGCCGTACCAGGCGCGACCGTCGTCCTTTCGCAGTTTGTCGAAGAAGTCATCCATGAACCTCGTCTCCTTGGAGAACTTCATGTGCTTCATGGTGGCCATAACCTCGGCACTCTTGAGGATCTCGTTCAGGCTGTGGAGATGCCCAGAGCTTGAATGTACCACTGTCGCCTCTTTGGCCATTGCCATCATCATTTTATCAGTTCTTCGGGCACCCTCTTCGGAAATGTACCTCTTGAAGTCCCCGGCGACAAAGCCGGGACTGGCCAATAGTAGCGGTCGGGGTATCGAGAAGTCTATGCTGCGGACCAAAGTGCTCAGGGTCTTGTCGAAGAAGCGCCTCATTCCAGAATCTTGCTCGGAACTACTCGAGCGCTTTTTAGGTATTGTGCTCTCTACTCTTTGCTTGAGTACCGTACGGAATTCGGTGATCAAGCAGATGTTTGCGATGCCTTCCTGCATCACGACAGCGGCCACGGCACCCTCCTTATCCTGCTTCAGCGCATCCGAAAGCGTTTCCTTTGCCACCGAGTCCCAGCCGTACTTCTTCCATAGGGTGAAGGGCCGCTTGAGCTCGAGATCGAGGGTGTGGTATTGGCCAAGGCTGACAAAGTTATTCTCGACGATGACAGTGCCCGAGACATGTAATTGCGACGCGCCAGGGTCGAAGAAGGTCGAGGTAACATGTATTGTAAGGTCTGTATGCACTCTTTCCGACATGGTACTGCCAGTCTTTGTCTCGGTCGTCACTTTTCTAATCGCATGCGCCTTGACGACGTCTTCGGGGCCTATTAGGTTATTCGCATGCCACTACATATAAAAATTAGATCAGCCGCGGATTGGTTCAAGTCTTAGGCTAGGCTTACCATGTCTTCTGGCTCGACGGGAAGTAGAGTGACGCTCCCCTCGCCTATCTCGTCCAGGCGCTGAGACGATTTGGATCCGACAAGCTGCATTGTTGGAGAATGTTTGTCGGTCTGTGGTAGGTATGGAATGATTAAGATAGGTTTATGGTTATCGGCGTTTTTCATCTATTAGAGGTATTGAAGATGGGAGCTTAAGAGGTAAAGAGGTACCCCTCTGCCCCTCCACCTAACGCCGATATCCCACTTTGACTTTCGACTAGGGTCCTATTTGGATGAGATTTGATTGGTGGTCAATGCGACCAGGTTTCACAGAGTGACGTCTTTAAAAGGTGGGATGTCGTACCTAATCATCTCATGTCGTCGAATCTTCAGAGGGTAGATATGATCGTATCCACTATCCCCTTAGGACCCGCGTATATGTAACTATCGAATTGTCGTTGGGAAGTGACTCATGGAAATAACTCGTTAGGTCTTCTTTAGCTATGTCTTACATGTACTGCTTTATGGTAGCTCAAACGCGGAGATAGTCTGACAAACGCCGTTCAGATATCCGATGAGGTTCGCACTTAGGCAGTTGGTGGAGCGTGCTTTATAATCTTTAATTGATTAGGTAGGTGGTAGGATCATTATTGTAATATACCCATGGTAGTACCTAGGTAGTATTTATAGTCGGTCGTCCGGGTTGATCTGCTACATCTTTCCCTCCTCTTTCTCCTTCTAAACTACCCTCACTTAACACCCCTTACCATACGACGTCTCATCGGGTAAACAAAGTCTGGTAAGTGTGTTTTTATGCAAGACATTCTTTAAAAGTCGAATAGCATTTCACCGCCAAAAATATTTCCTCTCATAACTGTTACTGTTGCCCTTCACTATAAACTGACCGCCTCCTTGATAGAACCATGGCCACCTACAGCATCAATTCCGCTTTCAAGCTAAACAGCGGATATGAAATTCCTCTATTAGGCTTCGGAGTAAGTACAACACAGTCTAAAATGCATATAGCAATAAGAAAGATAGTTAACACTATTTAGGTATACCAAACGTGAGTAGAGTGTACTTCTATCAAGCTCAGGAGTAGCTCATGTGCTAATTCTAACTCACTGCTTTCCAGTCCGCTAGAAGAGACAGAAAGATGTTGTCTGGAAGCATTCAACGCCGGTTACCGTCACGTCGATTCGGCTGCCGCTTATCGCAATGAAGCTGGATGTGGTGACGCTATTCGGGCTAGCAAACTTCCTCGGTCTGAGATTTACTTCACATCTAAGATTCCGCGTAGTGGAATGGGCTACGATGCCGCCAAGGCGCAAATTGAGACGAGCTTGAAAACATCCGGCCTCGACTACATCGATCTCATGCTCATCCACTCCCCGTACGGTGGCTCCGATGCACGAAAAGAGGTTTGGAAGGCTCTCGTGGAAGCTGTAGAAGAGGGCAAAAGTATGAGCGCCCCAATCTTCTTCCATACCGTCCTGTGACTTGCAACAATTCTGAAAGCCTCCCGAAAGCAGCAATCACTAACAGGACATAGTCCGATCAATTGGTATTAGCAACTACGGCGTCCACCACCTCGACGAGCTAGAGAAGTACATTGCGGAGCTCGAGGTCGAAAGAGGCGGTAAAGGTAAAGGCGGAGTCATCTCGGTCGGTCAGTATGAGATCCATCCGTGGTGCCCTCGCAACGACATCGCCGAATGGTTGGCTAAGCGAAACATTGCCGTCGAGGCCTACTCTCCTGTCGTGCGAGGCAAGCGATTTGGAGACAAGACTCTAGTCAGCCTCGCAGAGAAACACAGCAAGACCGAGGCTCAAATCTTGCTTCGATGGAGCTTGCAGAAGGGTTACGTTCCGCTCCCTAAGAGTGTCACACCTTCCAGAATTAAGGAGAACGCGGCCATTTACGACTTTGAACTCACAAAGGAAGACATGGACAAGCTGGAGTTCGACGAGTACGCGCCTGTGTGCTGGGACCCTGTCCAAAGCGGTCTGGACAACTAAGTTCCGGAGAAATGTTCTAAAGAACTACCAGGTAAACGAGGCCGTCTGACGTGTCTTAACCTCGGGTAGACAGCATGACATACATTGAGTTAGATTAATGCGAATAGAGCATTTGTTTCATCGTGTTCTGAGGTTTCTCTTTAGTCTGGCAGGTAGATGGCGAAGGCACTACTATACCAAGGTCTCTAACTGCATAGCTTACTTACACTCTTTCTGTAAGTTGATACTTCCCTATGAGCTAAGACCCCCTAAAGACACTGGAATCATTGAATTGAAGAAGAGGAGTACGCTTATGCTGAGTAGTGACTATTTGACCCCTGGTCTGACTTGGCTGAATAAATGATTTTGCAGTATGCCAAGCAAGCACCCCTTAATAACAGCCTGCCCCAGATGGATCTTTCAAGGCATATTGAACATGCGCCGAACATTCCCCCAAGTTACTTCCGACCTAGGACAACGGTACGAATGAATGGACACTGTTTAGTCATATTAAAAGGCACGTTCGTCTTTGAATATCTGGGTATTAAGTACCCGATGTGTCAGCTAAAAGGGGAGACTGGAATCTGGTTGAATTCCTAGGTTAAGTCATTATAACCCTTAACGAGTATATAGCTCAGAAGTCTACCTGCAATTGCCTAACATACCCTCCCAAGGCTTCAAGGGCACACCTGACTGTTTCGGCTTGTCTAGAGCACCCTTCGCATAGGTGCTGCAGACCCATGACTCGACCTCGAACCCCTGAGGCACCGTCCACTCTACTTCCCTCCCAGAGAAGTTAAGAAGAACGAGCCACCGATCGCCTTTGGTACTCGTACGAACGTAGGCAAAGACCTCCGAATGCTCAGGGGCCAACTCCTGAAAATCTCCATACACGAAGGCGTCAGCGTGCTCTTTCCTGCGTGTTAAGGCCCCTTGCCAGAACTGCCAGACCGAATATTCGTTGGGATCGTCCGCCTTCATCTGAGCTTCAACATTCACTATCCGGTAGTCGTCCATAACTCGCATCCATGGTTTCGTGCCTGCGTCGCAGAAACCAGCATTTTCTCCTCCGGTCCACTGCATCGGGGTGCGAGCATGGTCACGGGCTTTCATGTCGATTATTTTGCGACCGTAGGCCAGCTTCTCCTTGTCGTTTGAATACAACTGCTCGCACTTCTTCCAGTAATTGATGGTCTCGATGTCTTTGAATTCAGAGATGTCCCACGTTGTGGGAGCATTCCGGACCCCGATTTCCTCGCCCTGGTAGACGAAAAGCGTACCTCCGAGGGTGGTCTGCATGAGGGCAAGGAGCTTCGCACCCTTTTCCCGCCACTCATCGCTGTCGTCAGTGTACCTGGAGACGGACCTCGGGTTATCGTGATTCTCGATAAACACCGAGTTCCAGCCGTCGTTCTCAATCATGACTCGTTGCCATTTCGTGATAATCGACTTCATCTCTTTGACATCCCAGGGCTTAAGAGCCATCCTGACATTTGGCTTATCGACATCGACCAAGTCAAAAATGAAGATCATCCTCAACTCTTCAGAATTGGCACCAACACTCCGTAAAATCTCCATCTCGTCGCTGACTCCGGGCATCTCGCCGACTGTGATGGTGTCATACTTGCTTAGAACCTCTCGATGCATTTCTCGTAGATACTCGTGCAGTCTTGGCCCGTTAACGAAGTACTTCTGTCCTGGTTGATATCTGTGTCCGGGATCAAGTGTTATGTCAGCGTCGGGATAACCGGGAGCTTTGGAGATCAGATTGATGACGTCCATTCGAAAGCCAGAAGCACCTCGGCTCACTGTAATCGAAAGGAGGTCAGCTGTTTGCCATATAATATGCTACAATCTCCAGCGATATCTGTCAATCTCACACTCATAACCTCTACGGGAAGTGTGACGGACGTTTAAGTGTTGAGATAGGTATGACAGGACGGATGGAACGAATAGCTCGAGACTTATGACACGTACTCCAAAAATGCATCACGTCCCATACCGCTTTTCGAACCTCGGGATTCTCCCAGTTCAAGTCTGGTTGCTCCGGAGTGAAAAGGCTGAGATAGTATTCACCAGTCTTCTCGTCGTACGTCCAAGCCGAGTTGGCCTCACCTAGGATCTGCGCCCAGTTGTTAGGCGGTTCGGGCACGCCATCGGGACTGACGCTCTTCGGCTTTTTCCAGATGTACCAGTCGCGCTTGGGGCTTTCGAGGCTCGCGCAGCTCTCGAGGAACCACGGGTGCTCGTTGCTGGTGTGATTCACCACCAGGTCCATCATCAGCTTCATGTCGCGCTTCTTTAGCTCGGCGATCAGCTCGTCAACGTCCTCCAGCGTCCCGTATCGTGAGTCGATCTGCTTGTAGTCGGCGATGTCGTAGCCCATGTCGGCCTGTGGCGACTTGAGGATCGGCGACGACCAGACCACGTCGACGCCCAATGATTTGAGATAGTCGAGTCGCGACGTGATGCCCTTGACGGTGCCCCATCCTGAAGTAACGCCAGGCTTTTTCCCTCAGATTGCAAAGTCAATCATAATCCAACCAGATGGAGATGAAGACGTTTAGCACTATTTACATACCTGGCACTGGAAGCTTGCAGGATAGATCTGGTAGACAACTAGCATTCCTCTGGTCAGTCTACCATACGTACCTAGAATGACGGGACTCACGACATGACGTCGTCTAAACACCACGGGGAAGATAATATCATGTTATGGATGTCAATATAACTTGGACAGTTCTGTTGACATACCAGCCTCTTTCCACCACTTGGGCGTCGAATAGGATGATGATTCTGTTGCAACCATTCTGAAATGAAGGATGAATAGTTCAATCGTAACGTCCCTATTGTCCTGCCAGTGGAAGGGCTGTTTATCCGAATTGGGCACTGGTGATATCCCCCATCGAGTCCACCGAGTGACGTCGATCCGCATCCAACATTGGAGCTTTATGTTACGCTACGGATACCCGCGAAGGTCATTGGGCCAATCTTATGCGTGTTCGTGGGCAGCTGGCTGCAGCTGTCCAATCACACTACATATCGTGTAATATCACATTGTTCGTTCCCCCCTTTTTCGAGAAAATCGGCGGATATTTGTACGTAATTATGCAAATATACTTCATTGACACAAGCTGAGATTCCTCGTTGGCAAATGGAAAGCTAGGGAATGAAGTATGGGTATGCATCTTAATGGGTGAGCGGAGATACCGTGGCGTGACTTTGCAGTTATAGCCTTGGACTTGTCCTTCGAGGACGTACTAGAAGAAGTTGCTGCAAATAAGACAGAGCTTAATTAATGATGAATGTCAATTGCTATATTTATCTCGTTAGCTTCACGAGTTTGATAGACTATAGATTGAAGATTTATGAGGCGAGGTTTAGTCTTATCCTAAAGGAAGCCTCGGCGGTGTTGCCTACCTTGATACAAAGCTACATACTGTGATTGTGATATAAGACTAGAACTCAGGAGAGAGTACAAGATTAAATGTATGGGCTACGGTAGTGCAATGGGGATGGAGTAAGGATAGCCACACAATTCCTAGGTAGTGGCTATATAACGACATTAGTGGACCCCCTATCACGTTCGTGGTACATACACTATCATCTTATATTTCTCGTGTCAACTGGGATTCCGTAAACTGGTCGTCCATGGTAGTAAATTCATGCAAGTTGCTGATCAAATGGTAGGTGATGAATGTCTGGGTCTTTTGCTCTCATCGGAACATGCGAATGTCAATAAATGATAAGTCATGTATGTACTCTTCTTGCGGTGCTTAATATTCGGTCTAACTTACCAGCCATTTACGGAATTCGTGCTGTTCTATGATCCCGCTCCTCACCCCTGGTATTATAGCCCAGCAGTGGATATAGAACGGTGAAGCTAAGAAGTTTATTTTGAGAATTGCAACCTGACTTTTGCTAAAAATATGCCCAACCTGACATAAGCAATATTTGCGGCTACGGATCCCTGGGATTGCACCGTGAGCGGAGCAACTCGAAAGCTTGGCGTCCCGGTGATCTTTGTCCTTTCAGGGATAGGCGTTTGGGGCTGGAAGGCCGTTGCAGAAATCAAACCACATAGGGCCAACTAGTCAGCTAGTGTCGACTTCTAGATACGGTAGTACTATACCTGGTCTAACCATACCACTTAGCCACGCATGGACTCTGCCCAAGTACCTCTTTCTCTCTCACTGCAGGGTTGTTCTAACACGATGAACACCCAGACCCCATGTTGACAGGCTGGTGGAGGTGGGAATGTCTACCATTACCGAAGACGAGCACGAATGATTCTCTAGCCCCAAGATCTGCAGCAATGATATGTATGCTGCCAGGCTGCTCAAGTCCCTCGCCATCCGGGATCCGTTGTCTTCCAGACTACTTGGCTGGTGCCACTTCTTCCACATTTAGTTGAGCCTCAAGGAGGAGGCGGAGTACAAGACTCTCACATGTAGACTGCATTGCGGAACGTCAAGTATACGCTTGACCCTCTTTTCCTTTTAGTATTGTCGATCAATGCCCTTCATCTGCAATTTGTCATATGCTCTCACTACTCATCTCTACGGATATCTCTATTAAGTCTCGGCCTCAAACGGTCGAGTAAAGGCCGGCTTCAATGAACCATTTTATAACAACCGCCAGTTTGGCGGCTTTATCGTTGATTCAGTTCGTTAGTGGATCGCCCAGAGCAGCGCGATGGTCGGATAAGACACTGGGACCAGACGGTCCGTGGAACGCAATAGCGGTAACACTAGGAGATGGCCAGGACGTGACGGTATACCCAGGCAAGATGTGGGAGTCTTTCTTCCCTGGCAAAGGCTATTGCAGCAACACATCGACCGCAGGCCAGCCGTGCTACGCTCAACAAGTCGGCGCTATCTACGACGAAACCAAGGGCACCGGGAAAGAACCACAAATCGCTGTCGACGCCGCCTCTTTCTATACATCTAATCTAGCCTCTAGCGGGACTCAGGGAACGCGATATACCGATAAGCTTCACTTGGGGACTGATACGAGCGTGTGGTCTGGGGATGGGGTCGACAACTTTGACATGGTCATCATGAGCGATACCCAGATTCAATATCCTAACGGAAACAAGTACCCATTATTCGCCGGCTGCCTCAGTTTCGGCGCGGCTCCAGGCAGTAGGTTCTCTTCTTATAGCGATCAGAGGGCGACCATATCTAATACACCAATGTCGTAGTTGTGAACCAGACATTTCAGGTGACAGCAGGGCAAACCGCAGGCGCTGTCAACATGAGCATGCTGGCCGGGACGCTCTTCGATAAGAATGCCATCGACTCCCAGACTTTCGGAATGCATATCGGATCGGTCGCCCCTCAGAATGTCCCCGGGTCACTCTGGTTTGGAGGATATGATCGAAATAGGGCCGTTAACGACATGCTAGCGATTTCCATAGCCGAGCCTTATTTCTCATTCTCAGGTGCTCCTCTCACGGACATTTCCATCGACGTCGTCAAGGGAGGCTCGCCTTTCCCCTGGAATTCCAAAGGAGGTCTGTTAGCATCTGGAAATTCTTCGATGGGCACCCAACTAGATCTCGCGATAGATCCGTGTCTACCATACCTCAACCTCCCTAAGAGCACGTGCGATGCGATCGCTTCCGAACTCCCGGTGACGTACAATAATGGTCTGGGACTTTATCTTTGGAATGAAACTTCTCCAGACTACCCTCGCATAGTGCAGTCTCCCTCGGTCCTCTCCTTCACCTTCGTAGACCCGGACAATAATTCAAGGCTGGTTAACATCTCGGTGCCTTTCATACACCTCAACCTGACGCTCGACGAGCCACTGGTCGACAAGCCAACACCGTACTTCCCGTGCAACGCGGCATCGGACGGGAACTACGCCCTGGGTCGCGCGTTCCTGCAAGATGCCTTTTTCGGCGCGAACTTGAAGACGTCAGTCTATTTCATGTCACAAGCGCCTGGGCCTAATGTCAATGGCGAGAGCGTGGCGATTATGGACAACGAGTGCCGCACGCTCGACCCCAGCAACAATGACTGGGTGACCTCCTGGGGTGATTATTGGACGCCGCTTCCAGGGCCGGATGTTGAAACCTCGCAAGACAACTCGTCATCGTCGGGGAGTAGCAGTAGTCACAGTTCTATGACTGGCACCATCGCTGGTGCAACTGTGGGCGGAGTGGCCGGCGTTGCGCTACTCGCCTTTATTGGCTTCGTCGCGCGGAGGTATCAAAGATACGGCAAAGGCCTCTCGATTTGTGGCCTATCCATAATCAAGGACAAGCCGGCTGCCTACTACGGAGCGAACATTGTAGACGCTGGAGATACTAAGTCGCCTGGCGAGTACTGGCCACAACAGCCCGTACCACAGGCCGCGCAAGAGCTACCGACGAATTCTGGCAACACATGGCAACTATCGGTAGGGCCCACAGACCAGGCGGCAGAGATGGAAAGTCCTTACACCGTCCACGAGATGCCAGGTGATTACGCGGGAAGGAATCATTATTAGATTGGCACATAGTACATTTTGACGGAATACATGATTTTTATCATACCAGAGGGAGGTTCTTTTTTTCATCCGCTAGATACCATATTGTAGATACCTACTTTTATCAAAGATATACGAGTTACGAATTTGCAGACTTGTCGAGATGGATCGTATGTCGATCAGTGTAGAAGGAGGCTGTAGCGGTCACGAAGAGTTAAGCGACCGCTGTAACGTATCTAACCGACTAGGTACCTAGGCAGTATGATACAACATTACTTCTCTTAGACCTCAGAATTATCCATGGCAAGGTAAAAGGGATACAAGGGGTTATGGCCCCCAACGGCGCAAACCACCCGACTAATGCACTCTCCAAATGGTACCTGGTGTAAGAACAACTCTCCCTAAGGTAAACTGAAACGACGATCGCGTAAGATTAGTTCTCGAGATCCTCCGTAGGAGCGCCGGCCCTTAAGAGACTCTGCTCCTCGTTGATGGCGACAGCTTTCTGCTCGGCCCCTGACTTATTCTTTTGTAAGCTAACCCAAACCGCTGACCCGATGATCAGGGTGCTGCCGAAGAGGCTTTCGACAGGCGGCGTTGTACCCCAGACCATCCTCTCCAGCACGAGAGCAAAGACCATTTGCGTATACTGATTCGTTTGTCAGCTTCCTAAGACTCGCATAAAGTTACGTGTGACTGCAATTTGCCGGTTGACTTACTATGAGGTTCGTCGCTCTCCCTGCCTTCTCCCTCTGGAGTCCTTCCGTCAAGAGGAATTGCAGGAGAAAGCCCGCGACGCCTATTGCGACTAACAGGCCCCTACGATCATGTTTAATAATCATTAGTTAGTAAATGAGAAAAGGAAATCATATCGTACCATTGCAAGGCGTTCTGAGGGGTCTCAAAGTGCAGGTCAGGATGGACAATGATGACGAAGAACGACCCGACCGTCGCGAGGATGGCGAAGTAGTTGACACTCACGAGTGAGTGTGCTCGGTTTCCAATCACCCTAATAGTGGAATACGCAGCGGCCGCTCCAAAAGTGCCGATGACTGCTAAAACGACAGCAAGCGCGCGTTCGCTTGATGTCGCGGGCACCGGTGGCACGATACCTTTAGGCTGGTCCGCCACAAATAACCTAGTAACATCATCCTTTGGCTGCACGACTTCATGACGTGGAAACAAAAACGTCGGCCGAGCAATGAAGACCACACCAGCAAAAGCAACGAGGCCTGCCATAGCTTCTCTTACCGTGAACGGTTCCTGAAAGGAGCGTTAGATGAAAACAAACCCCTCGACGAAAATACTGTGACTGCTTGCTACCTACCCGCAGAGCAATGAAGCATATGAATGCAGTCATAGTTGGAACAAGGAAAGAGATGACGGTTGCGTCGGAGATGTTCAAGTATGACAGCGAGTCTTGTTGAAAATATTAGCTCAAAGTCTCATAGGAAAGAATGCGGGCGACAAGAGGGCCACATGAAGCCGGAAAATGAGCCAAGCTTACAATATGAGCAGAAAAGCCCTGTGAAGCCGGCTAGTCCTCGCAGAACTAGAAGTCCTCTGACATCCCGGCGCCCGAGCGGGAAGTCAGGAACTTTCTTATACCACATATACAAGGAACCTAATACTGCTGTGGCCAACATCCGAACGAAGATGATCTGTAATGCATGGAACTTTATCTCGAAGCCCGTCTCAAGCAGTCGGGTCGCCATTGTCATCTGCCGATTCATCAGTCTCTCTATCACCTGTCGGGCTCGAAACTGTTTTACGTACCAGCGATGCAAACACCTGTGCCATGAACACGAAGAAGAGGCCAATATTCCTTTCATAGAACCCCTTAAGTTTCCTCCAAACCGTACGGTATTGTCCGTCCTCAAGACTTATAGTGCTGTTTGCCCGTTCGCTGACAGGCGGGGTCACGTTTCTGCTTTGGACACCATCGTCTCCTACCTGCGACGACCGAACGATGACACTCGACCCCTTCGCTGCGTCTTCGGTAGTGTTAACAGACCCGTAAGACATGGTGATTACCAGCAGAACGAAATAGTTGTTGGAGGAAAGAGTTGACCCATCTTCGAATTAGTGGCGATTTTAATTTTCTTCGCCCGGTCTCGGCTTCGGCTTCGGTCCCGGGACTCCACATTCAAGGGAGCGGCTTAAATTCTTGAGGCGTACAGCAATCTCATCCTGTATGTGAGAATATGAGTCAATAGCCACTCAAAATAGGAGAATGTACACGGACAACACGGATCGGAGCTAGTTAGTATATATGTACCGGTACCTTATGAGATAGGTATATATCACAGACAAGCTGACCCCTACACATCCCAGAGAAGCTATTCAAGGGGTGACATCTCTCACATTAGACAGAGATCTCGGAATATAAAATAGGTATCTAGAGACAGAGGGTATCTTGAAATGCTCATGATGAAATAGGTTCGCAAGCTAGAAGCATAGCCAACCTCCGATCCTTTTTACTCTTCCCGCCCACCCTTGCTCATCCGGCTCGATGTCATCCTTCGTATATACATCGGTGACTAAGTCCATCTCGCTCGCCGTCTTGAACTTCGTCCTTTTAATCAACTTCCACATGACGAACATCGACGCAAATACGGGCAACTCGATGTAGTAACTAACAAAGTCCACGGCACTAAATCTTGGACTGAAGCAACTCCACCCCTGTACCAGAACGATGAATATGTTGAGCACGACAGCAATGATTGGCCCCGCCGGATAAGTCCAGTTCCTAAAAGGCAGGAGGTGCTCTTTGCCCTGGGCTTTCAGGCCGGCACGGAAGCGAAGCGACGCGATGCCGATGCTGATCCAGGAAAGTTGGTTGGAGACGCCCACGAGATTCTGCAGCCACGTCCACAGCTGTCCTGCCCCAATAAAAGAAGCGCCGAAAAGCAGGCCGGAGATGAAGGAGGTGAAGAGGACGGCAACCCACGGCACCTGGAAGCGTGTCAAGCGCCCGAATACCTTGGGCGCGTGACCGTTCACTGACAGGGTGTAGAGCAGACGAGACCCGGCGAACAGAGCGTGGTTCCCTGCCGAGACGACGCTGGTCAGAGTGACAGCATTCACGAAGGAACCGGCTACCTTGGACCCCGCGAGCTGAAAAGCGATGGTGAAGGGAGAGGTACGCGTATCCTTGGAATTCAAGTTCGGGTAGTTGTACGGCACATTGAGGCCGATCATCAGCGACGCCAAGATGTAGAAGAATAGGATCCGCCAGAAGACATTTTTGACGACTCGCGGTAGCTGACGCGCTGGATCCCTCGTCTCGCCGGCCGTGATTGCAATCGATTCAGTGCCGCCGTAGGCAAACGACGCGGTAACGAAGACACTAGCAAATCCGCCAATGCCACCCACGAATGGAGCGCCAGGGAGGTACCAGTTCCGCGCGCCAATGTACTCGTGACTTGTGTTTCCGCCGACATTGACGGCAATGCCCAATATTATAAAAATGACAATGGTGATAACCTTGAGCAGACACAGCCAGTACTCGACCTCGCCGTAGGCGCGCACATTGATGATATTGGCCAGAACAAGGAGGAACCACACGATAAGTCCGAGGGCATACCATGGGAAGGTATTGGTCCAGTATTGGAGGACCAACTGTATAGCGACCAGATCCGCGGCGGTCGACACGGCGTCGTTGAACCAATAGTTCCACGTCAACGCGAAGCCCCACGCGTCATCTACATAGCGTGCCGAAAAGGTACAAAAGGAGCCAGCGACTTTTCCCAAGGTTAGTATAAATTGTGCGTTCGATTAGTCGGTCTCACCTGGCACGAAGGCTGCCATTTCGCCCAAACATAGCATCGTCACGAACACGATTGCTCCCACGATGGAATAACAGAGGAGCAACGAAGCCGGACCGCCGGTGGCCAACGCTTTGCCCGTGCCCAGAAACAGCCCGGTGCCGATAGTGCCGCCGATGGCTATCATCTGCACCTGGCGCGGAGATAGCGAGCGCCGCAGCTTATCTTCGGCCACCGCCGCATGATTAGCGCGGTGTGAGGCCGGGGCCGAGGCCGGGGCCGGGACGTTCTTTTCGGTATCGGCTTCCATCTTGCAGCTTTAGCTTTACCTAGAATCTATCGCGAACTCGTAGAATGCTGCCCCTTTCCCCCTACCAACTACGTATTCCTTGAACACCTCGGACGACATTTAGATATAAATGAAATTTGAGAATATCGAAGCACGTCATTTCACGTGAGAATGGTGTTCTATATAACATTACGTGACAGAAAAGGAAATTTTCATCGGCTAGCCGGAAAAGGACGGCTTCGGTGGTCGACCTACCCAATCAGGAAAATTGAAGCTCACCGAGTTGCTGTTTGGATGACCTTGCCTTTTTCTATACTTGAGAAGTTACAAGGTATAGAGCATTGAGGATAGTTATTGTGTATTAGCTTAAAGGGCATATTGAAATGATAAACTAACTCGAGTAGTCAATCTCTAAGCTATTAGTTCAAGCGCTTCTTACCATCATAATTGACCTTGCAGAGTTAGGACCCGCTACGGAGAATTATTGCAGATGATATACTCTTGGCAAGATCAAATGTTTCAATGGTTCAACGACAGCTATAACATTAGTTTGTTGGTGTAACGCATGAAGGCCACCTCAAGACAGAAACACCAATACTTGTACTAACTCCAGTCCACCAAACGACAGCGTATGCATCATCGTAGCTATCGAAATAGCGAATGGCTAAGAAGAATAGTTCAAGGAAAATAAAAGTGTTCCAATAAAGCATTGAGATATCTACTATATATACATCTTGGTCACAATTCCTACCTGCATATATGGTCTATGGGATATTGGGGATCGGACTACGATGGCTCGAGCTATTGAATCAACCTCTAACGTGGATGGGATACTGCAGTAATGCTAATTACTGGTTTTTCCTTCTACTATCTAAATTATATACTAAAGTCTACTCGTCCAAGTCTAGACTTAGTCACATAGTCCGTTCAAGCGGTTGCTTACGTGATAATCTTAAGACTATCATACCGAGTCTTAGGTATTCAAGCTGTTAAGCCGAGATATTCATTTCAGCTAATCATTGACAAGCTATTTGTCTTTTTCTCATTATACTGAGTCCTACTTCAATTAATTTTCCAGTAGCTAAGATTGTTACATGATCACCTCTTTAAGTGAATGGATTGTATTGACTAGGTATCATCACTTATCATTGCCATTCTTTATATTGAGATATTTCTTTGGCCTACTTGTGGAGTACCTATAGTTTGCTTAAAACTACTTTTTAGTCTAGGTAGTAATGGTGTGAATCTCTTTAAAGGGCTAGGTTGCTGGAAATATAGGGTCTACTCCTTTTTGATAGTGAAAGTATGGACGTGAGTTCCTGAGCCTTAGTATCCGGAACACTCAACATTTGGGACTATCGAGTGAGATTACTCTAAATCCTCCTTAGAACAGTCTGCTCACGAACAACTATGACAGCTATACTAAGGCATATAGGCTATCGTCGGCCGTCTTATCTCTCAGCGGTGCCACGTTGCTCGGAAATGTCTTGGTAAATTGCCTTGACAAATAGCTACCCTTAAGGGTTGGGTGCTTAGTTAAGTCTATAGACGGGCCAGTCGGCGAATCTTACCTAACTCTAAGCTTTATCGGGACGCTTTCGAAAACGCCACCTCGTCATCAAACGCACACCAAGCATTGTTAAGGAGATTTTCTTGATGTGTGTGACATCGAGTTATGCAAGGCAACGCAGCAGCAGCTACACTACTACAGTATCATCAGCTATGCCAGTAGACCAATGTAAAGTGATGCCCTGGAAGTAAGATGCTGACAATGATGTCATGGTGCTTCTTAGCTGACTTCTATCTGATGGTTTGGAGTAATTCGTCGGAATCGAAATTAGCTTACCGAGAGATGGCGGAATATGGTATGACCAAGCATCGCGAGGTGATATACAGGGGCTAGAGGATGGTTGCATACCAGGTAAGTAACTAAGGTAGTCCCATGACCAGTCGTCTTGACCTTGCTGTAAATAACCCGACTCTAAGAGACGATGACTGCGAGAAAAGTAGCAGGGTTAATAAATAATAACTGAAAATACACCACCGGCTTTCGAGATTCGGCTATCGCGCTGTCCAAATTGAGCTCCGTATGCAATAAGGTGAGAGGTCCATCTTAGATCTCATTTTATGACGAGTCATTGGGGGGGCAGCCCGCATATGCAGATAGAATCGAATGATTGATGAATTCATGGCACACTGTTATTGGTCCTCTCGGGATGAGAAGGTAGGCTGGTACTCTCCCCGTGCATCCGAACCAAGACGGCGGAACCAGGGTACAGAATTGACCTGTTTACCTTTTTCAGACTGCTGTTACATTTCTCGAGCATCCCAAGAATGGTTAAATTACGAGTCATGTCTTAAGGAACGGCAACCTTCCATATGTTCCCCTGTGTCATTAGCCATCGTGATAGGCTGCTATATGTACTAGAGGATCCTATGGGATAAAATCAATCGCCGTTTAAAGCCAACCAGAACGGTATGTGTACCCGAAATGATGAAGAAGAGACTAGTTTGTAGGTCTCTGATCCCGTATTCCTGCAAAAGAACGCAGATGAGCGGCTCTGCTTACACGCTATCTCCTAAAGCTGTGTACATTGAAGGTGTCTAAGCGAGAGACTGCAATGCAACGCTATACCTACGCCGCAATCGTGCGTCAAGCAACACCTAATCGGGTTGGGCAACGCTGTATTCCTAGATTAATCTTGGGGTGCGTACCAGAAATATATACTCCGAGCTCGCAGAAATATAACGGTTATGCGGTCTTGGCATCTGCAGCTTTTCGGTCGCTAGGCCACTCCCGTGAGTGCATGGTCGATATTGTTGTCTTCATCCCTAGTCGCTCCGTGAAGGGCTGAAAAGTTGATGTTTCTTGGCAGGGCAACTAGCACAATTCTGTAATCATGACTGACCTGTTCGTTGGACGTTGGCATGAAGTGGGACGATGGACAGGTCCGGGGCCGGTTATATTCATTGATAAATGTGTCGACTCTTAGTCTACCAGACCACCCAAGCTATATTCCTTCCTACGTTTAGCGCTGTTCGCAAAACCCATGATTTTCAGGTTTTCGACCGCATTTTCTATTTAGTCTATCTCGGTTTCTCGGTTCAGACGCGCGGTCGTAACCCAAGAACCGGGTGAAAACCGTTGCCTCTTATAATCTGGCGGTCCACGTTTCCGGACCCCCGGCGATCAATGTCTCTTTTATTGTCAAGTAATTGGTTCGGTATCGCGGGTACAACTTACCAGCTTGTTTATTACAGCGTAGAGACCCTCCCGTCGTTCTATTATTGGACTAGTTCTCATTTCTCCAAGGTGATGTTATCCGAAAGTCAAGAGTTTATGCAGTTGAACAAACGTGTATCGGGGGTATAAGCCAGTAATGCAAGGCCGATGTTTGAGTATACCTTACTCAAACCCCAGACAACCTTGGGCTGGCACTCTGTCATCCTTGCTAGTGGACCCTCGCAATATAGGAAATCCGGGGTGAGAATGTGTGACATGGCATGCTCAAGCTTGATTCTCTGCAGAAGCTCATTCTCGGCTGTACATTGGGGGTGGACTACCAAGTGACGTCTTGATTCATCCGTGGAACATGAGTTCTATATTAAGAGACGATGAGCGCCACAATCTAGAGGGTTTGATGAGAGCCTATCACTCTTCTGGCCTTGATTAGACGGCCCTGAGTCAAAAACCCAAAAAAAAAGAAGAAAAAAAAGGCAGAAGCACCACTTAGACTCCCCTCGGGAAGACAAGATGGTCTCTAATTTGGGACTCCTCGCCTCAGCCGTCATCCTGTCGGGACTGGCTCTTGCTGACACCTGCTCCACCCTTAAGGAGATCTCCAACATTGATATTTCTGATCCCCTTGACCTGTCATATCTATCTGAGCAGAACGAGTACTGGTCGACATCCTGCTCTGCCTTGAAACCTACTTGCATTATCTTCCCTAAGGATGTTGAGGAGGTGGCTGCTATCGTAAGGGTTCTCAACAACAACACTGAGAACTTCGCCATCAAGTCGGGCGGACAGTAAGTAACATCGAGAGTTCCCTCTCTCCCTTCCTAGCCTATCTCGAAGGTTGATATTGTTTAATCGAGTTGTTTTGGGACTTGTTGCTCCCGAGACATATCTGAACTCCTTGGACCTCTTACTTAAAGAAGTAATTACTGACTCTCGTTGGTGTAGCAACCCTAACAATGGGTGGTCTAGTGTTCAAGGTGGCCCCTTAATCTCAACTCAAAAGCTCAAACAGGTCATCCTGGACGAGGAGACAGGCATAGCTAGAGTTGGGCCTGGACAGCGGCTGGACAGCATATCAGCGGAGCTGCAAGGAACAGGCTGGACCTTTGTTGGTGGCCGAATTGGCAACACCGGCGTAGGCGGCTTGGTCCTGGGCGGCGGGCTATCATACATGTCGGCGCAGTATGGCTGGGCCGCTTCATCCGTGATAGAGTACGAAATCGTGCTTGCCAACAGCACCATTGCAACAGCATCCGCTACTCAGAACGCGGACCTGTTCAAGGCTCTCAAAGGGGGTGGAAATAACTTTGGCATCGTGACCACGTATGTCCTGCAGACATACCGCCAGGGCGATATATTCGGTGGAAATCTTGTCTTCCTTCATACCCCTGAGACGGACGCTAAGCTCCTCAAAGCTGTCAGGGACTTCACCGAATACAACGATGACGATAAGGCTGCTGTCATCGTGACGGCAGAGCGTGGCAACATCGATCTCATCGACACTTGGATCCTCTTCCTCTTTTATGACGGGGCGGAAGTCCCCGAAGGCATCTTCAAGAACTTCACCGACGTCGGTCCCCTACTCGACACTACCAAGGTTCAGACATACGCCGACCTGATGGCAGGAAGCAACTGGGTCATTGTGCAGGGTTCCGTCGTTCAGATCGGAACTGAGACGATTCCAATGCCCTCGGCCGAAGACAGCGTGAAAGTCATGGAAGGCATTCACGCTCATTGGCGGAACATATCAGACACGGTACTGCTCGAACCAGGCATTGTTGCCTCCATCGCGTACCAACCCTTCCCCAAGCAAATTGCCCAGGCTGCAAAGGAAAGGAGCGTGGATCTGATTGATGCCGACGATGCAGCACACCGGTTGATTCTCGAGCTAAATTACAGCTTCTTACCCCAAGGTGACTATGAAAGGATGGATGTGACTCTGCAGCAGACAGTGAGTACTTCAAATTCACTTCATACATAACTTACCATCTCCCGCCCTATCCTCCATTAAGTCATGATCTGCCATATTAAGCCTCACGTCTCCTTCCAAAATATTTCATGGGTATACATCACTAACCTCGTGGCGTTACAGTATGGTGGTGTGCGTGAGCGTATACTCGGGTGGCAGCAAGACGGAACGTTGCCTGACGTATACCTTCCCGTCTTCATGAATTATGGATTCCACCAGCAAGATTATTTCGCGAGGTTGCGTCCGGAGAGCAGAGCATTTGCACACGCCGTATCAGAGAATGTAGATCCCACTGGCTTCTTCCGGACAAGAATAGGAGGCTGGAAGCCCTAATTGCGCCTTCCATAATATTGGAGTGGTATACCTCCGCTCCCACCTATTCGGACATGCGTCATCCCTTACTTTGTCATTCTTCAGGTAGCCTTAATAGAAACATAGGCTGCTATAATGTTAATACGCGGCCATTATAATATTATATAAATTTAACAACAGAGAAAAAAATAATAAATATCCAAAGTGTAGACACTTTTCGGTGGGTGCGGATTGGACGCACGGCTTTCAGATTTTATGATTGAAGTTGGCACTTCGGTCTGACACTCTCTTACCCTCGCTTGATGAAAGATTTCTATTCATAAGTAAATCTATAATCTGCTTGTTTGCGGGCGTTGGTATCCATCTCGGTTCACGGCTCTATCATTATTCCTTAAGTACCTATGTTGCGGGTCTTCTACTTACCGGTAACCTGGCAAGAAACAAATATTTGATAGGGGCTTATGGCATGGATAGAGTGACTTCTTGCTACCTAGTATCTTGTTGTAACATGTTCCTCCCTACAGTAGTATCTACATACTCAGAAGCAGGTCCGTAGAGGAATACAGTATATAGGTAGGTAGGGCATGCGGATATATAAGGTCTATAAAAAGTACAAAATACTTTAAAGCCGGTTTCCTCCCTTATCTTAGTACACGACCTTAAGTAATGTGACCGAAGCCAAGCTATAATTATACAGAAAAAAGTATTATAACTTAATTCGCCTTTTGACGTTGATATTCTTCATTAGTCATTTCAGCTTTGACTTGCCTCCGTATCTACCTACTGTTGAGTTGCCTGTCCAGCTCACTCCGAGTTCAATCGAACTCCCCCTTCTTAGACTCTCGCTTCTGGTGTTGGGGCGATTTGGGCGATTCGAGTTCTTGTCCTGACCACCCCGAGTCCAATTCTCTGGGTTCTTGGCTGCCGAGTTCGTATCGCTGGGCAACCCTAAAGGGAGGACTCATACTGTCGAATGTTCCGGTGGTAGAATAATATGGAGACTGTAAGTAACCAGTGCTGGGCGAGTCTGGATGGTCTTTATCCCACTGCGCCTGCTGGTTGTGTTGATACTGCTGGAATTGGCCGGTGCCATCAAAGGGGGCTGGGCTCTTTCTCCGACGGTATCGCTGAAGCAGGAAGAACACAGCGAGAAGAATCGCAATCAGTCCTACGATACTTCCAACCACAGCGCCCGCAATTGCGCCTCCTGATAATCTGGCCGATGGTGCCTGAGTCTTAGTCCTTAGTAATATGCCTAAACGTCGATAGGCCACTCATTTTGAACTCACACTGTCGGCTGTTTCCAACTGAAAGCCGTCTATAACGTGTGCGTAGACCTGGTCATTTGTAACCGAGGCGGTCCAGTCAGCCGTGGCCGTGAGACTCGCGCTATTGTACGCCGTCACTTTTACCGCCTGGCCGACTGTGAAGCCGCTGTAGCAAGTTCCCCCAAACGCAGGTCGGTTCTCATCTACCGTTGTCTCAGGCGGATGGAGCATAAAGCCACTACCACATAGTTAGACTCGGCCATATGATGCTTGACTTGCTCCAATAAAACCTGGATTCTCGTCCATCGTCTCTTTTTATTTTCGCTGATGTACGGCAACCCGCATGTCTCACTTGGAATATGACTTTCACTTACGATGCGCAGCAAGCAATATAGCCATTGGCCCACGTCTTCACGGCGTTCCAGCCTTGAGGGCAGACTAGTGGAGAGAACATAGGCGCTATAGAGCTCGAAGAATTGTATACCTGTCATCCGTTAGCAACTTCTCTCCGAGCATGCCTGAGTTTCCTTTAATAGCTATTAGAAGCTCATTCCTATCCCAGAGCAATAGAGCAGGGCTCGTTGGACAACCGGGGAAAGAAGTAGTTTTGATACGTACTACTAATATGTTAGTATAGGAAGATCGTGAGCTTGGCCCATAGCTCGTGAGAACTAGCCGCGAAACTAACCGCTCGTATATCCGGCTGCGAAGTCCTTTGGATAGCAGTCCCCGAACTTCGAACCTGGTACCGGCATTGGCTCGTTCAGCCATATCTCATAGCCCGGCGAAGCTAGTTGGGTGAGATGCATATCTCCGCATGACGACGGCGGCGTGAATGTTGTCGTCAAAGCCTTTACAGTGACCGTGAGCACGGAGACAGACGGAGTCGCAGTCGTGCTCGGACCTGCGGCTGCTCCTGACGAACTGGCCGCCGTGGGAGTTGTAGTTTCCATGATGGCGTAGAGAAAACGCTAGACAGCCACACAGGAGAGAAAGCTCGTCGAAGACTAGATGGACGCGATGATGGGAGAGGAGCAGCAAGGGGATTTTCAACCATAACGTGGTGCGACAGGGAAAATCCGGCTAAGCCTGCCTTTTTGTAGGATCTGAAATCGACGCATCCTTAGATCATCACGTAGTATCCGGGGACCAAGCATTTGGATGCTGTTTTATGTGAGTGCTGCATGGGGCGGCCCCGACGTCACACCAGTCTCATTGCCGCGAATGAAGTGTGGATGTGAGCTCGAGTGAACCCATTCCCCTAAGTTGGGAACCATTTGAATCCTTCCACTCGCTACATCCATGTCGCGTTTCAGTTCCTGTATAGGAAGCTCCCTGTCATTGGCGTCGGATGTAGATAACCATCTAGATCCGGGTAAGAATATACCGCTTGCATACGGCCCGTAGCCACGTACCGAAAATTCTATATATACTTGACATACTCTCCCATATCATATCTCATTGATATAAAATGGTGCTTGGTAAATAGCTGTCTACCTACCTGCCTACCACCGACCATTATAAATATATTGGTGGGTAGGACAAAGTCACCTATCCTGATCATCACGTATTTGAAAGATTAACTCGCAAAACATAGCCCGAGGACCTGCAGCACGCTGCTAGAGACCAACCAGATTATTTCCTCGGAAGCGGGAGCGAGGACAGCAGGTCATCGAGCATGTTTCTCGTGTTGGCGGCATCTCGCTGACCGACAAATGCGGTTTGGTTTACGAAGAGGAGCCATGTCATACCCCAAGATGGGTATTAATAGACGTATCGGGGCCGCTTCGACAGGTATAGGACTTTTGTGAGTGGCTTTGGGGGAGGGGGCGTGATATTCGTGCGGATAAGTCAAAGACCGTCTAATCTCGCTTCCTTCCACATAATAGTCCTATGTTCTCGACCCAGACAGCCCTCCGTACCTAGGTAGATTACATAGGCGGACGTACCTACACTCTAGATTCACCGTAGAACTTTTCTCAGAAACTAGGCGTAGCAATACAACCAACTGTTTTTGATATCTGCCATCAAATATCGGTTAAAATTGAGGTATCTCCACGACGATATCGCAGAAACGTTAACTCGTGATTCGTTAAATCATGCCAGGCAAGCCGCGAGGCTCTTGGCCTGACGGCTTTTGTCCCATCCGCGACACCTCTTATCTCATATCTTCCATAAATTCGACTTTCAACTAGCCCATACATCTCGACCTCGACACCTATTTAGATAGCAGTAAGATAAATCGCTCAGAAAGAGAGAGAGAAAGAAAGAAAAAGCAGTCTGAGAGCAAGTCGGTATGTAATATCAATACAGCACAAGCCTCTGAGGGTATCTCTGCCTTCCGCCTCTAGCACATCGCAGCCTTTCCCATGTATCTTCCGGAACGAGCAACAATGACGAAAGGAAAGGTGTCGCGAGACGGTGACCCATGTTCGAGTACATGTGAGTCTTACCACAAATCTGAGGGGTATAGGCGCCGCCAGTCAGCAGATGGCGTAAAAAGAAAGCATCAGACAGAAAAGAAGAAGAAAAGCAACTACTCCAAGACTTTAAGCATATGCCGCGCCGCGCCTGATAATCTTCAGGTGCGGTGCCAATGGTGGAATGAACTGTCCCTTCTCCTCCGTCCTGAACGAAACCCATTCCCATCATCCAGTTAGGCGGGATACATCTAGTATCCCGAACCATCCATCTGAGGATTGAATGAAGGAGGGTCCATAGCCATAAATTCAAGCAGGTCAACGCCTCCTACATTTACTCCCTGGTCCGTCATAGTGACGTTGGAGTTCTCCCCTACGCTCTGGAACAAGCCTGGTCCGGGCGGGAGGTACCACATTTGGTCATCGGCGGCCCAGTCAGCGCCTGTCTCGAAGATATTGTCGCTGAGATGGTTAGACGTCTCCATAACATTGCTATTAATAGCCGGCGTAGCAGGACCAAACACCGAAGCCGAGCCGGCCGGATAGGGGAAGTTGCCGTTGGTCAGATCGAAAGGGGTCGCCGACACATTGCCAGAAGGGGTAGAAGAACGCTCTACGGGGCTCGTTAGTCTCGCCCAAGGGTTATACAGACGCTTGGGCGCGAGAAACTCACCAGGGATAGGGAGCCCGTCATGGAACTTGGCACCGTGGTTCAGGTACCCATTCTTCACCCCGTTAGTCTGGATATGCCCGTTCGTAGCGACGGCCTTGCTTTCGCCATTTGGACGAGGGCTTTTGCCCTCGCCGGAACCTGCGGCCGGCGCGTACTTGAAGCGGTCTCGGAGCCGCGTTGTTAGAGACTCGAGCAGGTCACCGAACCTTGTGCCCAGGTGAATGTCATCAACGACGCAGGTTCGCAATGCGTCCACCGTGCGGTCCAGCAGGCTAATACTCACTTCCACGTCAGACTTGGGGGCACCCAGAGCAAAGGTCTTTAACAAAAACATGGCGCCACTGATGATCCGGAAATAAGTTCGCACGGGGGCGTGCTTGAGATAGCCCTCTTTCAGCAGGCCTTCGACGACTGTTCGCAGGAGGTTCCTACATCCATCCACCACTTCCTTGACATATTCTTGATCTACATGGCCGAAACCACCTAGATGGCCAAGCGGTAGGTTGCCCAGGAAATTCTGCGTTTGGGGTGATAGTTGCGCATTAACAGCTACGCTACCTCCGTGCGCAGCATTACTGGACGCTCCGGCGTTAGCGGTGCAGCGCTCGACAACCGCCTGCAAGGCCAAGGAGTTGACGTAAATTCGCACATATTCATATTCGATGGTCAAAATGTGACGGATGTTCTCGGGCATGTCGAAGCGCTGGAACTCTCTCCACCAGTTCTTGAGGATCGGCTGGAACTCCTTGAGGGCCTTCGTGTAATTCCCACTTTGGATGATCTCGGTAGTGTGCTTTCGTGATCGAAATAGTCTCTCATTGCCCAACTGCATCGCGTCGCTTACTCCTACCCAGCAATGGATGATCTGATCATCTAATTCGACATTAGGCACGTAGCAAAAGGTATTGGACAAGACTGATTGGTTGGTTCCCGGCGTGTTCCCCTCGTTCGAGATTGGACGTCTCCCAGTAAGTGCAGGGTCGGTTTTTCGAATACTCTCAGGAATCATGTTAGTCCACCCGAGACGACCGGCTAGCTGCGTCAAGTAGACCAGCAGCAAACGCTTGATCCGGGTCGCACGGAGGCGATACGCTTCGTCCTCGTACTCTGGCCGCGTGATGGCATTGGTTGCAAGCAGTTCATCGATATCGTCAAAGACGCCCAATTCATAAGCAAGTCCCAGCGCATTACTGAGCAACATCCAGCACATGCGATCGCTCCTCCAAGCAGGCTCAAGCCAGCTTTCAATTCTTCGACCACCGACATTGCCCCCAAGGCGCAGACCGCCTTCGTCATCACCGACGTCAGGATAAGGTCTACCACGAGACGGAAGCATCAACTCGTCAATCGCTTCGTCGGGAGGGAAATGGAGCGCCCGAGGATGCCACTCGGTCAGGATCATCAGCGACTCGATGGTTCCTAGCGTGCGAAGACTTCCCTTCCTGAGACCCCGCCACGGGGCGGTACTGGAAGTCTGCGACTCGTCGGCACCGGATCCGCAGAAGCCACCGCCGAAGGCCTCCTGTCCCCAGAGACACCTTTCAATCATCCTTCGCAGATATCTCCATAGCTCTTCGTGGATTGCATGCGACCTACAATGTCCACCGGTAGTCCTTATGCGGTAGTATCTTGAGGCGATTGTCAACAAGGTCACAGTGAGTATGGGTTCTTCAGTTAGTAATGTGATGTGCGACGACGGACTGCGAAAGGTCGGCGGTGAGATAGGCGTCATAGGCGAGAGGTACTCGTAGTAACTTGGGAGTGAGTTAGCGGTGGCAATACTGAGCGCGTTGCTGCTGGCTGACTTACTATACTATGTACTTTACGGCTTCCTCCTTTGTAAACCATCCAGCCCTGACGAATCTGAACCTGGACCAAGCTTCAAGCGCCTCCTGGTATCCGGCCTCGTTTTCCACGTTCAGCCTCCGCTCCATCTCAGCCACATCGTCATTCTTAGCCGAAGATTGCAAGAGAGGATCGATGAGGTCCGCAGATTTGGATGTCGCGCGACCAGCCGGACGACCATTGAAGTTGGAAGTGTGGTCGCGCGGCGTTTTACGACCAGGAACAGACACAGGCGAAGGATGAACAGCGGCGGCAATGCTCTCATGGCGCCTGCTCAAATCATGCGGACTGATAGTATAATCAGTATTTCGCGCGCGGGAGGTCATGTTAGACAGACGGGATGGTTGGACGGACCTGTCGGTGGCAGCTTTGTACAGAAGGTCGAGGGCATCGTGGGGCCCATAAACCTCCTTTCTCATGACGCTCTGAGCTTCGAGATTCTCCAACTGCGCATTTGAATCTTCGCCTACATCAGTGTAACTTGTCCCTCTGCTCATCTTTCTGCCATCTTCGTGATCCATATCAGGCCGCCTTAAAGGCTGCGTCCTGCCGGTCGAGCCACCGGGGGTCAGCGGCACGCTGCTATACGACTTCCTATCGACAAACGGCGGCGTGTCGTCGGGGTGGGGTCGCTTTCGAGAGTTGCGGACGGTGTAGTCATCCTCTTGTTCGTCGACATCGTCCTCGTTCTTACGCTTACGTCGCGTGGCACTGAAGAAGCACTCCTTGCTTTCGCGGCGACAACGAACGCACGGAGGGTCATGAGGGTCGTCTACGCTCCCCAAATCGCATCGCACCTTTCTCCTCCGACATGGGATACAAGCTTGATATACGCGCTTGTGTTGCGGATGTTGGCCGCCTTGCTGCTGTTGCTGCTGCTGCTGCTGCTGCTGCTGCTGATGGGGTTGGGGTTGGGGCTGAGTTTGAGAATGGGTCGTGTTTGGGGGGAGGGATTGGCGAGGCTGGTGCTGCTGCTGCTGGATGGCAGATGACATGTTGGCAGCGGGTACGGCGGCATTCTCATATTTGGACATGGTCTGATCCAGTAGTGGTGCTATCTGCCTGGTCGGCTCCAAGTTGTGCTCTGGCTTCCAGCATGCGCATGAACCACAGCACAGAAAGACCCCGGCGCGCGCGCCGACTACTACTCGGCTTACGACGGGATTTCGAGGCCTTATATGAGGGCGCGCAGAGGTAATAAGCGCGATGGCGAAGTGGGACGAATCGAATCTATCAATTGGGAGAGTCTCTAATAATAATAATAAAACCCCCGATACCTACTTTAGACAGGTCGGTAGGTGAGTGAAGTGGGTTTTCTCGGACTTGCGGGGTTTGGAGGCCAAAGATAGCTGAGATGTAGAAGTAGATATGCGGAGCAACCAGACTACAAGTGACGGAACAGACGAGGCACAGACAGGCAGGCAGCGTGAGCGTGTGTGCTTAGGTGATACAGACTTCTTGGAATCTTCTTGGAATTATCGGAGGCGAGCTGTCATTCATGTAGGGTCATGTAGGATAGTTGATGATAATGATAATAATAATAACAATAAGGTGGAGCAGTCTATGGAAATAATTCGCAGTAGAAAGACAATGCGATTGAGGCTTTGATTCGAACGTGCTCGTCTCGTCGATCTCTCTCCCTCTGTCTCGGACTTTGAGTCTGATAAGCCGCAGTTGTGAGTGGCTTATTCCAGTTTGTAATCGGGAAGGGGACAATGTATTCAGGCAATACCAGGGGTGCGATTGGAGCGGTTGATAAGTAACGTTGTCCAGGATGTCGAGGCAATCAGATACCGGGGTTGTTTATTTGCCAATGAAAGAATAAGGGAGAGTGGGATACTGTATGATTTGTGATTTGTACGTGGGAGTGGTGTACTGTAAAGAGTTGGATAAGTGAGTGAGATTGGATGGATCTAGATGTACCATCATCCAAGATTGATGTCTCTCTCTCTTCTTTCCCTCTCGAATTTACGGTTTACCTTTAGCGTAAATGATGAGGAAGGAGGTACTGAAGGAGAGTACCTCCTTCATACCTCCTCATTATTCATTACGTAGTGCCTTTTAGGCAGGTGAAAGTACATACCTGTGCGGGCTGAAAATGCAGGTAAGGTGCGCGCGCAATTGCCAATTGCCAATTACCAATTAGTCGGTGAGGGTCCTATCTTCAATGCTGGTGGGTACCTCGGAGGTACCTAAGACAACAATATATACCTACATATTGATTGGGCACCTCCCGCTATTAATTCGAACAAGATATTCGATATGCGCGCCGTGATACAAAACCTACCTTACCACGCTTACATTTCATGTATATTCATGCATTTGTTACCGAAAGCGGTAATTCGGGACCGCCAATGGAATCGTATAGTGTGGCTGGGCTGAAGCAGAATGACTCGGTCACGTTATCGTCGGGCATGACCATCGATCGTCATCCTTCACCGTGGTTTCCGCTTTCTGTTCACCTTGGAATGAGGAGAATCTGTCCCCAACGAGCAGCAACTCTCCATCCCGGTCCCCCTCGTTCCCCTCGTCGGCCCCTCGCTCTCCATCTCCTCTCCGCAATCCCCACTAAATAGAACTGTCCGTAGCGCCTGTCAGATGATCCCTCCAGCCTTATTCGTAATTCACTGTGATGTCATTTCAGCTCGACAGTCCGAGGCTTGATATTATTCAGGTACCAGAGCAATTCGCCACTTAAATCAACCAGCCTCTTCCCTACCGAGGCAGCTCAATACGACATTCGACCCCGAACGTTAGGTACATACGTTTACATAGCCATATATAGCATCAAGGGAGTAATTATAATTATAATAAGTCTAATCGGGGTTGTAAAATCATCAATCATCTGACTGAGTCGGTGCTTACGAGTCACTACATCTCTACGTGGTGGCTGGTGAGTAGCAGGCACTGGGACAATCAGAGCATCTGGTAATCTCGGATGGCGGCACGAATACGCAGTATCATCACGGATAGATATCTTGCCATGGAAAAACAAAGGCCTTAATTGTATTGTTAGGGGGGAGGGAAACTATTTGCAGGGTATCTTCTTGCGTTGGATCAAGCGTGGAAACGCAACCATACGCCAACGTCACCATTGCCGCCTGCCAACCAATGTGCCATATTCATTATGGGCCAAACTCAAAAGGTGCCTCGTCAAATACCCTAACCTGTAACGCCAATGCAGATGCAAATGCAACATGATCCCTATGTGAAAGAGAATAGTGTGCCGATCCGATCCGTATACGCATCAGCCGCGGAGAGAAGATGAGATTTGGTCGCTTAGGGGACTAGCTTGAGCTCCAGCTGCAAAGAATTAGCCATCCGCGTGAAATCCGATATAGCAAGTGGGTGAGTGTGCTTACCATGAAGTCCCACAGCATCTTAGCGAGATGGTCGGGAAGAGTGAACAGGTCGACAGTGAACTCGCCGTTCTCAATGTCGTTCTTGTAGTACGTATCCTCCGACTTGTGATCATGGATCATCTGGATGACATGGAGAAGCTGTTCTTCGTCGAGCACTCTAAGCGCGTCGGCCATTTTCTCGAAGTCCCAGGTCGCCTTCTTCTTCTTTAGGTCGGTAGCCTTGCGAGCCTTGGTCGCAGCCTTGGACTCGTCCTCGTTGGGGACAGGGCCGGTCTCGCTAAGGATCGACTGCAGGGCCTGCGACGGGTTCTTGAAGGAGACTTCCTGGAGGATCTCGTAGCTGGCCGACTGGAAGTTCAAGTCGTGAAAAACGGTGTGCTTACCACCCTTCTCAGTAGTGAAGAGGTCGATCGACATCTCGAACTCACCCCAGCCCTCGTTGGTGCAGGTGAAGGGGGGCTCGGTGAAGGCTGCGGCTCTGGTTAGTATAAGTCCAAGAGTCGAACATTGTGCGCGCGCAATCCGAAGATGCTTACTCTGATGGGTCTTGTCCTCAAAGGAAGGGTGGAGGTTGTAGGTGACCTTAGTGAAGCAGTTGGCGGGATGCTCGTTGCCGGCCATGTCGAGCATGTAGATCTTGACGCTCCACTCCTTCATTGGGAACTCGGGCATGGGGGACGACTTGGGGCTGGTTTAGGCGTAGCAGGTTAGCGATCGCGAGGGCAAACCAAGTTGAGGCAATCGGATTGCAATGCGACTCACATGTTGCGCTGCTCGGTAACGAGCTTGAGTTGGCGCTGCAGTTCCATGGTCACGTCAGTAATCGCTCAGTTTCTTGATGAGAGTGTATCAAAACGTGTAGAATGCAGGAAACCAAGCTCCTCAATTGATGAAGAAGGGAAGGGAAAGGATTAAATCTAGTATGGGACTTACGTGAATAATCATCTTGACGGATTCCTTGCTCTCCTAGGTTCAGAGAGTGATGGTCAGTTGAGTGTTGTGTTGTGGTGTGGTGTGGAGCGCGGCGAAAGCTTTACAGACACAAAATGGAGTGTGGAGTGGGAGTGGGAGTAGGAGCTCGTACCTCAGTTGCAGCAACTTTCTTAGTGCCTTTCATGGCGCAGTTCCTGATGCCTTTCCCGGCGCCCTTCTTCTTGCCCTTGGCACGTGCACCGCCCTTTCTCTTGCTAGGCATCTCGGGGATCGGATATTTTATTATCCGTCATTCGGATTAGGTAATTCCCTACTGTTAGCGTGGCTCCACTGCAGGTGGAGAGCTGGAGGTTCCAAGGTTTCCAAGGTTCGGATTATTATTTTTGCGTAAAGGAAGATGCCCGGTGGCACGCGTGAAAAGTTAAGAATTGGTCCGTGCCCGAGTTCACGTGCTTTTATAATTG
Source organism: Hypoxylon crocopeplum (assembly GCA_022578875.1). Taxonomy (NCBI): domain Eukaryota; kingdom Fungi; phylum Ascomycota; class Sordariomycetes; order Xylariales; family Hypoxylaceae; genus Hypoxylon; species Hypoxylon crocopeplum. The sequence goes on from MU399562.1 coordinate 1,030,169, forward strand.
AGAGCATGGTCTGTGCTAATCAGCTTTTTGTGTATGACAACATTGAACAAGTGCAAATAGGTACACTGGTACCTAGGTACTAATTATATCGCCCGATCACATACACCAATCTTAGCAGAGCCTCTAGAGTTCTTGTTCGGCCTGACCTATCTTGTACCTACCTACCTAGGGGTACATATGTAGGTATACAGTTCAGCACGAATCATGACATGTTAGCAGTTTCTCTAGTCGATCATTGCCCATTCTATGTATGTTTATGTTGTTCCCTATTTACAGATATCATCAGCTGAGGTGTCGAGCCTACATAATGCCCTTAGGGTGACCTTCAACCGAGTAACACTTCTAATTACGCTGTCTGCTCTGCTAGGCATGTTTATAGAAAATATGGAGTATAGAGTATGAGTATGTAGAGATTGTTAGGGGTATATCTAGAAGAAGAATCTGGAGTCCAAGGAGCGGGTTTATGAGGTGAACCAAGCCCAGATCGGACAAATCAGGATAGGGATCCTAACATTCTTTTACAGGCAGAGAGAAGCACCGCAGTTAGATATAACCAGTGTTATCTACATGAGAATACACGTTGACTTTTCTATGAGTTAGGATAAGTAGCAAGCTCGATTTAAATAATGTCATGGACAAGAGGACAAGAAGACCATCAAGGTCGCCAATGACATTTAACAATATATTTAGCAATATGCTTCGACACACGTCGGACTACGATACCCGAAGAGCCAACAAGGGACTCTATACGCCACCAGGCCGCAGGGGTATATGCATACCTATGTAGGTAGCTACTCTGTCTACCGAACGGGATCTAGATAGTCAGGCCTAGTCTGTCCAGATAAGCCTCCTTCCTAGAACGACCAAGGTGACGGATGCGGAGTAAATGAAGCTGCGCGGCTATGCGGTCACGACGGGCTGTAGCCGACGCCATTCGTCTGAATAAGGTATGCGATGCTACTACATTGTTTACCTTGTCTATCCTGTCTTACATGCATGCATAGCGGCGCTAACCTCTCGTCTCGGCGCATTTGTAATGACATGTAATAGCATGTAATACAGTCCTTGTGTGTTCTGGGATGGGACGCTTCCGATCGTAGGATCCTGACAAGCTGATTAAGAGATAGAGAAGACCGCAATGCGTCTTGGAACTGCAGGGAATACGCGGTTCGTGCAGTTCCTCCAAGGACTAGGCTCCCGTACCACTGCCATGAAGTTGCACGACAGACCCCGCGAGGATGACACTACATGTAAGACTGATGATCTACCTACCAAATAGCCTTGCTCCTGTTCTGAATCCTGCAGAGATCGCGCATGGACCACGGGGTCTAGCCAGTTCTATTGAGCAAGATCCCAATGTATGCCCAAGATGCCCGTGAGTGTTGATAAAACCGCCACGGGGAGCCGCAAAGGTTGTGGGGATGGAACGGAACACTCCCAACCTTAGCTTTCGGTTTCCTCCGTGTCCTAGGATCATCTCTCTGCCGTCTAGGTCTCTACCGTCTAGGTATTTCTAAGACGAGCCACGATCTGTTTACCGAGTCTGGTCGACACAACGGGGAGCAATGGAGAACATCAAACACGCATCGATCGTGGACGAGAAGACCACGGCATCTGAGACTGGAGGAGATGTATCAATCGTATCTGCATCCGCGAGCGTTTCCGTTTCCGAGGGCCCGGAGTTCGACGAAAAGGCTACGAAGAGGCTTCTGAGGAGAATCGACTTCCACATCCTTCCTATCATGTGCTTTATCTGCCTGTCAGTTACCAATCCTTTAAAGAGACTATGAGAGAGCGCAAGAGGGATAAGGTGGATGCTTACAATATCCTCTCCCTTGCTAACACATTCTCACCAGATTATGTTTTCTCGACCGTGCCAACATCGGTAATGCTCGCCTAGATAACTTGGAATCGGATCTCCATCTCGTTGGTCTGCAGTACAACGATTGTCTCGCCGTCCTGTTCCCATTCTATATTGCAGCGGAGATCCCTAGCAACATCATGATGAAGGTGAGATTTTTTGTCTCGGTCAAATGCAGCCTCGCTGCTGACATCCTCTGTTATAATAACCCCTAATGTACCCCCCTACTAACACACTCATACCAAAGCGAATGTCCCCCTCTACATGGCTTTCCTTCATAATGTTCGCCTGGTCCGCGTGCATAGTCGGGCAAGGCTTCGTGAAGAACTACCAGGGGCTCATGGCGACGCGGGCGCTGCTCGGCCTGTTTGAGGGCGGCTTCTTCCCGGGCATCAACTTCTATATCACGCAGTGGTACCGCCGGGACGAGTGCGGCGTGCGCATGGCCGTCATATTTTCGTGCGCCACCTTCGCCGGCGCCTTCGGGGGGCTCCTGGCCCGTGGCATCGCCGAGATGAGCGGCGTCGGCGGGCTGTCTGCGTGGTCGTGGATTTTCATCATCGAGGGGCTCGCGAGCATCGTCGTCTCGGTCGTTGCGTACTGGGCTATCTACGATTATCCTACGAGGTAAGGGGCGACACTCTCTGGTTTGCACCCAGCCGGGCCAGGGCTGGAACGGGCTAGGAAAGTTGCGGGCTAACATAAACATGTCAGCGCGCAATTCCTAACCGCCGCCGAGCATCACGAAGTAGAGCGGCGTCTCGCGGCTGACTCGGGTCCCTTGTCCAACGACTTCGACGTCAAGTACGTGTGGCAGGCGCTCGCGGACTGGAAGATCTATATTCACATGCTGATCAACATGGCCGGATTCTGTCCCGTCTATTCGTTTTCCTTGTTTCTGCCCACCATCATCAAGGACATGGGCTACTCGGCCGACAACGCCCAGCTCATGAGCGTGCCGCCGTACGTCCTCGCCTGTCTATTTACCATTGGCGGGAGCCGGCTCGCGGACCACTACCGTCAACGAGGCGTCTTCCTACTAGGCTTCCAACTTGTCGCAGTCCTAGGCTTCTCGCTACTAGCCGCGAGCGGGAACCCGACTATACAGTACACCGGAACGGTATTTGCCGCCATCGGTAAGCTCCCTTGGCTTCTCCTCCTGAGTCTATTGGTGGTGTGAGTCGGAAAACGGCGAGCTGACTCGATGGAAAACCCATAGGAATCTATCCCCAAATTCCGCTCGGCGTCGCCTGGAACGGTAATAACATCGGAGGCAGCCTAAAGCGGGCCACGGGCATCGCGATGCAGGTGATGGGCGGGAACTGCGGAGGCATTATAGCCTCGTACGTCTACCTGACGCCGGACGCACCCCGATTCGTGACCGGCCACGGCATTTTGATTGGGTTCATTGGGTCAGTGCACTGAAAATCCCCTTGGTCATCACTGAGCAGTTGTCTTACGTCCCTTACCTACTACAGGATGGCCTTCATGTTGACGTTGTTCATGACGACTTGGTGCCGTAGGGAGAACGCTCGGCGCGACGTTATCGCGAGAGAGGCGGTGACCCAGGAGTTGACAGTTGAGCAGAAGATGCTGGAACGAGAACTCGCCGACGGCGTTTCGTGGTTTAGGTACACTGTCTGATAGGCGGGATGCTATGATGCTGTGGCAATGCCAATAGGTTTACGCTATCAGGGCGTTTGAGGGGTTCACTGTCGATATTAATAAACAACATGGTTGCTCCCATAAGATTAGGGAGGATAGAATAGACATCCTAAGATTCCGACTTAGCTATGGCAATATAAACCAGGACCCCAGAAACCAAATCACAAGTTATATGTGGTATGCAAATAGATCCAATTTCGCCAGTCAAGCGCCCCGACACCATTCGAAAACTCCCGTGTAATACCATAATACTTCGTACATACTACGCATAGAAAGGCATGTACGTAATAGCATGTAGTAGCAAACACGCTTATAATAGAGATGTTAACGCTGTTCTGGAAAGCAACCGGTGAATAGCAATGCACGCACGCTATGCGGTCATATCCCCCTTCAAGAGGCGCTCGTGCTAGTAGTGCAAACACCCATACAATGACCAATGACCCGCCCCCTTTTGCTACTAATGACATTTTGGAAACATGGCTTTCGTACATGAAGGATATACGATGGGATAAATCGGGTTTAAATCATATGATACCTCCAGGCGGATCGTAGCCGACTCCCCTCATGTTCCCTGTATTCAGACCAGCACTGCCGGGCGTTTCAGCATCTGCTTGTGCCGTGTTGGTTTTCCGTAGCATGAACATGGGCTTCTTTCCTTCCTTGTCCAATTGCTTAAAAAGGATCAATGGTTTTTCGTCCAGGCCCAGGCAGCGTTCCTGATCACCATAAACGATGTAGAGCGCGTACTGGTCCCACGGGGCGTTGATCTGATATTTCTTCAGAGCAGCCGGGAGAACCTTGTAGCAAGGGTCGTCCATGCTGACCCTGAACGACTTGAAAATCTCTACCGAGGCTGAGCTCGAGCCAGGCGTTTCAGGGACGGGGGTCTGCATCCGCCGTGGCGCCATGGGCTTCGAACTGTAGCCGTGTTCGCTTTCGGAAAATGTGCGGCTGGAGGGTGTCTGTCGGTCGTCGGAACGGTATGATCGGGAGGCAAGTGTGGCGCTACCTAAGGTTGGGGGTGAGGTAGGAGATGGCATGTTCGGGGAGTAGCCAGGCGAGGTAGCCTGGCCGGAACCGTTCATCGCGGCTAGGTGCGACGACGAGAGGACGGCTCTCTCGGCAGCGTTTGCGGGGTCCAGGGTTTGTTCTACCGAGGGTCGCTCATGAGTAGTCTGCAGGTGAGATGGGGAGGTGCTCTTGGGATTCGTACCAAGGACAATCTTCTTGGTAGAGTACTGTCGCTTCAGACCACCAGAGGATTGGTTGGACGACGGGGTGGGGGCGGGAGGGGATACGGTCGATGTGTCGTAGCCATACCCAGCCTGGCTGTTGGATAGATGAGGCAGAGGCTGTTGCGCGTCCTTAACAAGGCGCAAGGCCGGCAGCATATCTTCCCGCAACCGTCTGAAGTCTTCGGTCATCCGTCGCAAGTCTTGTTCCAGGAAGCTCATTCGTTCGTCTCGGAGGCGAAGTTGCTCGACCAGGTGTTTGATGTCTTTGAGAGTCGCAGTCGCGTACTGGGCTTCAGCGTCGGCGGCTGCACGCAGGTTGTTCGGGTTAATTGACTTAACTTAATTGGAAACACGAATCGCGCATTCAAAGAGGCTCGGGGCCAACAAGAGAGAAGAGGAACATACATAGTGGCACATAGTGGTCGCTTTCTATGGGAACGTCTTGTGCCTTCTTCACATCGTAGACGCTTTTCAGTATTGTTAGGCGGTGGCCGACACTGGTCAACCCCATAGCCTTGAGGTCATCGTGCAGCAGAGCCACCAAAGCCTCGCCGACGATCTCGTTCTCTAGATTTGGGATGTTAGAATGGCGATCACGATACTGACGACTAAGATGGCCGGTTTGCGAGACACCCACCAATAAACCGGTCCGAGTACTGCTGCAGCCCTATGGTAGCGATGAAATCAGCACACTCGTCGGCATCCCATTCGGATATTATGGTTTCGGGTAGCCTGTCAGCGCTGCTGCGGTGGCCGTAGGTGGTGGGCGTGTGCTCGGTTGAGGAGCGACCCTCGGAGTCGGTCGGGGAGATCTCAGAGTCGGTGGCGAGGATGGGAGAGCTGGTATGAACGCTCCTCTCGTACTCGTCGTCGGCGTCGGATTCCGCATAGGCGGTGCCCGAATCGAAGTTCATCGTCGACTCTGCTCAGCTAAGCAAAGCAAAGCAAAGCAAAGCGAGGCGAGACAAGGCGAAGCCAGGAAGAGCAAGCAGAGCAAAGCAAAGCAAAGCAGAGCAAAGCAGAGCAAAGCAGGAATTAATTTAAGACGGTGGCGTAAATCTGGGGATATATCGTATCCTGTGTTTCAAAACACTCTCTTCTTGCTTCTTTTCTCTCCTGTCCACCCCTCCCTGACCTGACTATACCTCGCTTGTTCGAATAGGGATCGAGAGTTGACTCTCAAGCTTGAGGCCTGACCGATAGGGAATTCGATCCGGAGACTCTTCCCTAGGATACCCCCGGAAAGGGTCAATCTAACATGCAGCGACAATTGTCGAGATGAATGATTATCGAAAGCAATACGATAAATATGACGACAACGAGGATCGTATCCCACAAACGGAACTTTACAGCACAAGACGGGGTTGACGGTTGACGGTTGACGATTCACGGTTCACGAATGACGAGAAGGGTAGGTGATTCGAGAAAGAAGTTGGAGCGCTGGAACAAGACTAGACTAGACCGGACGAGAACGAGATTAACTGGAGTCGCCCGTTGTGGAAGTGCTAAAGATTGATTGATTGATTCGAGGTTGCATTTGCAGTTGCAGTTGCAATTGCCAACATTGAAAGGCCTAAAGCCAAAAAGCCAAAAGACCCCAGCGCTTTGCCTGACGACTCTAGGGCCTGTTCCTGGTAGTCCCCTGTCCTAGGTGCTGTCCAATGCTGCGCGGCATAAAAAGGGGGTACACAGCCCCCGTCCCAGATGTACATAAACTACCGGGCGTTTCTGATGTTCGCGTCTGTACCTGAGTGGGTCTAGCTGGGTAGATGTAGCCGCTGCTTGGCGCTAATGTTCTTTCCTCGTCGAACCCACGTCGAACAGACCACATCTTTTTAGCCACTAACGTCTTTGGTCTCCACAGTTTACCAATGGACCTGCCGTCCCTTTTTCAACGACCAATCCGATTCTCTTATGTACCAGTAAGGTACATATTCCAAGGTAACTTTACATACAACAAGTACATACCTCTATCTTCCTCTCAGCTTCTACCTACAATACAACGATGTGATTATCCCAAGCTACGAAAATGGTGCCGTGATCATAGCAGCGAATGAAGCCAGAGTGTTTGTAATACTTGTTACATATGCATCTACTTCATTGGAAATAATGGGAAATTGCAATGTCCAGGTAAGCCCGGCGTTACATTCGCTTCTACCGACTCAGCGGCACGCCCCTTTCGTGATCTATCATCTTTAACGCCTCGTACCCACGGACGAAAGATCGGGTTCTAAGGGGGGATCCTGCCCTGATTGGTACGGCGCGATGTCCCGCGTTACTGTAGTCGACGGCATGTCGGTACTTCTCGATCCAAGATTACAACCTGGGTTCTGTCCTCGAGATGTTCTGTCAGTCAGGCGAGACCCAGCACTTAGATCTATGTAGTAGCAAAGCTACCCAGAGACAAAGTAATAGCCCCTAGCTTCATCAAGCAGAAATCACAAAGGGTATATTGTCTCACTTACGAATTAAGATCATCTTGAGCTGACTACTTGGGAAGTGATAAAATACTAGTTGAGATTGACTGTTGACTGTTGACTGTCAATCCCTCGCGTACTCTGTTTTCACTTTTAAGAGGCTCTTCATCGCCTATGGCTTTCAGCGGCTTGTCAATATGAGAAGACGACGAAGTCAATAACCTATACGACATAGCTAGGTTATGCAGTATAGTCTTCGCTTATGATATCAACCAAGGTTGAAGTAAATATCACAGCTCTACTTGTAGGATGAGTGCTTGGTCTTGGTCTTGGTCTTGGTCTTGGTCTGTCAGGGTCAGATCAGTATTCGACTCAAAGTACGACTTGCTACAGTAGTCCAAAAGGATCTTGGATTTGAAGAGCCAGAATGGCAACATATTGGTAATACGAGTATACCCTGTTCTTCTCGAGGTGAATAGGACTCAATCTGTCCAGGAGTTATTCACTCACTGGTAGACGTCCCCATATCAGTTAGATTTGAGCAAGTCTATATATGCGTGTAGAACTATTGTACCCTCAGTTATCTATCCTTTCACACAAACCCGGAATGGATTCTGGGTGGAACATTTCCCAGCTATTTTCACTCAATATTAAGCTAAAAAAACACTAGCAGTCATCGAATGATAGCTAGTTTGATGTTTAAGGATGCTACACATCACGACCTCACGAGGTATAAACAGGGATATAATAGCGAATGACTTTGTATTCCTATCGAACACGATTAAACACCAGTCTTCCGTGTTGGAAGGCAGGTTGAAGGTATATTTGCCAACCCAAGGCCAGTCGAAACTGGACAAGTGCGGCAATACTTATTACGTACAGCGTGTCAGGGTATCTTTTGACTTTCCGATGGCAAACAGGGTTGAGTGTTGCACCTCACTTGCTCCCGTTTGGCGTACTAGCCGGTGTGTATGAAGAAGTGAAACAGAGGTTTATCTGTGAAAAGCGAGCGCGGGCCCCAAACCCCTCTGATCGATGATCCACTGCCTATTACCGGCCGACGGCCGTCTATTACTAACTCCGAGGCGCCCTAGTTTGACACATGACGTATCCCTCCATACCGTGATAAAACGCCTTGATGCAACTTATTTACATCCGCTGACAGCGGGGTACCAGATTCCTTTACCGTAACTTGACTTTGGCATCCTCTGCGCCGCGGGCGATGACCTCCTCGAGGGACCATCGTGGCTTCTTGGCCTTGATTCTGTTAGCTTTGCGCCACGCCTTCTCGTTCTCTGGAGCAACACCCTCTGGCAGAGGCTTGAGACCGCCCGCAATACCCGTGGAGAACTTGAGCTGCAAGATGTCGCCGACTTCATCGCAAGCAGCGAGAAGGCGGTCCATGTCATCTTTGTTATGAGCAGCTGAGACACAGAATCGAGCACGAGAACTGATGAGCGGAGTGGCGGGGTACCCAACAACGACGACCGAGATCTTGCGTTTGAGCATTTCGTGGCTGAAGGCAGAGATCTTAGCTGGGTTGTATAGCGTAACAGGGATGATAGGAGAGTCGTCATGACCGAAGACGATCATGCCGAGACGCTTAAGACCGAGACGGAGATATCGAGAGTTGAAGGCGATGCGCTGCAGTCGTTCCTCGCCTTGGCCAGGAACTAGTTCACCAGTAATGATCTTCAGCGAGGCCAGGATTTGCATCAGGACGGCAGGAGTCGGCGACTCGCCCAACATGGTGGCAGCGTTCGTGCTTCTCAGCTTGTCGATGATATGCTTCTCAGCCGCTACATAACCTCCATTGGCGCCAAAGGATTTCGTCAAGGTACCCATGAGGATATCCACCCTGCTGGGATCAATGCCAAAGTAGTCGCAGACGCCACGTCCGTTAGGGCCGAGCGCTCCGATGCTGTGAGCTTCGTCTACGTAAAGGGCAAATTTGTAGGTGTCCTTGAGGTCCAGGATGCCGGGCAAGTCGCACATGGTACCTTCCATGGAGTACAGTCCCTCAACGGCAACGAGGATCTTCTTCCAAGGGCGGTGGGTTCGAGGTTGGCCTTGAGCAATAGCTTCACGCAGTCGACTCTCTAGGTCGGCCATATCGTTGTGCTTAAACGAACGAATCACGGCGCCGGAGAGACGAGCACCAAGTCGGATGGAGGCGTGGTTCAACTCGTCGGACAAGATCAGACATCCCTTAGAAACAAGAGCGGGGAAGGAGCTAGCGTTGGTAACGAAGCCCATCGAGAAGACCATGGCAGCGGGCTTGCCAACGAACGAAGCAACCTCCCTCTCAACCTCGCAAACGAGATCTGAAGTACCCGAGTCGGCACGAGGACTGCAGAAGCTAAGCCCGTATCTCTTGACACACTCCTCGACGGCATTAGCGCAAGGACCCTCGGACTGTGCAAATCCAAGATAGTTGTAAGAGCTCATGTTCAAGGTTTCAGTTGTGCTGCCGGTGTAGTTGTACGTCTCGTTGAAGTCGCTAGAGACACGGTCCAGGAGGTTGATATATCGGCCCGGCACTCCAGTGCTTGTCCTTGCGAAGCAGTCGTCAATGCGCATCTTCAATCGCCTAGTGTAGAAATTGTCGAAGTCATCATTCAAGGGTGCGTAGCCATTGGCGGCGCGAATGGTCTTGTAGGCTTGCTTTTTGCTGAATCTCTTGCCGAAAAAGTCCCTGACGTGGCCAAGGGTGAGAAGTAGAAGATAGCTGATGTAGGTAGTTAAGACATAGTAGTAGGGGGGTTCATCAATGATGGGAATCTCCAGATGTTCTCCAAGGTGCTTGCTCACGTAGCGATGGCTCGGGTGAACCAATGGACCGAACTGAGCGTCGAAACGCTTCTGGCGCGAGATTTCGGTAGAGTCGGGAGGCTGGAACAGGGTAGTCGGCGGCTCATCACCGTTAGGCTCACCGGCAGTAGCGGTAGAGAGCGAAATGGTAGGTAAGGACAAGCTCGGAGCTGTGATGGAGGGAGTGGATGTGTTCTGCATGACCATAAGGGCTTGCTGAGCAGAAGGCTGCTGGTTGGCCTTGGGAGAAGAAGAGAATAATTGGCTGAGGCGGTTGCCTCTGGATTGTGAAGGCCTCCGTTCGCCAGTCTTCTCAGAGTGCGGCATGCTGCTAGAAGTGGTGAAGGGAATCGCGATTCGTCGTGGCATTTCTATAGGTAACGCAATCGATAACGGATGTATATAGTCGGGCGGTCGTAGGGAGAGCAAAACGCGCAATCTGGAAGGTTGTTAATCGTTGGAATTGGGGAGGTTGGGTAGATATAATGATCGAGAGTTGCTCTTAGGAGTAAGAGCAACAGTAATAAAATTCAGTTTAATTAATTGCTGAAGTGCAGGCAGGAAAGCATCACCGCAGCATCACCAACTTGCGCACGGGCAGCTTAGGAGGTAGCTGGTAGCTTCAATGCTACTGATAAGCATTGACGGCACAGTTTGCTTTGCTTGCTTGCTGACCGCACAACCTGTGGCGTGGTGCGGTATGGTGCATTGCAGTGCGGCGCGGCAGGTAGACAAGACAATGGAAGCTTGATGAATTCGTTTGTGCGGACAATGAACATATGATCTCACTTACTTTGCTCTTTCCTAAGCGTCCGTCCTTCTTTTGGTCTCACCCTCGGGGCTGCTATGTCTTGTCTGGCGGATTACGGATGAACCGGTCGGTCGGGGGAGCTCTGGAGCTGTAATAGCTCGAGTGGACGAAGGAAGGTCGATTGGCTGACAGTCGACAGTCGATATGGAAAACCAAAGAGTGTTGGTGGAAGGGAAAGAAAGAATTCCCCGTTGGCAGAACAGCACGACGAGCACGACGACGACTTCCCTTCGACACCGACAGCACCTTTCTGTGAAAGTTGACGAAGAAGAGAGGTGCACAATATTGAAAAGGAGACGGGATGGGAGAAAATGAAATTTAGGAGGCGCGAGATTCAATTCTATGCGACTTTCAAAAAGGTGGATCTACTTTCTAAACTTTAATACGTACCGAAGTACCCGGTACCGTACACTGCACCGTTACAGCTACCCTTTCGTATGTCTGACGGACAACTTAGGCAATCTCGCCGTAATAAACGGGGCGATCCTGCAATCTTGACAGCCTGAGAAATCCCATCTTGCCTGCCAATCTTTAAATCACCGGCCGCTCTCGCCCGTCAATACTTACCAACCTTGCCAATTTTGCTTCCGGGTGATCCGTGCCCCACTACCGTGGTCTGTTCATTTAGCTGCAGGAGGAGCTAGGACCTATGGATCACATCTCTCGTCCCATCATCAACTTACACCTACATGTAATGTATCTTAGGTACCTACTTTCCCTAGGTATATCAACATGAAGGTCATTACGTAGAAGTGCTCGAGCTCGAGCTCGCACCGTTAATGACCATAAGCTTTTATCACTCTAAGAAATTCGAATTACTTCATTCTTTATAATTCCATTGATGGATCGGGTTTCGAACAGTCCCATTTCCGATGAAGGCGCGCATTGCTAAGCAATACAAATAGTGCAAAATCGCGAAATTACTCCCTGGCGCAACTTCATTTGGGACCACGCGATTCTTCTTGGCGGCGGCCTCATATTGGTTTTGCGCCCATGTCACGGAGTAAAGACTACCGGTATTCGAAGGATCCGCGTCCGTCCTTATGAATCTTTATACGCGTATATTAATTGTACATTATATACCTACGCAGTATTCCATCGCTGAGGGATCCATGCCATCCAATATTAAACCGCGATGACGGTGATGCGCAGCTTAGCAATGATAAGGTGCGGCGCCCCCAGCCCTACTCTGATTGCATAAAGCTTGTTCGACAACAGACACCTGCAATGGACGGGTGAGTGTACATGCAGATCAAGTCCGTTCAGTGTGCAGATATCGAAGAGCTCAACGTATCGAGATAAGCCACATTTGACACCTAACTAAGACTTACATATAGGTAAGTAAATACGTGTCATACCTAACCTAGGTAGGTAGATACCTCCTTTGACAGCCGAAGATCTCAGATGGTTTGCTGTGGCGTTAGCTTACACCCAGTCTGACTCTGTTCAGAAGGCCGAATCACTTCCTAGTTTGGTCTTGCTCGGCCACTATCGGAACTAAGAACTTCCCAATGTGTAAAGGACGGGCTCCCTACTCAGCTCAACAAACTTTCTTCCGAGCATCTGAGTCCTTGATATTGCTGATATTGCTCGAACTTTCGCTACTTTATTTCCTATTTGTTATTCCGTATTAGGAAATAAAATACTGTCCAAATATTCATTCGCAATGACTGTCGACGCAAAACCTGCGCCAGTCGAGCTCTGGCGGCATCCAGATCCATCCTCGACCCAGATGTACAAGTTTCTGCAGCACGTAAAGTCCAAGTATGGCATTGACTCTGATGACTATCGGACCATATACAAGTGGTCCGTCGAGAATATCTCGGACTTCTGGCGCGAAATATGGCACTTCTGCGGCATAAAGGCGTCTATGCCTTACTCGTGTGTAGGTCTTAGCTCTTTCGATTTCCATCTTTGACACACGAATAAGCTTATGGCATCAACCCGGCGTCTTGGCGACTTGAACATTTCAAACCCGCAGTCTTGATTCCTCAAATTTGAATGCTAGTAATTAACATGCTACTCAATAGGTCTTGCCGGACAATGCGTCCATGTTCCCTAGGCCGGACTTCTTCTCGGGGGCGCTCCTGAATTTTGCAGAAAATATCCTATTCCCAGAGAATGCAGGCGTCCTAGAGTCGGCCACCGCTGTTATAACAGTTACCGAAGTCGAGGGACAGCTCGTGTCGACCACATGGGCCGAGTTGCGGGAAGCTGTGCGGCAGTGCTCGAATGCGCTGAGAGCCGCCGGCTTGAAGCCCCGAGATGTAGTCGCTGGTTTCGTGTCCAACCACGTGCAGGCTCTCGTGGCAATGCTCTCCGCAGCCGCCGTCGGAGCCGTGTGGACGGGGATAAGTCCAGATAATGGGGTGAGTGCCGTTCTAGACAGGCTAGTACAGATCCAACCCAAGGTCCTATTCGCAGATAATGGGACTGTATACAATGGCAAACCGTGGTCTAGCGCGGATAAGACATCGCAAATAGTCGACGAGCTCAAGTCCAGTGGCCTGGGGCTCGTTATTATTATAGACAACGTTCATGACTTCGGCTTAGACTTGGAAGGACTGAGCTCAAAAGGGCTTGCGGCTAAGGAATACGAAGGCTTCTTAAAGAGGTATTCCCTAAAATAGGACCCTACAGGTAAATGATTCTGGAATTAACCTGATATAGTGGCAACGATGAACCCCTGAGGTTTGAACAACTCCCACCATCGCACCCCCTTTACGTTTTATACTCCAGCGGCACTACTGGCCTCCCAAAGGCCATTGTGCACACCACATTAGGCACGCTCATCCAACATAAAAAGGAGCACTTTCTCCATTGCTCAATGGATTCGACCTCGAGGATGCTTTACTACACCACCACGTCTTGGATGATGTGGCATTGGAGCATATCAGCGCTCGCCTGCGGAACGACCTTGGTCCTGTACTCCGGCTCGCCATTCAAGCCGCACGGCTACCTCTCACTGCCTAAACTCCTCTCCTCGCTGCGGGTCACCCACTTTGGTACCTCGGCAGCATACCTCACCGCCCTCGAAACTAACAGTGTCTATCCTGTTCGCTCGCTTGACCTATCTCACCTACAGGCCATCTACTCAACAGCCTCGCCCTTACCGCCGTCCACCTTCTCCTTTGTCTATGAAGCGTTCCCCGCCCATGTTAACCTGGCGTCCATCACCGGTGGCACCGACATAATCTCGTTGTTCGGTGCACCGTGCCCGCTACTCCCCGTCCATGTGGGCGAGATCCAGTGCGCGGGGCTCGGCATGGCCATCGGCGTGGTAGACTCCATCAGCGGCGCCCCGACGCCAGGTGAGGATGGAGAGCTTGTGTGTACGGAGCCGTTCCCGTGTCAGCCCCTCACCTTTTGGGGAGCCGGCGGCGAGGCCAAATACCGCGCTAGCTACTTCGAACGCTTCGACGATGTGTGGCACCACGGGGACTTCGTGCGAATCGACGTCAGGACGGGCGGTCTGACGATGCTAGGTCGCAGCGACGGCGTCCTCAAGCCAGCTGGCGTGAGGTTCGGCAGCGCTGAAATCTACAACGTGCTAACTAAGTTCTTCGGCGGCGAGATAGAAGACGCGGTGTGCGTCGGCCGCAGGCGGGAGACGGACCGCGACGAGACCGTCTGCTTGTTCGTCGTCATGGCCGAGGGCAACAAGTTCACGCCGGAGCTACGCGAGAAGATTAAAGATGTAGTTCGAAGGGAGTTAAGCCCGCGCCACATCCCTGGCGTGATAGAGGAGTGCGGAGCAGGCATACCGAAGACGGGAAATGGGAAGAAGTACGTCTACACTCCTTTCAACTCGACTTGGACTCCACACAACTGACATCTCACTAGGATTGAAGTCGCGGTGAAGCAGATTCTGTCTGGCATCAAAATTAAGACGAATGCTAGTGTAGCGAATCCTGAGGCTCTGGATTGGTTTAAAGAATGGGCGGCAACGCACAACTAGATGGCATACAGTTCATAAGGGTTACATGCGAGGGCATAAGGGATGTCTATTAGGCGCTTGGTAGAAAAGGAACATAGCCTATATCAGCAAGTATCTAGGCGTGTGTCTATGAGCAAAAGGGTGTCGAACATAGGTTAAGGGGCAGGAAAGGGGTAGATGGGAGGTGAAGTTAACCCCAAAATTACTTTCTTCCGCTTCTGAATCTATCGTCACCACTTGTAACAATAGTTCATTTACTGCCACATAATACCCTTTAATCTCTCTTTTTCATCGTTTCCTCCAAAGATGACCTCAATCCCCTTTCTTGCCAAAGCCAAAATTTCCTCTCTTTCTAATTTGAAATGTTCTTGAATTAGCCTCCACTCGTTCGACAACGGACTCCCGAAGACGCCCACGTCATCGGTCTAGCATCTCCCAGTTAGTACATCTTTGAAGCCTACAAGTAAGTATGTATTCTAAACCCCACGGGTGGACTTACACAAGGAACGACGATCGGTCCGTCAACACGCCACCACTCCCCAAAGTGATGCGCCTCAAAGCTACCGACGATCATCCTGGCGTGGACGTTGCAGCTGAGGCACAGCTCTAGGCCAATGCCCGCCCGCGCCGCGATCTGCCGCTTGACCGCCTCGGGGACATGTATGACGTGGCCTAGGCGGTCCGGCATCCAGCTCATGATCGTGCTCAGTTCAGCCTCGCTGGCACTAGCCTCGGCCTCGGCGAAGTGAATCGTCACTGCCAGCCCGGCGGCCTTGGCTGCCTCGACAGCGGGCGTGAATAGGGCAACGTCGCCCTTCATCGGGTCGCCGCACAGGTCGATCGCTACGACACCTTGGCCCCGGAACTTCTTCGCCAGCGCGACGACCTCGTGCGCCTCTTCAAGGGTGTTGCGCCGGTCAATAGATAGGATTAGACGGGTGTGTAATGTTGGGGCTTCTTGCTGCGCAGCCTTGATCGCCTGTAGCACTGCCGCGACATAGCCTGCCTTGTCCAGGCCCGCGGCAGGCATCGCGCGCGGCGTCGTCCTCAGCTCGAGATACACTACTCCGTCGCTCGCAAATTCCTTGACGACGGACGTGGTGGAGTACTCAAGGGAGTCGGCGTCGTTGACGAGGTTGTAAATGTACGATGAGAACAGCGGGAAGAAGCTATAGAACGTGATCTTAGCGGTTTTGGAGTTCTGAGAGTAATGCCGGAGCGCTTCTTACGTTTTCAGGTCGTAGTCATGTCTGCCCGGAGGCATCACGACTAAGGGGTCTTCGAGATCCGTCTTCCCGGCGGCCTTCTTCACCTTCCATATCTCGTGCAGGCATTGGCGATTGATGCTACCGGTAAGATGAGCGTGAAGCTAGCGAGTTGCATGAAGTTAGTACTATGAGTCCTACTTCGCAGGAAAAGGTCCATATCATGTGGTGAAGCAGTAAGTGAGAAAAGTGAGAGCTCGCATGGTTTGAAAATGTATCCGAACTGGCCGAACTAACACAATTGAAGACGTTGAATAGGTAGGGAAGAAAAACACATGTGCCATGATTCATAATATTTGTATGATTACCTCAATCTTCGGCATGGATTTGAAATCCAATTCAGGTTCCTGCGTCATGATGGTATGCTGAAGGCTGGGGAGTAAAGCTGCCTAGAACAAGACGTTTCGTGCTTGACCACGTATCTGTGCTATTGAGTCAACTAGTGCTAAGCCGAAAATTGCGCATGCCTCTCTCTGAATCTCGTCGTCACGTTCGGAGATACGTATGGTGGTTAGCAAGATACTGCGGCTGTCAGGTGTAAACTTGAAGGTACATAAGACAGTCACGGCGAGTCGAGAAGAGACGAACACAAGTCCGTCACAGGCTAGTTGCCCACTGGCGCAGTCACATACCACACTACATACACACATAAGTGATTTGCTATACTACAGAACTTTCTCAACGTGAAGCAGAGAGGTTTTGGTTCGGTTCTTAATAGTCATATAATATTATAATTATCCCATCATTGTCAATGATGTCTCTTCTAGTGCGTAACGTATGTTGTGGGTTCCTTTCTACTCGTGACTATTTCTTACTCACGTCACGAGCTCGCGATGGAGTCCTCATAACGCAAGTGTTAGAGTCAACGGGACTGACGCTGACGATAACATGAGCTATCTTACGTTAGGCAAGTTACTAGTGGTATCTGTCAAGAGTACATACATAATCCGCGAATCGGTTGAGTGGCACAGTGCCGAGTAAACTGTAGCTGAAATAAGGCGCGTCAACTTCCTCGCTAGGGTAGCTCTTCTAGAAACACCATCTGCGTAACGTTAAGATCTTCCCGGTCGATCACGACATGCACACCTAAATGGTCAGAATACTCTACGAAAGCAATACTGATATCACTCGCCCTGAGAGCAGTATCCTGGACACTAGCATCATCCGATGAATTTACTAGTGCGTCAGTTTCGTCAGTTTCTCGGATTTTGCATTTGTCAACCGAGCAAGGTCGGAACAGGAGACCGAAGAGCTCCTATTTCTAATGATCTCGCTCCTGGGAGACTGGGTTGCAGTGGGAGAGCTAAGGAAGCTGGGGAGAGGACCCATCACCGGCCCCGAAGTTTTCCAGTCCAGTACCTTGCATAGGCGAGGAGTGAGCGCGTCTCATTAACGAGACCGTCGAGGCTAACGCGGCTAGGGCACCGCCCAGCGACAATTCTGGTACTGTATCCGCCTCGTAGGACCCTAACGAGTATGGTTCGTGTCCCGTAGCGGCGGAGACTTGTTTACAGCCTATCCCTTTTTGCAAGGGGCATTCTTAACTGTGCAATAATAAGCTTTCTCCTACTCGACCACGGACAACAAATGAGAGCAGACATGTCGAATTTGATTAGTCAGTTGCTAGACAAGGAACAAATGTGAGAGCATCAGGAGTCCGTTTCCTAAAGGGTATCTGTGCATGACAATTGCTTGATTCTGCTTCTCTTGTTTCGGGCAGCACTATAGATAAACATCGTTTTGTAAGAAGCGTATTAAATGGTTGTTGGCCCTGAGCTAGTTGAGCTCTACCGCTAAGGTAGTAGAAGAACTTGGGTCCTGGTTCCCACGATAGAAGCGAGGAGGCTAAATGAATGAGTCGGGATCATGACAGCAAACCAAACCAAACCGATAACGTCCTTAACAAGCTGTCCCCGTCATCTTGTGATGGGCGAGCACAGGATAAAAGTCTCCGGTAGGGCCTAGGCTACATAATAGAGACCTGTATTCTGCATTCTATCGTAGGACTTTTTGGTACCAAGGAGACGGACGAGACGGTGAAGTACAATGGCCGTGTGGGTACTGTGTTCCCCCGTCTCTGCTTGGCTTAGCCTACCCGCAGAAGGCTCTCAGAAGTGGTCAGGCACCCTGGCCTGGTCAAAACGGAATGAAAAATTGCACAGGGGGATTGGGAGAGCGGGAGATTGGATGGTTGGATTGGCGCTGGATAAGGATCGATGGGGATTGGCGAGGAGGCGAGGATAAGCATTGGGAAGATCTCTCTTCAGGGAAATATGACCCGAGTGTCTCTTTTTCTTTTCACGCTGTACGTAGCTCGCGTCTGACTGGTGATGCGTCATATGGGTATAGAAAGTGTAAGATGAGCCTGGCGGGCCATTGTCAAGTCCACATAGGGAGCTATCATTATATACCTACCTGGTAAGTACATGCGGACTTGACAGAATTGTAAGGATGGATACCCGCGCAGGTATCCATCACCTCCATCCATACTTGCGGCGTAGATACTTGCAGTAGGTGTAAGCTAATTGCAGCACTGGCAGCTCTGGCAGCCTGGGTCAACGTCGATAATCATACGGGCGCAACCTGCTTCCCTGGTTAGCATCCAATGTACACGACGGCACCCGTACCCGGCATACATACTCACAGTGTGTACAGTGTCGAAAAAGGAAGATACTTACGTCTTCACATCTCCTTGTTGACTGCATGTCGCTTACCGCATCGCATTCTATCTATGCGCTGAGTTGACTGTGAGGATACTCGTTGCTACATTGTGGCCGCTTGATATTGGATGAGCCTGTTCCGTAGCTGGTCCAATAAACGACCTGAGTTGAGCCATTCATTTCGTCGTCTAGGCCTTTTCCTCACCGTCCAAAGTCTACGGATGCATGTGGTATCCGTAGGTGTATGAAGCTGAAGGGGGGCGTACTGTCATGTACCTTAGGCAAGGTCTAGGTGGTAAGGTAGCTGAGATAGGCTAGGTGCTGTTTGTTCGGGCGGGCGATCTGCATTAGTTTGTATGTATGTATGTATGTATGTATGTATGTATGTATGTATGTATGTATGTATGTATGTATGTATGTATGTATGTATGTATGTATGTATGTATGTACATAAATGCTATGTACATATGTGCTATAGATGTATGGGTAAGTACCTACAAGTCTGTCGTACCTCGGGTACTTCCCAACTAACTTCAACCTTACCCACCCTAATCAGCCTTCATTACCTCCTACTACTACAGTAACTACTCCTTCCTGTTGTTACGTGCGTGTAGACGGTAGACGGGTAGAACGATAGACGGTAAGCGCCGCCGCCATATTTTTCTATCAGCAGTAGCAGAGTGACAGTGCCAACTTCCTCTATCTGTTCCTCGTCTTGGTTATTCCATTACCTTAATCTAGGTACTTCTTTACTTCTACTCTTATTTTAATTCCCAAACCCTTTGTAGATGACGGCTCTTTTTCTACCTATCCTACATCTCGCATCCTACATCTACGCCTACATGTACGCATCTACGTCCAACAACCTACATAGGTACACTAGTCCTTATTAAGCCGCAATCTACTCTTCTTCTCTTTTCTCTCTCTCTCTCTCTCCATTGTCTGTCTGCCTCTCTCTATCTCTACACTTTCTCAATCTGCGCCCTGGCGATTAAATCGTCCCCGTCTCTTTTTCCAACTCTCTCCGAGTCTGGCCTAGCCGGGGGTTATTTTTTATTGTTATTATTTTTTAACCCGTCCGTCTTAATACTAAGGTGAACTTGGTCGCTGGTCAGAGCACTCTCTACGTGGACAAGGACCCCCTGGAGCTTGTCTACTCCATCTTCCCTCCTCACCCTTACCCCGAGTTGATCCAACCTCACACATTTTCCCTCTTTTTTTACCCCCTTCGGTGTCCTCTCCGCCATTCGCGAATCCAAAATCCAATCCATCCACACCGCTCGACGACATCCCTCGCCCATCTCCCGCCCATCCAATTCTCCCGCTGCTCCTCGGCCTTCTCTCCTGACGCACATCCATCGCCGTCATGGACTCGCAACGGCCGAACGATGTGTCGCCCGAGGCCATGCAGGCGCGCATTCAGCAGGCGCGACGCGAGGCTGAGAACCTGAAGGATAGGATCAAGCGAAAGAAGGATGAACTGGCCGACACCACTCGTGAGTATCCTCCTTCTGTCAATTGACGACAGTATCCGCCATCATCTGAGGTTGTAATGTCCGAAGTGCCTTCTAACCTTGTCACTCGCTGCTTCCAGTCCGCGCCGTTGCGCAGCAGTCTCACGAATCAATTCCCCGAAACCAATTAATGAAGACGAAGAGGACGCTGAAGGGACATCTTGCCAAGATCTATGCCATGCACTGGTCTACCGACAGAAGACATTTGGTATCCGCCTCGCAGGACGGGAAGCTAATTATCTGGGACGCCTACACGACGAACAAGGTCCACGCCATCCCTCTGCGATCGTCCTGGGTCATGACCTGCGCTTACGCCCCGAGTGGCAATTTCGTCGCCTGCGGTGGCCTCGACAACATCTGCTCCATCTACAATCTGAACCAGAACCGAGACGGGCCGACACGCGTTGCTCGCGAACTCTCGGGTCATGCCGGCTACTTATCATGCTGCCGATTCATCAACGACCGAAGCATTCTCACCTCGTCTGGCGATATGACCTGCATGAAGTGGGATATCGAGACCGGAACTAAGGTCATGGAGTTTGCCGATCATCTCGGCGACGTAATGAGCATCAGCTTAAACCCTACAAACCAGAACACATTCATCTCCGGTGCTTGCGATGCCTTCGCCAAACTGTGGGATATCCGTGCCGGCAAGGCTGTGCAGACATTTGCCGGCCACGAGTCCGACATCAACGCCATCCAGTTCTTCCCAGACGGACACTCGTTCGTGACCGGTTCCGATGATGCCACATGTAGGCTCTTTGATATCCGGGCAGATAGAGAGCTCAACAACTACGGTGTAAGTGAACACGGCGAGAAGGGGCTTTGCTCTGCGGTACATGCTAATTACTTGATATAGTCTGAATCTATCTTATGTGGCATTACTTCCGTCGCCACTTCGGTTTCTGGCCGTCTCCTATTTGCCGGATATGATGACTTCGAGTGCAAGGTACACCTGTCTGCCTAGTTCACCAAAACCGGGCTTCAGTTGACTAATACTTCACAGGTGTGGGATGTTACGAGAGGAGAGAAGGTTGGATCCCTCGTGGGCCATGAGAATCGTGTCAGCTGCCTGGGCGTTAGCAACGACGGCATCAGCTTGTGCACAGGCTCTTGGGACTCGGTGGTAAGTGATAGTGGTGATAGCTACATACTAGCCTCGGGTGCGCTAACATTTCATAGCTCAAAATATGGGCGTACTAGACAAGAGTCCGCCATAGCGACATCGAGAATCGTTACGTGGACTCGTGGCATCATCGTCACATTTCCTCGTCGAATGAATATTTCGAACTAATTTCAACCTGATTCGCGCTTCTGGATCGTGGAGATTCGGCGCGATTAGAACGAAGTCACGACAACCTTTCTCAGCACCTATTTTCCTTACTGGCCTACGTTATACTCAATTCCCACCCGCCGACTGTTTGCCACCGCCGGCCGAGGAGCCAGAGGAATGTATAGTTCCTAGCCTTGTCCGCCCTTCGATACCTCCATAATACCATGTTTCTATGCCTGTCTTCTATGTATCGGCTATTCCGATAATATACCGCCTCGGATTTGAACGATGCTGCTGAACACCGCTTGACCCAACCGTTCTTCTGCGAGAGAACGAACCTGCGGCTCTCGAGTCCCTCGGAACGACGATGCGATCTAATGGATGGGTCTTGTCCCTTGGCCTTTGCCTCCCTTGATTTGGTTAAAAATTTTCGGCAACTCGATACACGGATGCAGTCTCCTCCCTCTAGAGGGGGACATGTTGATACGAAAAGGCTTTTTACCGGGAAAAAACAGTTCTTGCCCTTTTTTTCTGATTCCTGTCTATTGCCTTTACTTGTTACCCCAGATCTCTCCACGGTAGATGGGGCGGAGGTATTGATTGAATTTTTCCCCCTTGCGGATAAAGGACAAAAATTACTCGTGGGTGGTATCCTATATGTTGAGTCTGATGGAAGAGAGAGCAGCGCAGCATTAGGCTTTGGTGATGGCTGGTTATTTTGCAGGTGTTTCCTAGAGATCGTCCCTCTTACCGGCGTACCCTTCCTAGTATTGGGGAATCGAGCCGGCTGAATGCAGATAAAGTAGGGGCAAGAGGAACACATTCGCATCCGGCGTCTCGCACCGGCCCTTCACTAACTGTCTGTACCATAGTCATGTCATATTTGAACGCTGAAATCATCCAAACCAATAGGCATGGCGTGTGAGGCTAATCGCTCATCTCATTCGGCTTGTGACAGATGGATACCAGGGACAACACACCAGGAACTTACTAAAACCTTTGATCTGTACAAGGGAAGGCGGCGCAATGCGTGATGTATATGAGTGAATAAGGAAAATCGTAGTACCTTTGGCAGGGGACAAGTATTAAGATGAGACATCCCGTTGTGACTATTTGATCCTGCTCCGTGTGGCTTAGTCGGCGACTATATATCCATATCGTTCCATGATACCCTACGAGTGATGCTGATGATCAGAGGAATAGCTTGTTTCTACCTAGGGAACTAACTGTATTATAGATGAACAGGAGGTTCGGGCCCGAAATTGTATTATCTTTTATAGACATGTA
Source organism: Hypoxylon crocopeplum (assembly GCA_022578875.1). Lineage (NCBI taxonomy): Eukaryota > Fungi > Ascomycota > Sordariomycetes > Xylariales > Hypoxylaceae > Hypoxylon > Hypoxylon crocopeplum. Next base: position 1,052,905 of record MU399562.1, read on the forward strand.
GATGTGCTGAAGGGTCGGGACCGAAAGGAACCGAAGAGCTTCATGCTTAGTGTTACGGCTTCATAGAGCGCAACCCCTCGACCACATCCGTCAAAGCTTATAGATATAATCTAGTCTACCGCACTCCGTCGTCGTCGAAGGAATGGGTCTGCCCTGGTTAGCCTCAATGACAGGGTATCATTACTTGCATGGGATTGGCAGACCATCTCGTTTCGTACATTAGGATTCACGGCATTCCCATCGAAATACTTGTAAAGGGATCGGTAGACTACAGCCCTTTCCCCAAAATATATTGACGAATAAATATAGTACCTACCTATATAAAGGGGCGGCAGGTGTTGACGAGATATGTTAAGAGTAGACACCTTTGAAACAACGCCACATAATTCTTGAGCAAATACTGCCCTGGACAAGGCGTGGTAGATATTCCTTACGGTCGACGAACTTGGTAAACTTGGGCGAGGGTTGGTTTCGACAGCTGGCTTGAGGGATACTACTTATGAACCGATACGCCGACTGTCAGTTCGCTGCGTATATTTAATCGGGTTCAAAGCCCATTGTTCGATGGTGGTATTTTTATGTATCTACTTCAAGGAAAAATCCTCTCGGTCCTCAGACTTAATAGCTTGACTTTGTAGACGGAGGAGAGAATAAACAAGACAAGACAGTTTAGTAACCTGTCAGTCCTTTGGAATGACCCCAGTTGGACCTTGGATACCGGTGGCATATGTCTCTGGCTATATTTCCGAAGGCAATTGTGAATATGAAATCACCGAAATCTCCGTACTGACAAGTAGGCCTACATACAGACCAAGCACGGGAATCAACAATTACTTGTACCTTCGTGGTGGACGTTGTGGGAATCCAGTAGTGAGTCGACACATAAGGCTGAAATCTTCTGTTATGTGCTAGCCATCCAGAGAGTTCGACCATTGGTATGTGAGTCTTGCCTTCGGTTATTGGGATAGCTAGAAGGATGGAGGGCTTCAGAATCACTACCATACTTCCTAAGCAACCTCCCTGTTGAAATTTGGTGAGAGATAGGCAAGTCTTCAATATATACATTTTACTGGTAACAAATATTAACTAAGGTGATCATTACGGAAGGCTATAGTAAGTAGAAAGACTCGTGTAGCTAGGTAATTTACACCTCCGAACCCTTGGTTTCCATTTTCTGATTCTATATCAGCCTATCCTAACTACCTAGGTACTTATAGAATCTCCATATAATGGTCCGTAACATAAGCAAAGCGAGCTTTTATATTCCCCTCCGAGAGATACCAGGGTAAATAAATCAAACCCATAACTACCCAGGATCCTATATTAACATACGTTACTATAAGTCGAGATTCTTTTAACACGTTACCTACTTAACGATACGAAGTAACACAAGTAGAGTTAATATAAGTCAATAAAAGGCAGATATACAATAATAAGATGTTGCGTAAAGCGCATTATCTAGGTACCTAATATTTATTTTGAAAAAATCATCATATAGATATCATCAATCCATTTAACTGCGAATTTCACACTGGTGACGGATAAGGTATAATATAACACGTTGTCGGCATAGCCGACGTGAAGGAAATTGAAGTTATTTTTAGACACGGGGGAACACCCCTTTTCCGGTCGACCCCCGGCAATGGCCCCAAGCTAGGCACCTAGGTAGTCTTTATTGTGCCTTATGCCATGCAACATGGAAGTTCTAGAAGCATTCCGGAAACGTGTAAGGGCAAATATTACGGAGATTGCTTAGCTCGGGCAATTTGAAGATATCATGTACATAGGCCCACGACACGATTAGAGCCTCGTCGTCCAAGTCATCTCGATGGGTACGGTGGCATACGATACCGTCGTACTGCCTGATGAACCCTCAGCTGCTCACTGCCCATTTCTCATTAAGCTGCTCGGACCCCAGGGCTAGCCACACTACATCATAATTATCTGGCGTATAACGAGCTGTCGCCTATAGTATTTCCCCCAGTCGGAAAACGAGATGATGCCCCCCTTGCGTTCTATATTATTAGAAGAATCCAAGGCTTGGTAGCACGACGTCGTCCAAACCGGCTGTTCATCTGTATGACGTGCCATACGGTACCAACGCCAGACCGTCCAACGTAAGAAATTCTCCGGCTCGCTAATCGTGTCTCGACAAACACTGAAGGGGCGTGCTGGAAACTCGGCAGCCAATCTCTAGAGCCTATCGGAAGTTATCTCTTAATCTCCCTCTACCTAACTCGAGAGGGAAATCATTATCACCTATCCGCTCCCGTATCCTGGTTCTTCTTTCGATCGCATTAGCCTTTTGATACCTATCACATACAGCGTAGTATCGATAATATCAAGTCGGTTACAGCTTGAGGCCATAGTAAGTACGAATATAGGGCTGTATATGAGTCGATGATTCGTAAAGAAATTGAAAGTGGTCGAGCCCATGTCTCTTACCACGTTTTAATCCTTGTTAGGAATCGCATTGATGCCGTGCCGCATATCGCACACCGCACACCGCATTCCAGTCTGGCGGATTGTGTTGCTCCTTGACAAGGTAACCGTCTCGACCAAGTTGAATTATTTGAATATTTACTTCTTTCTATCCCGTTGCTCTGGTCTGATGGTGTCTAGGACGGAGATATCCGAATATGTAGATGGGTGTTTTGGGCGAATCAAGCAAAGTATCTTTGTACATGCTTGGAGGGGTTCTCTTCGTCCCAATTAAAAATATTAAAAATTAGAACTAAAAAAAACTTACGTGGTTAGTGGAGCCTTGCATATTCTCTAACGTAGTGCCCACGTCGATTAGCCCAAACTAAGCCCAATGTAGCTTGCTTTGTGGCGTCTGAAACGTTCTGACGCACGCTTCAGCCCTTCCTTTCTTCCTCTTGTTAGTCGCTTTTAGGCATTGTTCCAGAAGCATTCCTTTTTCTCTCTCTACCCCTTCTAACGAAACCCAATCCCTTTCTTCGGAAACATTGGACCGCATACCAGCCTATCATCCTATTCCTTCCTCCACCCAAGCCCTACAAGGCCACGTTCCCCCCCCAGAACACGGACAGGCTTCCTGGTCCTCCTCGTCTCGTCCACACCAACTGAACCATCCCATATATCAACTCTCTACCACCCCCGTTCCTCGCCGCACTATCCTACCATGGCCTCTACTTCTGCCAACGTAAACACCAACCCGACTCCCGCACAGGAAGAATTCCAGGACTTCCTCGACAAGAACACAGATAGCGGTCCACGAATACATCCTGAAGATCGCGACGACGCGCGAAGAGAGGCCGAGAGTTCCGACGACGACAACGAAGACGAAGAAGACTGCTTCCGCAACGCCCAGATAGAAGCAGCGATGCGTGTTCCCACCTTAGGAGGCGACGTCAAGCTGCCCCCGGCAAGCTTCGACTCGGGTCGCAGTACCGGCGTGAAAGGCGTCATCGCTGACGCCCGCTCCTACGAGCAGGCTCGCCAAGGCAAGTGGCGGACTAGAGTTCGCGCCGCCCGCCAGTCAGTCTTCGGAAAAAGCGACGCGCTTAAGGCTAGTAGTGCCCACAGCGGCGAGAGCGAAGGGGATGACGACGAAGACGTCTTCCTTCAACAATGGCGAGAGTCGCGACGGTTGGAGCTCGAGAGGGACGCGAGGAATAGCATTCGCAGCCGAAGAACAAGTCCAAGCTTAAGAATGTTCGGGCGCTTAGACACCGTGGATGCTCTAGGCTACCTGGATGCCATCGAGAAGGTGGGGAGAGAGACAGTCGTGGTAGTGTTTGTCTACGACCACCAGGTTAGTTGATCCCCCCATGCGACGTCTAGCGCATACCGCATACTAATCAGAGGACAGTGCGAAGTGTCCAGCCTTATGGAGGCGGCGATGAGACCGCTGGTCACTGCCCACCCCCAGGTTCACTTTGTCAAAGTTCACTACGAAGACATCGAGTTCGACAACGCCGCCGTGCCTACAATACTGGCGTACCGGAATCAAGGCGACTTGTTTGCGAATCTGACGGGGATTATTGACATGATCCCTGACGACGAGGACTTCGACAGTGACTCGTTGAGAAGGATCTTCGCGAAGAACGGCATACTATAGTCACTATCCGACCAACTCTTGCAAGCATATTTTATAGTACTATGCCAAGTACAGCATTGAGCCATAACTCAATACATATTCATGAAGAAGCCGACGCTGGCGGCTCCTCGTTCTATATCTAGAAAAATTACAGCTCCGCTTTGATCCACCTGTATATACATTCCATCTGTCGGCGAGCCGGCGAGATGTGCAGGGAGCTACCGAACTAGTCACGACCGATTCGTTTCTACCAACGTATGCGTGCGTACGCGGGTGATAGGGGTGGAGGGTGGAGGGTAGGCCGGTGACGATAATGACGGGGCCGATGAGAGTTGTATGATTGGTGTCATGGTGAAGGGAGGTTGGCCAGACTCTGAAGCTATTGCTTCCTTGATATCCCATTGACATTACTACGGACCAGGAGTATTTTAGGCGTGGACGGTTTGGAATCAGTCTGGAACAGGCTATCTGCTAGGCATATCCCCTGGTGGTGGGCCAAACGCCGTGGCTGGCGGTAGATATCTCGGGGGGTCCCTAATGTAACATTGAAACATAACTTAATACTACCGACTAGACTCGGAGAGAGTAGACAACATCCACGTCTTGGCCTATGTTATCTCGAGTTTTATTCCACCAACGGGCTCTTGTTATATCGACTCGGCGCCTTATGAGCGCTATCAAGGCATCGTGGAATATTGTAGTTTTAAAGTGTACTGTGCCTAAGATAGAAGTGGAAGCCTGAAAGGTGCGAATGCTGTTTAATTCGACAATAGATCCGTGTTAGTGCCCGATAATGAGCAACCCCCACCATCTTCCATCCCCCTCCACCTTTTCTTATCATCCAGCGTCAAACCTCACTCAACCATCTCCGTCGGTCCCCTCTATTAATTTCTTTACGCTACCTATATATCTACGTATGCCTTTAATATTCGAAGCGTAGGCAGCAGGATCTGTAGCCTAATCGTACATATTGGTTTGTCTAACAGATATTTCTTTTTAGTCTATAAGGAATGAGCGTCTTTGTGTAGGTAGAGTAATATTCTCGAACCTGCCTAGGTAGGGATTGTTAGGCGGTTAATCACCTATGGCGACACCTATGATAGCACCTATTCTAAATCGCCCTAGCGCAGATCCCCACCTGACCTTGGAGGTACACGTAGGTACCTTACCTTTCGCATCCCACATTGGCCTGCTCAACTGACCTGACGACTAAGCGCGAGCGGCCTTTTCGACATATATCCATCCATCCACCCAACTCGGAGCGCCTGACGATACCGGCAACAGCCACGGTCAAAACCTTCAATATTACTCTGATTGCGAGTCCCTACAAATGAACATTCAATAAAAAGCATTTGAGCAGAAGAGGTACGTACAGCGTGTTGAGCAAATAAATACATACCTCCATCTATTGTACATGTCATATGTACATCCTGTTAAAGGCTGGACCCACTGCACGATAGGTACGTACAGCACTCCATTAACCTCTTTACGCGTGGGTACATGTATTGGAACTTAGAAGCCAAAACCTCATACCCCGCCCCCTCCATGTCTCCCCTCCCACCCCATACGTATCCGCGCGCGCCGCCAATACGTAAGATGATGGGTTAAGTTTAAGGCAGCTTCAACAACTCTTACCTACCTGCCCATTCATTATTACCTTACCCATCCAACCAAAACCATCCTGTTCCATCGTGTCCATCCACTCATCCATACTCTTTCTTTTCTTACTGCACTGCACTGCAAAGCAGCGCCAACCCACCGCCAATCCGTTGCCAACAAAATAAAACCCCTCTGGATGAACCTTACAACGTATGTGCGTGCGTGCGCATCATTCCGTCTTGCCTGCCTGTTTCTCTCCTCCGCTCTGCTCTGCCCTGCCCTGCCCTGCCTTGCCTTGCTTTGCCTTACCACACTTGCCTAGCTGCAAACCTGACTTGACCTGACTTGCCTTGCTACTACAACTTCTATCCGTCACAGATACCTAACCTGACCCGAACCTGTGCTCTTCTTCTACAGCGCTTGTCTAGTCTCGTCCGATTTACTTAGCCTACCATTCTCCTCTTCGTCAGCTCCATTCTCTTTAGAGAATAAGACTCGATAGCAACCGAGGAATCTCAAGGAATATAGTCGAGACCAGCTGACACTCGTCGGTCATCATTCTAGGTATCTAAGCAGTCCTGACTTCTCTAGTTTGTTATAAGCAAGTCGGGCAACTCGACTCATTCCTCCCTAGGGCAGCCCGTTTGTCTGACACGGATATTCGCGCCTCCCTCGTCCACCGAGCCCCGCATTATACTCTATACCTATCTGCCTGCTTACAGCCTGCTTGCGTTCTGTCATCCTCGTCTTGGTTTACCACTCACCCACGGTAAACTCGAGGTATGACGTGATCTGGCAAAAGGGCATCTTACTTCACCGCGTAATGGAACAGCCCGATCCCTCGACACCCACCGATACATCGAGCACTGTTCCACGTCCGTCTATCGAATATAGTTCTACTAGCGACACTCCCGATACCACCATAGTCGAGTCGAGTCAGCCAAACAGCCTCGACCACCTTGCCAGCTCCGTACCCTCCCTCCGATTTCCCCGCCCACTAGGCAACCGACAACTCACCAACTGGGTCTCGTCCAGCTCGCCTGACATCATGCAGCCCGAGAACTTCCCCGACGACGACCCCACCCTGGCCGAGCTAGGCTACGATGTCATCGGCACTGATGGAGAGAGTCAGGCCGAGTCCGTTGCCAGCTCTTTCGACTACCAGAGACCCGATGATGTCCAGAGCCTAGCCGGCACCGATACCGGCACAGATGTCGATGCCGACGACGCCGACACCGATTCGTCCGACGACGAAGAGGTAGAGGAAGAGGAAGAAGAAGAAGAAGAAGAAGAAGAGGTAACTACACTGGATGACAATGCCGCCGTCAGTACCATCAGCACCGTAGTTGAATATAGCGAAGCAGCCGACGATGAAGATGCCGACGTCGAGACGCTCGCCAACCAGAGCCTCTCGAAACCTACCGACTTCTCCCAGCATGGTCTCCCAAGACTTCCTCTCACGACAGAGGCTGACCAGAGCCAGGCCCGGGAATTCCTTGCGGGGATCCATAAGCCGTCTTCTCAAGATACGGGTCCGGATGAACAAGATATCATGGAAGCAGCGTTCTCCCCAGAGCAGAATGAGCCAAAGTACAATATCTCGGAGAGCTATCGCCTGACGCTTAGATACGTACAAGGAAACCGCCGTATCCTGGTCATTCTATCGGGGCTTGCCATTCTCTATAGCCTTGCTGTCGCCGGCAAGTACTTCCTACTCAGCCCGCCAGCTCCAAGAGTCCTCTCTACGGTCCCAGTTGCCTCGGTCTCTTCTGCGGCCGTCCCCTCTCCCGTCGGGGATTCCTTACCTACCTCTGTGCCCCCACCACCTTTGACGAACATGCAGACACACAAGGCCCTACAAACCAGTACCACGCCGAGCAGCCTTGCCTTTATGGGATTCGGAAAAGACAAAACGCCGACGGACATTGCCATCCAGCCTCAGCAGCAGAACATCTGCTCGGCAGAACTATATGATCGCAACGAGATCATGGTGAAGATTCCTCAGAACATCAAGTCTACGTGGCTCTCAAAAGATGCCATCATGATCGCAGTGAGCCGGGGTCTTTATGACATCCCGACCAAGGTATCCTCGGTGGAGGAGGGGTTCCTAATCGAGGTACCACTAGAGGAGGCACACGATGTCTTGGCCGTGTCCATTGCCACTACTCGGAAACCCAAGGTCCAGGAGACACTCCACGTCGACTTTGGAGGGAATAAATTCATAGGCGCCTTGGATGCTGGGAAGCAGCTAGTCAAGGGATTCGCGCAGAAGTTGGTCGACACCGTCAACGAGACAACGGCATGGGTTGAAGAGACCTACATTCCGGCCCTAGACGTTATGTCGAAACAAGTCTGCAGTCAGACATCCTCTGTCTCCGATTCCTTGCTACAGGGACTTAGAGATGCTGGCAAGGCTGTTCTCGGTCTTCCGGAGCACCTTGCGTCCCAGTTTGCTGCTCAGTTCAAGCGATCTTTTGATGGCGACGATCTAGCACAACGTCAGCACGAAGCCCAGTTACTGCTAGCTCGTGACGCCCAGAATCTACGTGACCAGCTAGCCTTACGTTATCTCTCTGCCCAACTCAGATCTAAGCTATGGTGGCTACGATTCCGAGGGAAGACTGATGAATACCACCACTATCTGTCAAAGGCCGAGGTTCACCTAAAGGAGAAGGCAACCGAAGCCAAGGTGGCAAATCAGGAGAGAGCCGAGCGTGTCAAGAAACAGATACGATCCCGACGGAAGCCAGAGCGTCGCGAGTCAAGACGTTCCTTCTGGAACAAGGGCGCAGGAGCATCCTAGACTTTTGATATCATATTTCTGCGCATTTTATATCACAGGCTCGGCTAGGGTGAACTCGGGTATGGCGTTGGGCTTCGGTGATGTAATGGTCTTTGCTAGTCAGGTCATTCCTGGCCATTCCGTCCTAACACCGCTACAGAGCAGGGCAGATTTCCCCCCACCAATTCCCTCCTCTCTCTCTCTCTCTCTCTCTCTCTCTCTCTCTCTCTCTCTCTCTCTCTCTCTCTCTCTCTCTCTCTCAACCTCGCCTGCTTTGTTGGCAGTGGATGTAGGCAAGGATGGACGGCCGGGATATGATAGGACATTCTATTTCTCCTTTTCTTCTCGTTTGAGTGTCGGGGTCACTCAAGAATAGTGCGTATAGGCCGTGTTCTTACACCTAACTCCATTCGGCATCGGTGCTGGGTGGTGGCGGTGCTGAAGAGCATCCGGCAATTTATTCTCCCCAGGGCGTTGCCGATAGCGAGTATTGAGCTTGGGGATTACTGCTTCTTGGCTTGCGCGGTAGTCAGCCAAGGAGAAGGGCGTCGATCGGGACCTGAAGAACACTCCATAGATAATCGATGAGCAGATCTCGGATAATGCATTGCTTTCATGCTTGTGCCTCCTCGCCCCTGACGTGATAGCTCGTGATATCTAAGAGCCTTCCCCTGAGTTGAGATTCGTCATATACCGCTTACTACAGCCCACTGCTCGTAGGTTATATTACATTGCTGTTAGTTACAAATAGGCTTGTTACCCAGCTCTAGTCCGTCACGAGAAAGGGTACACCACAACACAGCACTGTCTTCCGGTGAAGTACCTCCCTCTAGTGCTTCTATATCCTAGCTAATATCGTGAGAAAAAGGGAGAGATAGTATTATAGAGTGTTAAAGAGGCATTACATGATAGACCTTGGAAAGAGATATTATAGAAGGCTCTTTGCAAGGCAGGAGAGGGAGCTATACACTACCCCGAGTATAACTCGAACATTAACAACAGTATCAAGACAGGACATGCGGTTACTACGTTCGTCATTTTGTGTTATGACCATTGTTAAGGATAAGCTGGCTAAGGAAATGTATTCATAACTCAGAGACAGCAGGCCATAGCAAGTGTATGGTCGACGCTACAGTTACAAGTCAGAAGGGAAAAAAAGGCTCTGATTCCATCTATCATGTGCAATACTGTGTATCCTACGCCTATCGTGGATCTGCCTTCTCTTATTGATACCCGCCGTGACCAGAAGAGTTTAAAGAAAGGATCAATCCGGCTTTTCCCTACTCTCTATTATAATCAAATCTCTGGCCACTTCTGCCGATTTGAATGGAACAGAATATGACTGAGGTGGAATTTCTATTGACGTAGGTGGTAAGAAGGGAGACTCAGGCATGCGAAGTGACGCGGACATGAATAAGGGGGAGATATACATATAGGGGTTACGATGCTCCAGACTGACACGCAGCTGTCAAGAGGGGCTCTGCCGGGTCTGGGCCGTGAGGTGGGGCACTATGTTGGTGCCCGACCAGGAAAGTCGTATGTACCCATATACATGTATCCAGGGGTAAATCTGGACCCGCAGTGCTTGCCAACCTTTACCACATGCAGGCAGGTATGGAGCGACACTCGAACACTGACACAGAAGACTGAGAGAGAAAGAGGGGCAGAGGGGCAATTCTTCTGGATTCCCCACCCCCTCGTTTGTTTAGATATTATGGCCGACTAGACCATCACAACCGCAATTATTTCAACCTAATACCACATAACTCACCACATAATTCCCACTACCCAATCTCTTGTTTCCGCATTCTCGACAAGATCGGTACGTGTGGTCAAACACTTTTTTATCTACCCGCATACGTCCTTTGCATCAAATCACTTGCATCGCTTTTAGATCTCGGTACATAACGTAAGTACCCTACCTCTATTCTTACCTTGTTGCTTGGAGTTGTCAACGTGTGAAGGTGTGTGGTTTGTGGTTTGTGGTGTGTAGCGGTGGGGTGGGTGCTTTTGATGGTTTTTTTTCTCTTCTCTTCTTATACACTGTTTTCTACCTGGTCAAAGGCCTTTTTATCCTTCTGCCCTTCTGCCTACGTACCTAACCTATTTTCTCTTACCTTCGCATACCTTGCCTAACATACTTCCCTAAGCCATCAAGGCTCTAACTTAATAACTCTGGGCTATAAGCTCTTTCAACTGTCCCACTACCGTTGGTTACCCATCATTCTTCTCACATACTTGTCTAGCAGCATTCATCATGAGCTCCACCGAGAACACCGAGCCCAAGGTCGAGGCGACCAAGCCCGCCGAGGCAACCGAGGGCAAGCCCCTTACCTCCGCGTCCGTCTTCTCCATGTTCGGCGGAGGCGCAAAGAAGGAGAAAAAGGATGAGGATGAGGGTCGCGGTGATGTCTCCGGCAGTGCCAAGGCCCAGCGCGAGGCCGCTGCTGCCGCGAAGGGCGAGGACGAGGTACGTACACAACATACCTCGGTTCCCGTCTCGATCGCCACCGCAAGCGCTGATAGATCTGATTTAAATAGGAAGATCCCCCCGATTCGGAAGATGTCCATTTTGAGCCCGTCCACAAGCTCACCGAGAAGGTCAAGACCGTGACGCACGAGGAGTCAGAGGAGGAGGTTTTCAACATGCGATGCAAGATGTTCAAATTCACCCAGGATTCCGAGGGCAAGGGTGAATGGAAGGAGCGCGGTACTGGCCCTCTTCGCCTGCTGAAGCATAAGGAGAACGGCAAGATCCGCCTGGTTATGCGACGAGACAAGACTCTCAAGGTCTGCGCCAACCATTATAGTAAGCTCGCCTTCCTCCCCCCCCCAACATGGTCTACAATGGGTAGGAAACTAACTGTCGCAACTACCTAGTCACCCCTGACATGACGATTGCTCCTATGTCCACAAGCGACCGGGCCTGGCTCTGGAACGTGGGCGCCGACGTTAGCGAGGGCGAGCCTGAGGCCATCACCGTATCTGTTCGCGTAGCCAACGCCGAAAGTAAGCGATAACCCCTACCCACATCTCGTAGCATAAGCTAACATACCACCCCATTCTAGATGCACAGCTGTTCAAGGAAGCCTGGCTGAAGGCCCAGAAGGACAACGAGACCCAGTTTGCCCTAGCAAAGGCCGAGGAGGACAAGGAAGAGGAGTCGAAGGCCGAGGAGAAGAAGGATGAGCCTGCTTCCTCATCGTAATGGGCGGCCTAGTGACGTGATGACGTCGATGGTGGCTAGATCCGAACGTGTCGCAAGAGTCTTGGGATTTCAACCGCACCAATTTCCCCCTGACTGGTAAGCATGTCGAGTGACTGCCCAATGGTGGAAGGCTTGGAAAGATGGCACGTCCCGGGTAACTTGACAAAGCAGTGACGGACGATAATCATGACGATAGGAGAGAAAGAGAGACGATTAGATAGTCTGAGGATGGATCGAGCACCACCAACCCCCTTCCCCCCCAAATAGTCACGGCATTTGTCCCCTGCGAAACACTTCACGATCAATACAAACCGCGATCCTCCCCAATCGCAGCCCAGGCCCTGCTTAGAAGTGTTAGAGAGTCTGTAGAGCTACTCATCTATGATTTGTATTGAATCTTTTGACGAAGTCTGCACATTGCTAACGATGTTCGCATCTAACCAAATCGGGGGCTACTTGCTAACGTATATGTGAAATATGGAATATGTGGGATATTCGATGTTGTAGGGTACCATATAGGGGGTACATTGTGCATTGGTGAAGCTATACATGTACATATTCATGGGATGCATTCGGTACCTTGGGAGGTATGTACCGATGTATATATTAGGTATCGTTCTTACATGTATACAGCGTCGTTCTTTCATTCCTTTATAGCTTGGGTTAACCCTATTGGGTAATATCAAGTAAGGTAGGTAGCGACGGCCTCTATCCGGTGAGCTGTGCCTGCCTTATCGTCGTCAGTAAGAGCTTTTAATGAATGTCACGTGATCTCGCGAAAATTGGCTGTAGCTATGACTTCATTTCGACGCGTTCGCATCTCAACCCGTTACAACCAATATTAGGCTTTAGGCAACACCCACCTGGCAACCGTCTTCATTTACCTATTTGCTTTAGCTGTATTTATTTTTCCGTAAATAAATCTACAGAATACCTCCTAGCGAGAATACCATTCTTTTCAACTCTCCGAATTATTCCCTCCGTCGTTTCTTTCAGCTCAATACCGACTCCTTTAGAACTTTACTACCTACATACATTACCCGGACTACGAATACGACAACACCAACATCACTAATACTACCTGCGTACTTAGTTAGTAATACTCATCGGTGTATCTTCGCCCGACGACAGCTAAGGCGCTGATTGATATCTTTCTTTGTTATCCAATCACAACTTGACTATTAGTTACATCTTACTTCACTGCTGGCCAAACCAACCATGGCACGTAAGAAGCAGAAGCACCAGGCTCAACTCACGTTTGAGCCTGTCGGGTCTTCGAGCTCTCCAAATGGGCCCTCACCTGCCAATGTGCGCTATACCAAACGCTCAGGTGCAAATAGCAGCCCTAGTCGTGCCTCCACGTCCAAACAGGCTACTCGTAGCACCCCAGGTCACTCGAGCAAGACTCAGAGCAAACTACAGCAATCTATCGGTATGTGATATCGCTTTCCCTTCCACTATGCGCCTAAGGCAGATGGCAGATGGCAGATGAGAAATTGTGCCGCCTCCTCCTCCTCGAAGCTATTGGTACCTCCTTCAAATTTATAAGCGCCGTTTTTGTATAATTCTCATATCTCCCACGATTGGCATATTGAGACTGAAGCTTCTTTATGCGTCGTTATTAATATACTACATCCGATGTATCGTATAATCACTCTTACACTTTCATAGGACCATCGCAAAATGCGACATCACTAAGAAGACTGCGCTCGGCTAGTTTTATGCCCCGTATCCGTGACACCCAACACCGTGTTGTAGCTGATGACTCCTCCGATGACTCTGCCGCTGAGATCGATGATGCTGGAGTCGTTGAAGAGGAAGTAGACGAACTCCCTGTGAAGTCATCGCAATCTGTTTCAACTAGGCTACAGCGCACGGTTATCGACTCGGACGACGATGATGACGAGCCCATTGCTCCATCATCTGCGCTTAAACGTCGGCGTCCTGTAGTGAACCTAGTCAGCGACTCGGACGATGACAATGACGATAGTGATGATACCCCTATCATCCCGCCTAGCTCGTCAAAACGCCCACGTCCAAAATTTGTCGTGCTCGAAGACTCAAGCGACGAAGGTGGTTCACCTGCCAAGAAAACAAGATTATCGCAAGCTACGCCGGGCCGCATCAAGAGACCAACTCCGTCTGCTTCTTCCCCTACCAAGCAGGGCCCACCCAAAGGCCACCGCTCCGAAAGGCAGAAGAAAATGGAACTTCTCCGTCGTCGTCGAGCCGGAGAGAAGATCGATAAACTGACGTCATCAGAAGATTCTGGCGAGGAGAGACGAGGTCTCTATGATACTGACCCAGAGGAGGAATTCGAGGCATTGAAAGAATTCGACGATGAGGAAGAAGCCGGGGAGGACGAAGAAGTAGGGCAAGCTTCGGAACGGCCCAAGAAATCGGCACAAAGACGCCAAGAAGGATCCGAGGGAGAAGGCAACGAAGAAGATGATTTCATCGATGATGACGATGATGGTCCTTTAGGAGCTCCAGCCGACCTCGATATCCCTCTCCAATTCACTGCTCAAGCGCATCGACCACTCAAGGACCAGTTTCCATATGTTATCGAATGGCTCGTACACAACCGTATAGATCCTGCTTTTGCACGGAACGACCCCGTGTATCAGAACGCTTGGCGTAAGCTCGACCTCGAGGTTGCTGGTCTCGCGTCATCCAAGTTTGCCTCTTCGGCTTGGAAGTCGGAATTCTATCGTGCGTTGAGAGGTAGACCCAAGATGGATGTGTACGACTTGATGGGTGATGCCGAGAGCGCATATATTATTCATAACATGTGTGAAGCTTGCGGCCGAAGCAAGCATCTAGCTACTTTCAGGATTACCTTCCGAGGTCACGCTTACCACAAGGACACGCTTGACGAAGTCGAGTCGGAGTCAGACAACAGCGATTATGACGACGGAAATGATCACGAGTCTATCGATTCGCAAGGCATGGTCCTGCCGCTTGCGACGAAAGAGTGGTACGTTGGCGCTGTCTGCAGTAGCAACGCCGAGACAGCGCATAGCTTAATCCATTGGAAGCATGCTCTGAAGGAATGGGTCGAGGAGCGACTCGAGGTCGAAGGCTGGATGAAGGCGCAGAAGCTTAAGGAACGCGAGCGTATGAAAGCTAGGAAACGTCGTGATCTGGCTGATGGTATTGTTGACGGTTGGCGCGAGAAGGACATCGTAGCAACTTTGTACCGCGACTTCAAGAATACCCTCGAGAATGCGCGCAACAAGGCTACGTCGAGACGCGCTTAGGGTGGATGGTATCGCTAAATTAAAACACATTCGTGACGTATTGCGGTGGGTTTGTTTCGTCCCTTCCTTTCGACTCTTTCGAGATCGTCTTCTATGGGTAATGGGTACTCGAGCAGGTGACGATGGAGTTTTCTGTGGCGTAGGAACTGCCTGGATCCCGTACTCGGCCGAGGAAGGGTTCAGTGTAATGGTAATTCCTTAAGGGGTCGCGAAGTAACGAAGCTACGCTACGGGAAAGAAGACTTTGCAGATGACAATGGCAATGCTTTTCATTCATGATCCACCTGTTTCTCCCTCCTTTTCATCGACTCGTGATATCTATAGTGACTTTGTAATTTTCCCTTTTCTCATTTTATCTAATCGCCTTCGCCGCCTTCACAAAATCTCGTATCCGCTCCAGACTCTGCTGGCCGTCGGGCCCCTCCACACCACTGCTCACATCGACTCCTAGGATTCGCTCGCCATCGGAGCCGGCGGCCTTGACCACGACTCCCACGTTCTCGGGGTCCAACCCGCCCGCCAGCATGATCCGCAGCTCGCCGTCCCGCGCAAGCGCCGCCTTGACGTCGACGGCGTCCAGCAGCTGGCCCGACCCGGATCCGGAGTCGAACAGAGGTAAGGCGTGGTACCCGCGTGCGCCAAGCCCCGCATCGCCGGGAGCGAAGCGTCGCAGCACCGGGACCGGGATACCGCGTGCCCATTCCACCGGTTCGCGCCCGTGCAGCTGGATCACGTCCAGGGCGTACCGCTTCTGCAGGTCGAGGATCTCGCTCAGGGGCTGGTTCTGGAAGACGCCGACGAGGAGGGGTCGAGAGCGGGTGTGGGGTGTGAGTTTTAAGGGGGCGGAGGCGAAGAAGTCGCTTGCGGCGTCGTTGGGGATGCTAGAGGTGGGGGAAGATGATGATGGGGAGGAAAAGGAATGGATCGCTTTCGAGATGGCTTTCGCGGCGTCGTCGCTTACGGTGCGCTTCCGCCCCGGAACGAGGATCATGCCGACCAGGTCGGCGCCGGCCTCGGCAGCTGCAAGGGCTCCCTCGGGAGTGCGCGTTCCGCAGATCTTGACGAGGAGGGGTTCAGGCTTGGGCTTTTGTTGAAGGGTAGTGCGGCCGGCGCATAGCTGCTGGATAAACTGCGAGGCGTCGGGGGCACGCATGATGGCCTCACCGACTAAAATGGCGTCGACGCCGTCCTTGTGGTTCGCGAGCGTATCTTCGTGGGTGTTAATGCCGCTGAGCGCGCATATGATGGTCTCCTTGGGGACTAGGCTGCGCAGCCGGCTCGTGGTGCTTAGGTCGACCTCGAAGGACTCGAGGTTGCGATTGTTAACGCCGATGACCTTGGACCCAAGCTTGACAGCTGTCGCCATCTCCTCGGCGTTCTGGACTTCGACCAAAGGTTCCATGTCAAGGGATAGCGAGTACTTGTACAGGCGCGCGAGTAGGTCCGTATCTAGCATCTTGACGATGAGGAGCACGGTGTCGGCGCCCGCAAGCCGCGCCTCAAGGATCTGGTACTCTTCGAAAACAAACTCCTTGCGCAGAACAGCGGGGCGGTTGGGCATGCCGTCTAACACTTGCCGAACGGCGCGCAGGTCCTCGATGCTGCCCTTGAACCAGTCCGGCTCCGTGAGTACGGAGATGACGCTGGCACCTGCTAGGGCGTATTTCTGAGCCTGCGACGGCGCGTCGATGTCTAGGGCGAAGATACCTTTTGAGGGCGAACCTCGCTTGATCTCGGCCATCAAGGAGACGTCGAAGGGGCTTTGCCGTAGGCGGTCGACAAAGGAGATCTGTGGTGGGGCGGTGTTTAGCTCGTAGGCAGCTTCCAAGTCTTGCGGACGCTGAGACGGGATCTGCTTCTGGGCTGCTACGGCTTCCTTCCTGCGGGCGTATATTTGCTGCAGGATATTGTTCTTCTTTGGAGGCAACGTCGACGACGACTTCTCAACGCTGTTATTTATGCCATTGGCCTGCAACTCTTTGTGCAGACGTTCGTTCTCGGCCCAAGTACCCCCTTGCATATGCAGAAAGTTCTTGATCATGACGCGGCCATCCGCTGACAGGATGCTCTCGGGGTGGAATTGAACACCTTCTACCGTGTATTCCTTGTGGCGCACGCCCATGATGACACCCTTGGAGCCGTCGTCTTTGGGGATCCAGGAGGTGACCTCGAGACATTCCGGCAGAGTGACGTGAGTGCCCGCGAGCGAATGATATCTAGTGACTGGAAGACCTTGAGCCATTCCCGCGTAAACTCCTTTGCAATCGTGGGCCAATGGCGAGGTCTTGCCGTGGAGGATCTCCCCCGCAGAACTCACATCACCACCGTAGACGTCGAAGATGCATTGCCTACACACTCACAAAGTTAAGCAGTGTACACGGCCCACGAAAATACATAGGTTCCATGAGAAGAGGCTCGGACTCACTGGCCCATGCAGACGCCGAATATGGGGATTTTGCCGGCAAAGTGTCTGATGGCATCTCGACTTATACCCGAGTCAGTGATGGGGTGGCCGGGGCCGGGGCTGACGACCAGTTGGGTGGGCTTCTTCGCGACGAGCTCTTCGAGGGTGGTCTGGTCGTTCCGGAACACGGTGACTTTGGCGCCCTCGAGGACGAGATACTGGTACACGTTCCAGGTGAAGGAGTCATAGTTGTCTATGAGGATCAGGTTCGAGGCGGTAGGGACAGGAGGCGACGGGTCGGGATGGTTGGGGGAGTGATCGATGATGTCCAGGGACGAGGCCATGTTTTTATTTTGACCGTCTCTTTATTCCTTTCTTTCTTTTATCCCTATTCTAGAGTTGCCCGCGAGTCGTGAATGTTCTATCCAGCTAAGACTGAATTGCTATGAATGGACGGGGTATCTCGTCTTGATTCTTGTAAAGTCGGGAGGCAAGTCTTCGCTTCGATATATCATAGGTCACTCTAGACACACGAATTGATGGTATTGACATGGAAACAACTCTACTACTCTATCCGCCTCCTGGTGATTGTGTTGCAATTGAATTATATCCGGGGATCGGAGCCGATGAAAAGGTGAAAGTGGCAGAATTGAGTAACGGCCCCTCCATAAAATAGAACGCTAGGGCTAATTATCGATAAGCAGGTACTTAGTACTTAGTACCTACATTAATACATAATATCTAACCCAAATGGGTAAAAAGCAGTCAAGTCTCTCCACACTTGGGTACAAGGTACGTGCATGCATCAGGCAAGGTACCTTACCTTACATAGTGGAGCTTTGACGCTGATTGAACATTCTTTTCCTAGCGCTGAAGCTCTACCTTATTGTTCAACCCGCCATTTTCATCTTTCTTCCAAAGCGCGTTACAGCAGCTTCGCGAGAATCCAACCGTCTCCCGCTCCACCACCACTTCACATGCATCCGATGCACAAGCAGCTGCACATTGCCTGCTGATAGCTGCAGCAATGGCAGAACCATTGTCCGATGACACTTACCTGCCCCCGTTAGAACCCTGTTTGAAGGGCGAGACCGTTGTTCTGTAGGTTGCAACATTCCTCGTACTCAATACTCCTGGTACAAGCTTCTTAGCTGCTAACACTTAGTCTTTGCTCACCTCAGATCGTGGAAGCTTATAGCTTCAGCGTTGGCGGACCCTTCCGGTCATCGAAAGAACAGCAGTGCCGTCGTTGGTTTCCTGACCGATCCTCTCGTCCAGTCCTTCTTCACCAAACCCGGCTCAGCCTTCGATCTGTCGAGCGAAAGGAGTCCTCACTATGCAACCTTCGTCAAGAAAACCGCTGCCATCGAGGTAACTCCAGCTCCAAGCGATAAATATGACATCAACGTCATCAAGGAGGATGCTCTCTGGCTGAGCAAGAATGCTCGCATCAACGAGATTGCTGCTCTGAGAGTTGTCGTCGTTGAATTCCAGTCGCGCCCACAGTACCAGCTCCTGGGCCCTATTTCCAACCAGGATGTCGCAAACCTACGCGAAGCTGCTGGCGCCGCAAATGCGCAAACCACCAACATCCTCCCTGGGCTCAATATCGCGAGCACCCTCGATGCTACCGAAATACAGGCCAACTTCGAGAAGCCTGAGAGCAGGAAGCGGCGCATATTCCGGACCTATCTCGACGAACGCCGCCATTACGCTGCTACCAATGACTATATCTTCACCTTGATGTTGCAGGAGAATCTTCCTGCGCCGTCAGCAACCGATTCGTCAAGGACCATCCGGAAGTCGTTTCTGGAGGCCTATGGCATGTCCCCCAAGCAGGCCCAGAAGTCTCCGGTTGACACGCCCACAAAGACCTTCCACGCTCTCGTGACCCAATATCTGAATCTGCTGCCGGACTCTATCTCGCGTTCCCAAGCCGCCCTCGACTCTGTTGTGGAGGATAAGGATCTGTTGACAGAAGAGCTCAACGAACGATGGATCCAGGCCTGGCTCACCGAAGCTCTGCATCGAATGGTGGTGGTTTTCCAGCTTTTGGATCTGTCAAGCGATGTCTTCGTATCAACTCAAGTTGCCCAGCAATGGTTCTCGCTATTCGGCGCGCTTAGTTTCTTAGACCAGCTTCAAGGGGTAAGCCCCTTCGATTGAATCTAATATCGAGACCGAGATCACAGCTAATACCATACCTAGTTCCCGGAGAGTATATCAGACCTGATGATCCCCTTGCAGAACCTTGCCTGCGTCATCTCCCTATTGATCCTGAACGTACCAAGGATGATGGGCTTTTTCGCGGGAGAAGTAGACCTAAATACGGACGACGAATACCTCTCCTCTTCAAACGTACTCGAGCATATCCACGACGTGCTCGAAGGTGCAATCAACTTCGGTTCATATTACGCAGTTCCCGTTTTGTTCGCTTGGATCCCCGTCGTCCATGCCATGTTCTCATCCTACCAAGAACGTGCAGAGAGACGGGATACAATTCAGAACGAGAAAGCTGTCGAGAACTATGATTCGACTACGCAGATGATCCCGAGCGCAGGCAGGAGAAACTCGGCGGGAAGTATCACCACTATTGACAAGCGAAGATACGATGACTTTCTCATTAACAAGAACTTGGACCGTGACTTCAAACGCGTCCAGATGCTTGCAGTGTTGGCTACAGACGAAGCACACGTCTACGATGTCATCGCTACGATGTCGTCGTGTCTCGGGACCTCCGATTATGCCATATTCCCTGCCTCGATTGGCTCGCGCATGAGGGTCACGTTTTTAGACTTACTCAGAGTCACCTACCCCTTCGTAGGGTATAAGTCGGAACCAGTGTGCGCCCTGCTGGCTGTTTTGTCTGGCGGCCAGGGCTACTGGGATCTCTCACGCCCTAACAACACTCTTGCGGAACAAGATATCCTCAGCTTAGCCTTGAACGATGAGACTGTCGTGGAAAACTATTTCCGCCAGGCGCTAAACCGCTTTCCATACGAATTCACTCCATTTCTCTCCCTATGCCGCACACTCTATGGTTCTCGGCATCTCGGCGACGGGAGCAACCACGAACTTATCCTCAAACTTCTACAAAGAACGCCTACACTCACTTTTACCCTACCAGAACATTTCGTCGACTATCAGCTCGCCAATGAGGAGGACAACTCTAATAGCTTCCAGTTTCTAGACGATTTCCCCCTTCTCTCCCCAGCACCTAACCGGAAGAGACTGACAGCTGAAGAGGAGCCATTTACAATTCCAGCAGGCACATATGGTCGCTTCATTGTGGACGAAGGGAGAATCGTGCGGATGGAATACGAGCACTCCGCTCTCGCTCTGCTTGGAAAGAGATTAGACGCTAATCTCCTCGCAAATAACTATAATATGGAGCTTGGAGAGCTCTCCATCGAAGAGACGGCGGAGGCTATCTCGCTCCTTGCAACACTCATACGCACGGAGTGTCTCAGAACGGCAACCTCGGAAGAAAGCTCTTCAGCAATATCAGAAACCGCGTTGACCATCGTGGGTGAGGCTAGCCGGGCGTTGTCGCGAACTAAAGATATAATATCAGTCGTCTGCGATACGTTAGACGTCCTTTTGGATCGGAAGCCCGAAGATCAGGGGTTGATCGCCCTAGTGGCCTGTATACAATTCTTGCACGCTGTCCTGCCGATATGTCCTGGCAGGGTCTGGTCATATATGTCCCGGTGCACAATACTCAGCAGTCAAGGTCAAGCAGGCCGCCTAGCTCGATTGGTTGGAAACCTCGATCTCTCGGATGTTCGGTTCGAGTTCTTAACATCCACTGTGCGCCTATTCTCGAGCCTCATCGACAGCACGATGAGCAGCTCGGTGCGACGGAAAACGAGCATCAAACAAAATTCCCGTCAGAAACAAACCCACGATGTCTGGCTTGGAGTTTCAGATAAGATAGTTACCCAGATCGCCCAGTCGATCGTTGGAGCAGTGATGGATGTTCTAGAAAGTTTGTCCACTTGGAGGTTCTCGTCCGGTTTGGATAGAATGATCCTAGTACGTGATGTGATTCCGATCGTGGATAAGGTCATCTTGTACACGCTCGGCATGGATGACATAAACTCAAAGACGTTCTTGATGTCAGCCCTACAGCCGGCAGCTAAGTACGTGATCGATAGCTTCTTAGCGCCGTCAGCCGGAAGTCTTCGCATCCAACCACTCCTCGTGGCGCTTGTGACCGCAACACAACCGTTTGGCTCTACCATATATGCCAATAGGACCGAAGCCTTTCGTGCTCAGACCGAAGCGGTGCTCGGACTTGCGAGGAGCCTGGTAAGGGTAGCGAACTCCTTCGATCGGCCCTCTACTACGGTTGAGCACCAGCTATTTAAAGCGACACCGTTCGTTGCCCGGGTTTGCGCCTGCCATGACGCCTTCAGGGGGCCAGCCATCGAGCTCTTAGAAGCGTTAGTAATCAGCACTGGCAAAAGCTCTGGGGAACCCCCTTCTCTACTTGGATATCTCGGCCCACAGACATCTCGTTCGTTCCTTCAACTCCTGTCAACATTGGACAGACCTTTTAACCAGGCCCGGGAAGTCAACACAATATGGCGGTTCTTTTCAACCATTGTCAGAAATAGACAACAGTGGATGGCCAACTGTCTTCTCACAGGCAAGACACCACGCGATGCTAAAAACGGTAACAGCAACGCAACAGAAGCGTCCTCAAGTTCGATCCTCACTTCTGCTCTCGACAGGCTCACGTCTATATCCGAAATAGAACAGTCGGAAACACTGTCGATCCTAGACTTCATCACCTCGGCCCAGAATTTCTGGCCATGGACCATTTTCACCCTACAGAAGAACGCCAATTTCCTGAATGAACTCCGAAGTTTCGTCCGCGACTTAAAATCGTCGTCACTTACTTCAAAAACTAATGTGCTGCAAGCCTGCAATGAGGCTCGGATCGCAGCCTACATTGCCGAGATATTTGCCATGCAGCTCTTTCATCTTCGGCAGATGGGCCAAGCAAGCACGTTTGCCAACGAGTTGACCCGTGATCTCGACTATTATCTGCGGGATGGTGTAGCCGTCTCCGGCTATAACAGAGGTCTGCATGTCAATTTCGCCCGGAATTTCAGTAACCAGTATCCTGTGTGTACCCTCGATAACTTCAAGCGGACGCTGCTTGAACCTAAATCTTTGGGGGTTGATTTTTACTACGCTCTAAGATTCGCAGACAAGATGCTTGGATTCGACGCAGGCTGGGTTGGTCCTCGGAGCAATGGGTTTAGAAGCGAGATGGAAAAGGCTAATGCAAATCTGTCATTAGTTGACGCCCAGATCGTAAGTCTCTCAAAAACTTCAGCTTCGAATCGAGCTATGGCTAACTTGAAAATAGTGTCTATACCATGCCTGGGAATTTCTTCTCCTTGAACTGAGCACTTGCTTGCCAAGCAGCGATACTTTAAGGAAGCAATCTCTCCAGGTTGCTCAGCAGTGCTTAGAAGCGAACGAGGAGACCCAGAGTCATGATCGAGTCTTCGAGCGGCTTGCCGAATCGCGAGTGAATCTGGCGCTCATGCTAGTGCAGAGAGTGGTCGATAGCGCTCCATCTCCTGGTGACATTACTCAGCTCCTGACAGCCCTGTGGGCGACGGTTAGTAGTGTTCAGGAACCGTTCGAACCGGAGAACATCTCGATGTATCGGACACTCCTCAAGCTACTCTACGTCACGTTGCGAGCTGTTGGCCGATCATTAGCTGCGAGCGCAGCGTCTGACAGGCATGGACATACAGCACCAGCTGCTATGGTTTCTCAAATCGTGTTAAGCATCCTAGACATCACCGTCGCCAAAGGATTTCGGACACTGGTCTCCCTAGTTCATGATTCGCAAACGTCTATTTTGCCGAGCGACGTTGCGCTCATCAACGCCATCCTGCAAGCATGTCTCTGCATTCCAGGGGTGGACCAAAATCAGACGCAGGTCCTCAACATTATGGCCACGCACGACGCGGTACAGGCCGCAGTGTCGCTGTATTCGTGGGCGGACAAGTTATCGGACCAGGGCGATCCCATATACGGCGAATTATCACTCCTCTTCCTACTGGAGCTATCAACATTGCCGCTAGTAGCAGAGCAACTGGCCTGTGACGGCTTACTCAACCACATCACGTCGGCCAGCCTGGCCACGTACCTCCGTCGATCGAACGTTAAACCATTTGCCGACTCTGTTGGGCTGCAGCGGTGCTACAGCATATGGGCCAAGGGCATCGTTCCTTTACTCCTCAACATCTTGACTGCGTTGGGCACTACGATCGCGCCGGAGGTGGCATACGTGCTCAATCAGTTCCCAAACCTCATGCAGTCCAGCGTCGAACGGTTCGAGCCTCCGGACGACAGCAGGAGACGGGACCGCACCGACCGCGCCTACATCACGCTCTTGTCGGTGTCGGAGATACATTCACTAGCCCTCATGACCCGCGTACTCAGCGCCCTGCGCGCTAATAACGCTCGGGATGTGCCGGCAGTGGAATGGGACTCGGCGGGGCTGCTGGAGAGCGTCGAGTTTTGGGTCGACCGCCGCAAGCTTCTTAGGGAGAGGCTTGTAACAGTGGCACCGCGGGAGGCGGAGTGGAGGAGCATGCCAGCTTCTGAGCGGAATAAAACGAGGGGGTTCGAGAGCAGGCTCGAAGAAAAGGTTATCGAGCAGTTGGAGCTTGTACGAATCGTTCTCGGCGAAGGTCTGGACTGAACGAGTACGGCTTAGGATATAGGCAAATGAGATGATGGATGTCGGTGGAAGTGCTTTTTAGCGGTTCCGAACTCGACGTAACATCTCATGCAAATGAAGCGAGAATACGGAGTTGAAATGGTAGTATTTATGGCCTAACCCTGACCAGAATCAGGTTTTATCGTCAAGTCCTTAGTTGATGGACTCGTATAGTTCCTATTGTTACATCAAGGCCATTCCCAGTCTCGAGTCCCGTGCCAATGTACAGTTGTCACGGCATCCGAGCACATCAAGTCGCATAAACTAATGAGTACTCTGCCTCGTTCCACCTTGACTCCATGTTTCTTACAGAGCCTTAGCCGGCCTTGCTAGAAAGAACCTCGACCCAGACGTATAATGCACATGTCCTTTCTAATCTTCCAATAGGAAGACAGACTCCCCTGAAGAACTAGCTGAAGTACTGGTCTATCGGAACCCCTGCTGCTGCTGCTGGTTCATCTGGGCGTTGTGCTCCTGGAAGCGCTCGCTGAGGCGTTGGGACAGGGCCATGTGTTTCTGAACGCATCGCGAGACACAGCCGGACTCGCGTGACGTCAGGGATTTAGAGGTGAAGTCGTCAATGCAGGACATGAAGCAATGATCGACGAGGTTGCTAAAGAGCTTTTTTTTTTTCCTTTTCGTCAGCAGTGTGTTCCGAACACAGAAAAGGAGTAAAGGGGAACATACGCCGAAGAAGACTTTCATCTGCTGCTTCTGCATGCGTTGCTCCAGCTCGCGCGTCTCGGCTGCCGTCAATCTGTAGACATATTATTAATTTCATGCCTTTTCCTTTCGGAGCATGCAGACATACCCGTCCATATTGTGTGTGGAGTGTGGAAGGGGGTCTTTATCGAGGATGTTAGTTACGACGGGACTCAATAGTTGAAAGTTGCATTTGGGAAGCTTCAAGTTCCCGATATTCATATGGTAAGAGCCCTCGAGGTGAGAATCGTTATCCGTCGTACCTATCGATAAAAGGCGACGGGTTTTCCTTGGACCCGAATCCAGGGATATCCAATTTAATAGGAACTGATTGGTTGAGATCGTTTCTCTAGTATAGAACCTTGTCCCTAGCTTCAGCGGGGCACAGCCAGGCACGCCCGCTAATCGATTGGAATTTTGATTTAAAAAAAAAATGTTAATGGATTTTTACTGCGATAAAAGATATAAACGATACTTCATCATAACCGCCGATATACACCACCACCACCACCACCACCACCACCACCACCACATACCACTCAGTCAACACACAAAAAAGAATCAGACACAATGCCCAAATCCAAGCGATCTAAAGTCGTTCACCTGACGCAGGTCACCAAGAAGACCCGCGACCACAAGGAGCGCCTGTTCGACAATATCCGTGAGTGCATTCCCCAGTACCAGCACTGCTTCGTCTTCGGCATCGACAACATGCGCAACACCTACCTGAAGGAAGTGAGGCAGGAATTGTCTGACAGCCGGTACGTACCGTTTCTATTTCCTCTTATTTATATATTTAAATATTGTCCCTAAATCATATCGTATAACGTTCATGTTAACGACTAAAAAAATCAGCCTCTTCTTCGGCAAGACCAAACTCATGGCTCGAGCCCTGGGCCACAGCCCCGAGGACAGCTACGCCGATAACATCTACCGCCTGACGCCGTACCTTAAGGGCACCGTAGGCCTGCTCTTCACCAACCGCGGCCCGGCTGAGCTGCTGCCGTATCTCGAAGGCCTGGCCGGCAATAAGGTCGACTTCGCGCGCGCCGGCGCCACAAGCCCCCGCGACTTCATCGTCCCCTACGGCACCGTCTACGCCACCGCCGGCGAGGTTCCCCCGGAGCACGATGTGCCCATAGGCCACACCCTCGAACCTGAGCTGCGTCGCCTCGGCCTGCCCGTGCGCATGGTCAAGGGACGCGTCGTGCTCGAAGAGCCTCCCCAGGGGGGGGACGCGGGGGATGGGTACGTCGTGTGTCGGGAGGGCGACGTCCTCGACTCGCGCCAGACGAGACTCCTCAAGCTGTTCGGCGTCTGCTTGAGCGAGTTCAAAATCGACGTTCTGGCCTACTGGACCGCTGCGACTACCGAAGTCACACCTGTCGTCCCAGAAAAGGAGGGCATGGACGGCGTCGAGGACGAAGGGGGCGACTAGAAGGAAAGAAGAAGAAAAGGAGTTCCTTCTCGATTATCCCCTTCCCCCTCCCCCGTATATAGTCTTCCTATGTGCATTTACGGCGATACCACGGTTTATTTTGGCGTTTCGGCAGAGGGCACAAAGGGAATATGGGCAATGTAATGAAGGACTAGGGGTTTTAATAACGCATTTCACCACGGCTTGAGGTTGAAGCTAGCCAAGTAGGAGTAGGCCGCTCGAGACGGCCGCGGCGTTACATCTCTTGTGACTATCTTACAATACAACAATTTCGACAGTATTCGAAAACTACATGTCAAGCAGGACGCAAGCTGTTGCTGCACCCTACACAATATTACACGCGAAACTCCGTAAACCCGTATGCTACTTTTCCTGTCCACCCTACACCTCCTCTCCAAAAACAAGGCGTCCTGGTCAGTAGGTTTTATTCTCGTCATTCCTTACCTCCGACCTTACCTGGGACAACGAAATTCGCATTTTATTTGCTTGCGACTTGGCTAGCCTGACAGGGGTAAATTCCCTGCGATCATTATAGAGTACATGTAATGGAGGAAAATGAGTATTACCTCGCCAATTCTGGTGCTAGTGGTGGGAGTAGTAGTAAGGATTGCGGTGATCCAGGATACAAACGGAGGGCATATAACGTCAACCTAACAGGTTCCGGTTTTCGATAGGCCGGCGGAGACGCTGGCGTGTCTTGTCTGTTACCTTTTTTTGGGTTGATGATCGAGCTGTGATTTGAGTGGTCTGAGGTGGCTGTCGTCTAACTCGGTAGCTGTCAAGAGAACGGTCTTACCCTTGCTTACCCCCTAGTGTCGAAAGGCAGAAGGAAAAAGTCGGGACGGTGGCATAGATGCAGAAGACGGAAGATACCCACCAAGACAGACGACCCTTGTCTCGATAAGAGAGAGGCGGCTCAGTAGCGTCGCAGTTTGCGCGGATCCTCGTAGCTGCCTTCGAAGCCCCGTTTTCGGCTGTCCTCGTCTCTTGACCGGTCGAAGTCGCGATACTCTCTTCCGCCACGAACCGGCTCAAAGTTGGCGCCGCTGCGACGGTCGCGGTCGCCGAATCTGCCTCCGTCACGATGTCCGCCCGATCTGTCATCATATGAGCGACTGCCGTTGCGCGAGTCATACCCACCACCGCCCGGTCCGCCGCGATCCCGGTCGCCTGCACCAAATCCGCGACGTCCACCCCAATTTGGCCCAGCCGGCGCGTTGGGAGGCGGGTTGTAGCCATTCTGCGGGCCGAAACCACGGTCACGACCAGATCCCAAGTCCCCGCCTCCTCCACCACCACCTCGGAAGCCGCGATCGCGACCGCCAGGCATAAATCCTCCTCTTCCACGGCCCTGGAAACCGCCGCGGAAACCGTCGCGTCCCCCGAACCCGCCCCCGAATCCCGGGCCCCTAGGCTGGGGAGGCGCAGCCTTGGAATATCCTCGGCCACCTAGACCGCCGCCGAAACGACGAGGCTTCCAGCCCTTTACTGTTCGACCTCTCTCAACGTCTACCTTGATTCGGCGGTCCCTGATGCGGATACCATCACACCCATCTAGAGCAGCTAGTCACACGTGCGCAGCAACGCGCATTTGTCAGTAAAGCCTTACCAATGTCTCATACCTTGTCTCGGCGAAAGGGGAAGGGGAAGGGGGGGAGGGAAGAGATAGGCAAGCTTGAGGGCCAAATCTCGAGTGAGAGACACGGTGCGAAGCAGATCCGGCGGATCGGGGTGGTTAAGCTAGGAAGAATCAATGGCAGTATTACCTCTCATGTCTTTCTCACGTTCAAAAACAACAAAAGCATATCCGCGATGGGGTTTCTTTTTCTTGTTCGGCCTCTCATGAGCGTGTGTATCTGTCACGATACGAATCTAGAAAAGTGTTAGCACTAGGAACGAGTTGCAGACCAGAGGGGTAAATAAGGCTACCACATACACGTTCGATGGGTCCAAAGCGGCCGAATTCCTTCTCGAGGTCATGCTCGTTAGCATCATAGCTGAGTCGCGCGACGATCAGGGTTTTGAAGGGGTCGCCGCGGATATTTGGGTCCTCGTTAGGTGTGTCTATAATAGATGCTAGTCAGCATTTGATATAGGGAATGTGCAACGGGAGTACGATGACGAACAGTACGATGGGCCCTCGTTGAGTATCTTCTCTTGTTGGAGTTTCTTCTCTAGCTTCTTTCGGTCGCGCATCTGCAGCCAGCTCTCGGTGGGCTGAAATCCATCATTTTCTTTATAGGCGGCGAGGGCGGGGAGATATCCAGACAAGCCGGTGATGGAATGGGTCTTCCGCTGCTCGGGGGGGAAATCGGGAGCAGGCACCCATCGCAGAGGAGGTCGCGGCGCGAAGAGCGCGAGGAGGTTTGGAGGCAGCTTGTCCGTCATTTTGTCGCTGTCCTATGTTGGTGTCCTGTCGAAAAGATACCTAAGAAGGCTAATTGATCGGGATATCTAATTGGGTACGGCAAGATAGGATATGGGCGAGACAAGGAGCGACGCGAATGAAGTTGATGTATTTTATGGATGGATGGAGGGATGGATGGATGGAGATGGATGAAAGAGAAAGAAAGGAAACGGGTCATGATGTTTCGCGTCGTTTTGCCCGAGATTGCTTGGAAGCTGCAATGCTCCATCCAAATTTCCATCTCTAGGAATGTACCCACACTTATTAAGTTTAGCCGAACTATAACCGCGTATTATACCAAGAATTACCTAGGTGGGTAGTTTCCCCTCTAGCCTATAGAAGTTAGAACCAATCCAGGGGTAAATCACGTACTATATAATCTTTTCTCTCATACAAATTCGCGACCAAGTAACAAAAAGCCCTTGTCGTTGACTCGATTCCAGAGGCGCAACAATGACGATCAGAGCATTAGAGAAGGTGTCCGTCGGCCAGGTACTAATTCATATAACTGATCAAATAATTCTCGTCATCAACTTCGAACAATAGCTAACACCATATCAGAACGGCATCGGCGCCTTCATCCTACAATGCAAGAAGATAGACGTCCACTACTGTGACTATTCCGGGAGCTCCAGAGGCATGAAGTAAGAAGCCGAGCCATTGTGAACCAGACTTGGTGTCCCAAGAACCAGATTCTAACCGCACCACTCCGTCAAAAGTGCATTCGTCAAGTCCCAGCTGTCCAAGTTCGCCGCCTCCCACCCCCAGATCGAATTCGCACTCTCCCCTCGGCCGCGAAAGCACCCTGTGCTCATCGGCCACTATATCAACGGCAAGCAGAAGTCTATATGCGTCAAGAACATGGATTCGCTCCAGATCCTGAAGAAGGTGGAATTACTACGAGACGCGAGCGGGGAGAAGGTCAAGAGAGTCAATAAGACAGTTACCAGTATCAACGACAGCGTGAGAGGAGTATGGAGTCCTTACCACGGCAGTGGTATGCCGGTATGAGTAGACTACGGGATTTAGGGGAACTCTGGGCTGGAGAACTAGAATCCTTGTACGACTACGGCGTATTAGGCAAAACTGTATAACATGGTTGAAGGCGCTTTATACCACAAGATTTAAGATCGTGGACCGGAGACAGCATTTATCAAGGAAATAAACACGACACAAACTCTCCACGCGTCGACCCTCGCAAAGGCGAGAACGTTCTCAGCTTCGGAAGTCATCTATTTTGTATTGCGATATCCTTGAATAGGGGTAACAAGCGGAGAAGAGAGCAGCATTACCTAGGTTTTATGCTCCATGCCTGGACTTTTGCATCTTGTCATCCCTCCCTCATTGAAAGCATTCACAGCCAATGTCTCCTATCTCATCCAGCTTACAACTTGCAGTTGATAATCTCGACGACTGTCGAATTGGTTAGTCTTGCTCGGTATCACGAGGGTGGCCAACAACGAAGATACTCACATGCGGGCTTGAGACTGGCACCGCCGACGAGGAAGCCGTCGATATCCTTCTCCTTACTAAGGTCTTTGCAGTTCTTCTCGCTGACACTGCCGCCATATAGGATTCTAGTATCGTCCGCGACGGCCTGACTCACCTCCTTGGCGAGCCAGTCGCGGATGGATGCGTGGACCTCCTGGGCCTGCTCGGTGGTGGCAACCTTGCCGGTGCCAATGGCCCAGATGGGTTCGTACGCAACGACAATCTTGCTCCAGTCCGAAATCTGAGCCTTCAAAGCCGCGAGCTGGGCAGCGATAACCTCGAGGGTCTTGCCCGCCTCCCGCTGCTCTAAGGACTCGCCACAACACCAGATGACACTGACACCGTTCTCGGTAGCGAATTTAGTCTTGGAAGCGACCACCTCGTCACTCTCGGCTAGGATGGTGCGTCGTTCCGAGTGGCCCAAGATGACCCAATCGATTCCGCTGTCCTTCAGCTGGGAGACCGAGATTTCACCAGTGAAGGCGCCGTTGGGCTTGTTGTAGACGTTTTGCGCGGCGACGCCGATTTCCTTTTTCGCGTGCTCGCGGACAAGGAGTAGAAAGAGGGCCGGCGGAGCTATGACGGTCTCTATTCATACGGGAAAGATGTGAGAAGAGCTGCGTCCTAAGCGAATTATAAGATGTGAGAGGGACGGCGAAGCTCACCAACGTTGGGATCTAGCTGAGCTTTGTTAAGGTTCTCGACAATATCCGTGACGGACTTGATAGTCCCGTTCCTAGACACGTTGTAAAATGCCTGTTAGCTTCTATAATATACGTCTCGTTCCTATGAGCGATGTTTTATTTTTCACTGCTTCTAGAAGCACATGGGTGTGCCAGTTGGGGAGAAGCGGATGCGTACATCTTGAAGTTGCCGCCGACGAAGAACTTGCGCGCCATGTTGATTGAGAAGTAAGCTTGACTAGGTAAATAAGATGCTTCAGTCTAAGGTTCGAGGAGAGAGATATATCTCGTAAATAGGAATGCAGAGAAGAATTAGAAAATAACGAAAATAACGCGGGATGGATGAGGAGGGAGCTTAGCAGTCTTGACGCAAAGCAAAAGCGGATGATTTGAGGTACTTCAGACCTTGGTTAGGAGGATATGTACATATACCTAAGACATGTAGGTTTGGTGGGATCTCATAGGTCGTACCATGCAATCTTGGCGGGGTCCTACCTACAAAACCTTATGTGACATTATGTAAACGGCCCCTCCATCCAGTGACGGGCCTCGAAAGCTTCAGAAAACCCCGCTATGGGTCCCGTAGACTTATGTACAACCTGCAGGTGAAATGGCACTGATCACCGCGAAATCGCTCATCCTCATCTACAAACATGCTGAAAGTGTATTGGTTAACGTACAATATACGTCTCACCCAGACATCCCTAACATCGAATCCGCATATACTTCCGCTCAGTTTGAACTCCTTTTTTATATAGCTCAACATGGTTCATCTTGGTCATACACAGCCTATCATGTCATATATCACTCATACTCACACTAACAACCGGACTTACAACCGCCAGCATCGCCAACCCAGTAGATCAACATGATCAACATATGGATACAATAGAAAACGTAAATAAATATGAAACCGTGGCATCAGTGCTCACTAGCGAAACAGTCTTTTTCCCCTCGGCGATGGACTAAAGTCACTGTCAGACACCTCGGTGACATACGGTTCTCGATATCGTCTGTCGCCGCGTCTAGCGTACGATGATGATACGTCTCGGTCGAATGGGTCTTCGTCCAACACCGACCCATGCTGCAAGAGGTACTCGATCTCTCTACGGCGGCGAGCATCGGCCCGTGGAAGGACAGTGTCGTACCCGTCGTCGTCGTCGTCGTCGTCGTCAAGTGACAAGCGACTGAACCGGTTTATCTCATCTTCAAAGTCTCCTCGGTGGCCGCGCTCTTCAGGATCAGAATGTGCCGTACGCCTTCTATACGGAGAAGCCGGCGGCCGCACCCCTTGGAAAATGCGCGGCCGAGGTCGTGGGCGCCGCGCCTCATGGTGAAGCGCACGGTGCTGGGCAATCCGTACGTCGTCTCTCCCATCACGGATACCTGCGAGATAGGCTCTATCAATATCAACAGCGACCATCGTTCGGTGAGAAGGCGGCCCTGGCGTGGGCATCATTCTCGGCCCATTTGGTTTTGCGTGGTGTCTTGGGGAGCCCCGGTCGTGCCTATTCTCCCCGCGTCTCATACCCGTATTTTGAGCCGGCACCCGGTCCCTTCCGTGATCTCGCCTACGATTGCCGCCGTTGGATGATTGGGATGTATTAGGGGTCATATGGGTATCAAGCGATCCGTCGGACGCCAGAAAATCGGAGGAATCCGAGTCGCTGTCGAAGGCACCCTGGCCCCTGCTTGTGTCTCTAACTTTCCCTCTGTTGCCAGGGGTGGTATTGTTGGTCCGGTTTCCTCCTTGTAGGCCTGGTCCGGGTCCGTTGGGACGTGGCATAACGGCCGGTTGACCGCTGCCGCCGCTATTGCCGCGACCGCCGTGCGGTCCAGATGGAGCACTTCTCTCCATATGCCCAGCACCCTGTGGCGGCATTCGCGGTGCTGGGCCAGGGTTGTGGTTGGCCGCGTGGTTATTCTGTGCAAAGAGCATCCTCCTCCTTACTTCGTATAGCGCTGGGATGTCGACATTATCCCGGGGCGTACGTTTAAAATACGCTGTCAGCGAGATTCTCTCATACGATCTCCTTCTGCCCCTACTCGCTCCGGGATGAGATCGTCTCCTAATTGAGCTTCGATGTCTCCGAGATGACGAGTGATTTCCTCCGGCCGCGACAAAGTAGAAGGTATCGATCTCCCGAAGTTGGTGGTCTAATTGGACCAAGTTCCAGTGATAGTTCATTGCTTCGGGGTCCCGTGAGGCGAGGAGCTCTTGGGCAGCATTTATCTGGCGTTGGAGAACGGGGCTTAGGGATCTCAACTTGTCCGCAAGGGATCGCGTGTTCCTATTCAGATGTTGTATCTGCCGAGCTATCTCCCTCGAGGACATGCCGCGGACCTGGGTTCTAATTGCTTTCTCCCATGTTGGCAGTTGAAGCCTGCCCTCGTCGTCATACCTGTTTGGTACAGACATCTTCTCGAACCGGAAAATGTCATATTCGGTAAGTTCCTCTTTCATGTCGTCGATAGTTAAAAGGCCACGGCTCACGTCTGAAATCTCAACGGACGGGCCCCTTGCCATATTCACCGCCGGCGCGGCTCGTGGAAGACCCTGCTGCGGTGGGTTTTGAAAGCCTGTTGGACGGGCTCCAGCGCTTGGAGCGTGCACAGGTGTTTGGGCTCTATGGGGCGCATTGAGAGGGATATGCCCGGGGTTGCCAGCCATTGTGACAGCAGCTTCGGTGTCTTGAATTAACTGCTCGGGGAAGTAATATATTCAAATTTGGGGCTCAGGTATTCAGCTGATTAGAATTCAACGGTCTCTAAGGGTATGTAGGAGATATAATACATGAAGGGCTCGCATCCACTACTAAAGGAGTATCCCCTCGAATTTGATATATTTCAGCAGGTGAAACGTTGCTACTTAGACACCAGGCTCCCCGTGGAGAAGGGCTTGTGTCCGTGGAGGAGTGTCATAGATTTATAATGGGTGTAGTGGCATAGAATCGAACGATCCTTACACGGTTCCGTGATCGATATACTAACACTGGTTTCGCATTTCTTTTCTATTTAATGAAGGATTCTAGGAAGTTGGGCGTCACCGCTATTGGTTGGCGACAATTCTCTCTTGCTATCACCGCCGCGGTCACCTCTACTTTTCGGCAATCCATACCCTCCACGAAGGCTATGGATCTATCTAATGTACTCCAACCGCCCGGTCTATGGGCTTGAGCTCGGTCTGCAGCTTACTTTATCCAATGAGGGCTCAAGGACGTGACACACAGTCGCCCTAGAATGCTGCGACCTAGACTGGGGGTCAATCGCCTCCGATCTCAAGAACACGTCGCCCTACTCTGACCACCCAATATTGCCGCGAGACTTCGATACAGAGGATGGTTCGCATGGGCAGATCAAGCTAGGCAAACAGTCGATCGCCCGCCTTATACTATATATCTCTTTGTCTGGGCGAATCCGAACATGGTAGGGCTAGGATTTCAAAACTTATTAAGGCTGGCTGCAGCCCCAAGCTGCATCGCAAGCTGACGTGCTTCATGCATACTTCCAAACATATACCTGAGAAGGGACGTCGAGATGCTCCAGTTACAATACCCTGCAGCCCAGTATGCGAGCTTGGTACCTAATTGCAACACCGACTGTACGCATCAGTCTATCGTCATATCTCAAGTCGCCCGATATTAATTGCGGCCCTTCCATCAGTACGTCTTGTCGCGAGGTCGCACGTCTGCCGCTCAGTGAGAATCAAGCAGGGCTAATGCAGACCACGACACGCTACTACCCATCCCTCCATCTCGCACACCGAAACCCCCCGTGGCAGAGCGTTCTGGTTGATAGCGGTGTTGTAATCCTGCATATCATCCCCCATCCAGACCCAAGTTGCGGGAATTTTGGTTCATTCGCGCGCCTACTCGAGCCCAGCCTGTCAGCTAGTGCGGCTCTGCGAACGATGGGGTATTGGTCAAGTCTCCTAAGTTGGCCTACCAGTTCCCAAGCCCCGTCATCGCAGGCTATAAGAGGCTTACACGTATAGCTTACACAGTCCCCTTCTGCCAACCAGGGCCTCCCCTTTTTCAGTTAGTTTACGGCACGGCCAGCTAGTACCAGCGATGCGTTTGTTCATTATGTTCTAAGATCTTATGCCAGTAAGCTTGTATACACGTTGCTCTCTTTGCAGGTGAACATCCACGCTCTCGGGCGACTTGAGCAGATAGGATTCCTCAATGGTAATGATCATTGGCCAAAGATGCATAGCGGTTGCATTAGCCTTCATCCATCTTCCCTGCCTCTTCACGTCTTAGGCTTCTCAGTGCATTTTCCCTTATATGGCAATAGCTTCAGCCACTTCACATATTTTAGTCGGGTGAAGTTGGTGCGTAAGCACGTATCATCCAAGGCCGTTTAAGGAGCAGCCTGACAGCCACAGCACCTGAGAGTATTATGATTCTACACCCAGATCAGGTAGAGAGGAGAGAATTGCTTCATGTATCACACCTGCCTAGTTTGAATTATACGTATTATGTCCTATCGCAGGTATATCCTGATACCACGGCTTAGGCATACCTATATTGACAACCGGGGGAAATAGGTATCCATGTATACCTACCTACATCGAATAGCTCGATACCAGGTTGCTGTCCGGATACATCAATTTTCATAGTAAGACGAGCCTTACCGCCTTATCAAATAGGCAACTATCCCTTATTCGGGGACACGGACCATCGACAAGTGCACCAGATTATAATTAGAAGGAACACGAGATCTAGTATCTATGGAGTGAGAGACAGTCTGGTCGAGGCAGTCCATATTTAAAATGAGGCTTGCGAGTGCGGCCACATGCATATTCGGAGGCATATAGCTAATATTCGATGTCGTGTACCATGTCACGAATTTAAATGGGGAGCACGAACGTAAGACAACAGGCGAGCGATGCTGCTTCTACGTTCCTTTCCTTACAATACTTACTGTCACGATGCGGATCATATAGGGGGAGTATGAACTGTGTTGTTCCGCGGGGGACCACAACCTATCTCGGTGAGACCCCGGGTATACATATAAAGACCCAATAGCTCCGGGTTGCAGTGTAGGTGTTGAACTATGACTACCCTTAACCATGAAGATCTCGATAGAGTTGCCTTGTCCTAGGCCCCATCCTGTTTTGAGGCAACCGTAGGGGCCGAGATTGGGGACGTCTTCGTATAATACCCACCTTGTGGTGGTCCTTCAACATTCGCTTTGTAAATTCAGATACTAAAGAAAAGCTGTGCTAGATATAGATTGGTTTATAGATTACTTTTTGGAACACCTAATAATAACTGCCCATTAATTGTATTAGTAATTTAATTGCTTTTATTTTTATATTATAATTTAATAAATATTTTTATTTTTAGATTATAATAATAATAGCTTAATATCCGATCTTTTTTTTATAATTTTATAGTAATTAATTAAGTTTATATTAAAATATTTTTAAATATAAAAACTTTAAATAACGATTTAATTTTTTTAAAACTTAAACGAAATATTTTAATTTATTATATTAACGTTAATATTAATATAGTTTTTTTTCGTATAAAATTATATTAAAATTATAAATATAAATTTTTTTAAACGAATAAAAATACGTATTAAAAACTTACGTAATTAATTATATTTTATATTTATATAAAAACGATTAAATAAAAATTAAAATATAATTTAAATTACGAATTATTAATATATATTTAACGAATATAATATAAAGAAAAAAATTAATACGTTATATAACGTATTATTTTAATATAATATAATATAATATAATATAATATTTAATTAAATAAATAGTTAATTAAATATTATATAAAAGCTTATTTTTTATAAATATTTATAAAATAACGAAAAAAATTATATATTAAAACTAAAAAATTATAAACCGTAATTTCTTTAATTATAAACCGTTTTTATTATATTAAAAATTATAATTATATAAAAAAATTTATAATATTCGTTAATTAAAATATTTTTTTTAAAGCTTAATAATAAGTTTATTTATTTACGTATTTAAAATTAAAAAATTTAAAAAATTTAAATAAAAATTTAAATATATTACGTATTTATTATAAAAACAAAAATAATTAAATTACTAATATAATTAATAAACAATTATTATTAAATATTTTAAAAATAATTTATAAACTAATTTATATTTAATAAAAACCTAATCTATATTTAGTATAGCTCCTAAAGAATATTATATTATCGGTATTATCTAAAGAAACACGTGAATACCTCAGATCTCCCTTTCTCCATAATAGCCTATATCGTCGGGAAGATAAAGTCAACAAAGGCAGCAAACAGAAGGCTGTAACGCCTCACAGCGTGAATGGGAAGTAGAAAGAATTCTCGCTGAGCGATTCACCCCTTCCAAGAGTTCGGGGTTTGTCAAACGGGATAGCTTAACGACCGTCGCCAGGGATTCAATGGCAACAACGACTTCACGGTCATAGACCATCATCAAGGGCAGTGTTCGAGTCTAGGTATTAACCTAGGTTGGTATACTTCTTTTCTGTATGTGAATGTATATCTTATACGCTAGCCCTTGGTCTGGTTTGGGCAGAATGGCCTGCACCTCTACCACTACGAAGGAGTACGATGGTTACACCGACATCTATTATTAGAGCCACAAGCCCACTTCGTATCTAGAGCCAGCTAGCCATTATTCTCGGAGAATAGCGTCGACTGGTAGGCCAAGGGATTAGTGGCCTACATATTTTTAGAAATGTGCTAGTACTTGTATTTATACTGTGCTTAGGAGCTTCGTTACATGGATGCGGGTTAGAAGTCTTCGATAATGACTTGCCGTAGAAATAGTATAGAAGAAGTACAGACTTACATACTACAACATTTCACTATACTTGCTATTCCATATATCTGATCCGATTCTTATATATTAATTGCGTCTACATACCTGCTGACAATATACGTAGAATGTCGCCGAACTCCAATGAAATAGAACCGGAATCTTTCAGTTTCGGGCTTCGAACAGACCGCTGCCTTGCACCTTTTCCAATACTATACGCTTGAATACCGTGTATTATATCGACATTGTACGAGCCGTGTTTGGTATATTGAGTGTAGTTTCTAGTCGATCAACGACGGCAATTTTGAAATGGATACTTCCTCGAGGAAAGTGTCCAACTTGTGGACAATTGAATTGAGCCTAGGGAGAAAGACGTAAGTAGGAATTTCTCGACGTTTTATCGTCATGCCCCATTATATCGAGCAAGAAGCTCATGTAAGTATAAAACAAGTCTAGCCACCTCACGTTATAGGTGCCCTCCGCAGTCACGGATTTGTTAAGACGAGCCAATAACATAGATGGGATTTCTCTCAAGGACAGGATGCGGTGATGCCGTATGTAAGACTATTGTTTCCACGTCCCTAAGTCTTCCGACTTCAAGAGCTATCCAGCTTGTGATGATACAGAAGAGTTTATGAGAGTGATGGAAGGGAGATAGTGGATATACTAAAGCCACGGTGCACCGAGGTTGCCGCTTAGGTCATCAATCGCTTTCAGAGGTGGCTAGAAGTGACCCGGTGACCTGTATAAATATAAATTAGACAAACGCTTCATACCGAGGTAGCTTATAGCTAAGGCGTGAAAGGGGCTTCGACTCTGTTACTATGTAGTGTCTAGCTTCACTAGTATCGTTATATCATGCTTACGAGTCTTCTTTAGTTAGTCGGGATAGAGGGCACTGTCCGTCGTCGCTATATTTGTTCGAGGCGGGTTTGAATGTCCTTTATTACGAGTTTCCAAGCGAGTCGTATCGCCTCACCCGAGACACTCCAAGACTTGGCGGATGATGCGAAGAGGAGGGTTTAATCATGCACTGAAAACTGCCACATAGGATCATCTATGTAGCCGCCGGGGTAGTTTGTAACGTGACTTAGTATCGTTTATGAAAAGAGCTGGCGGACTCATAAAGCAATTAACTAGGTTACCTAGAGGTAGGTATGAAGATAAATATGTGACGTTTCATAGAAGGAAAACTTTAGGTATACGTGAGTGCATGTTTTCGGATGCGTAGAACAGAGACTCAGAGATATCGTCTTGATATGGTAATATCAGTGAAAGGGTTTAGTCCTGCTTTCTTGAGCTATAAGACCCCTTGACTTGAGCCGCGCGGGTCCTTCTAGGAAGTCGGACCGTACAATGCTTGGCATCAGTGATAGGGAGGATCATCTCAGCTCACCGACGACCGGGAAAGGACTTCAGGGAGGGACTCGGAAATTTCACCGCTTCTGCCACACTAGAGAGGGAAGGTCTGTCAAACAGGCCGCGCTGGTTTGTAAGTCGACGTTGACGGTTTGTAAGTTGGATGCAATCTGCCTTTCATCTACATACAGAGAGGGAGGGCGATACGATTCGTCGCA
The DNA here is from genome assembly GCA_022578875.1 of Hypoxylon crocopeplum. Classification (NCBI taxonomy): domain Eukaryota; kingdom Fungi; phylum Ascomycota; class Sordariomycetes; order Xylariales; family Hypoxylaceae; genus Hypoxylon; species Hypoxylon crocopeplum. The sequence goes on from MU399562.1 coordinate 1,092,069, forward strand.
ACGGCGCGGTCCGGGATAACGCCGTGCGTCAAGAGGTTCGGCCTTCCGTAGTAAGTAAGTGGATTTTGTATAGTTGCCGCATCCGGGAGAGATTTGCAAGTCGGCCGTGGCGAGGAAAAATATTATTGAGCCTGTCCGATTTATAAACACTGGATCCTTGGGCTGTCAGACTACCTAGGTACCCGGACTACCTCGGCGGGAAAATGATCGACAATCACGCAGCCCATCAACCCACCCACCCTTACATATAGCACATAGACGTATGCGTAAACGTACTCGCATACCTAGCATACATGGTAGACTGAGTTGGCAGAAACGAGATGCAAACGCGCTTGACTGATGTGCTGACTGCCGTCGGACCTAGCATGTATGGACATATGTAGGACACCGGGGGTTGACCGTGGATCATTCATGGGTAAGGAGGTCATCAGGGGTCAGGGGTCAGGGGATAGGAGATGGAAGGGGGTTGAAGATGTGGGGGGGAGGACCAACACCCCGATAAGCTGAAGTTCTTCACACACAAAATAGTTACCATGTAATTAATACTAGGTATCTAATGTCTTCGAAATTCGAGCTTCGTTGCAACACGAACGTCATCGCGAAGCCGCATGGTTGCAGAGAGCTAATAATACGCCGCAGATATCACCGATACGAAGTACCGACTATTGTACACGCGTCTTGGTATTTCCCAGGAGACGTGATGAAACAGTCACATTCCGCGAGCTACACTATCTGCTCGCATCATGTGGGGAGTTGGTGTCGCAATCTGGGGCACTATAGTCTTGGCTGGCAGCATCGTCATCTCTCTTCGAGCCTACGGCAGCTGTCGTGGGTGTAGTGAGAATAGAGTTGAATATATCACATCTCATGAGCATGTCCTGCACCCCGGAGATATCGTGCTATTCCTATCGGTTGGATGATGGTGCTGACGGCCCATGCAAGTCAACTAAGAGGGAAGGCTTCCCGATGAGGAAGGCCGTCTCCCTTCTCTCTTAAAGCACAGCTGTCTACACCAACCTCAAACATAGCAGCCCAACTCGAGGCTGACCGTTTCTTGGCACTGGCCTTCGCAAATGGGCCTGGCTAAATCTCTTAGACGAAGCTTGGTCATCTCAAGCCATTCCCCTCCGCCATTGGCCACTCTAGCGATTCGAGCGTGTCGTGCTCAATTTCACGGCACCTGAATAAATCCGAATCCCTGGTCCTGAAGCCGCTGCAACTCCGGGACACTCCTAGCTCAGAGCAACGCTACTGGCTCCTGGTTATTATTGAAGGACGATAATGCGCTCTGCTCTCCGACGAATGACAGACTTCAGCTGTTTATAGGAGGTGCTGCTGTTGATCGGCACTCGTCATGCACGTCGGATTGGCCGACCAGGACAAGGAACATCGTCGCCTGCTTGAGACCCTTACCCTATCCATGATTTCTCTTCTCAACCTCACATGAGGAGTTCACATGCTACTAGTGGCTGTCAAGTTTGTCCAACAACCAAATGCCATCCTTGGTAAAGATCAGCTATCATGAATAGGATCATTGCTTCGTACTCGATATCCAACATGCCGCGGCTCTCGTCGAGTAGCTGCGATGAATGTTATAAAAAGGGTCACCATGTCTGTATCCGGTGATATGCCTTTGCTTTGTCCATCCCACACTCGGAGAGCTTCATTGTTGAGAGGAACTCGCTTCAGACCATCAATATCTTTGGATTACCTTTAGGTCCTTTGCCGTTCATCAAATCTTTCGAAATGCGTACCGCAACTGCTTTCGCCTTGCTGCCTCTGGCCCTCGCCGCGCCTTCGAAGCGGGCCACCCCCGCGCCGGTCATCAAACCTCGGGGCGCTCAGCTTGTCGAGGGTAAATACATTGTCAAGATGAAGGCCGAAGCAAAGTCCGAGTCTATCCAGAGCTCCATCCAGGCTGTCTCGAGCGATGCCGACTTCGTCTACAACTCCAGCAAATTTAAGGGCTTTGCATCTAGCCTAACTGCCGAGGAGCTTGAGGCGCTGCAACAAAGCGACGATGTAAGCTAAGAGGTAGCATCCCTCTCAAGGTCTATTTAATCCTAACTTTCCGAAGGTCGACTATATCGAACAGGATGCCGTCGTCACTATCAAGGCTACTCAACGGTACGTACTCTTGCTTCTTTCATCCCCTTGTAGCATCTTAGCTAACATCAGAGTAGTATGTAAATCAATCTCTTTGTTCTCCATTCGAGTTTTATATTTGGTTGGAACACCCCCAGGGAAAATGCCTCGGGCAATTCTAGAGTATGAGGCATTGGGTTGCTAACCGGCATTCTTTCTTCAGAGAACGCAGATTGGGGCTTGGCTCGCCTGTCTAGTGCCGAGGCCGGAAGTACCACTTACACCTACGACGATAGCGCTGGTGAAGGAACTTGCGCCTACATCATCGACACAGGCATCGACGTGACCCATGATGTATGTGACAAGTGTGATCTTCTCCCAGTTGATAGCAACGATACTAACTTCACGCAGGACTTTGAGGGCCGCGCCACATTCCTCACTAACTATGCTGACAACGATGACACCGATGGCAACGGCCATGGCACTCACGTTGCAGGAACCATCGGTTCTAAGACGTATGGAGTGGCAAAGAAGACCACACTCTTCGCCGTCAAGGTCCTTGATGCTAGCGGTTCCGGCACCAAGTATGTCGCAACAAATCATCCCGCCTTGATGTAGCTAGAGTAGGAATAAGCTAACGGGATTTACAGCTCCGGCGTTATTGCTGGAATGGACTTCGTCGCGCAGGACGCCTCTAGCCAGGACTGCCCGAAGGGTGTCGTGGTGAACATGTCTCTCGGTGGCTCCACCTCGAGCGCCGTAAACTCGGCGGCAGCCAGCATCGTCGACGCAGGCCTGTTCCTTGCCGTTGCTGCTGGCAACGAGGCTACGGACGCGTCTACCTCATCGCCTGCTTCAGAGGAGTCCGCTTGCACCGTTGGCGCTACCACCATCGACGATGAACTTGCCGAGTACTCCAACTACGGTAGCCTCGTCGACGTACTAGCGCCGGGAACCGACATTGAGAGCACGTGGCCCGGACAACAGACTGTACGTGATTTCCTGAGTACCTCCTATATTTCCATCCTTGCTTCAAGCAGTGTACTCCCAGGGAGGCGGCGTAGCTTATACTTACTGTCCGGCATCAAATATCTCAACCAGCCAATAAACCTAAACTTATGCTAACGAATGGCAGAACACCATCTCTGGTACCTCAATGGCCTCGCCGCACATTGCCGGGTTAGGCGCCTATTACCTGGGGCTCGACGCCTCGCCCGTGGGCCAGCTGTGCGACTACATCGCCCAGACTGCTCTCTCCGGCGTCCTCTCCGACGTACCCAGCGATACTGCTAACTTGTTGGCCAACAACGGCGAGTCTTGAAGAAGCAGGGCGATGACAATGAAGAAACTCTCGCGTAGTTATGCCCGGTATCTGCCAGGAGGTCATTTAATATTCTATTATATCAATTTATAGGGTTCGGTTTGAGGAAGCTTGTATATATGCCGGGGTAGCTGTTGGTGAACGGGTTATCGAGTTAGTTGGCCATAATAAACAATGATTTTAATACTCTGCTTTTTCCTTCGCGGTAGATGTTTGCTTTAACTGTACATTGATGATGATGATGAGTGATTAGGACGTTAAAGGGGGGATGTGAGTACCCTGTCCGAACAGGCAGGAGAATATCAGGGAATGCCATTCAATATACTTCGATCATTTCAAGCGCCCTCTCGATGCTTTACTAGAACCCTATCAGTAAGCGACCAGTCCCCACGACTTAGAAAATACGAGTTTAGTCAGAAGCTTCGTTACAATAACTAAGCCAGTCTGTACGGATTAGATACGTTGCTATCACCGCGATTCATAGTATAGATTCATCGTCACGTCATATATCAGATATTAGGTAGTTAACTGAATGTGTGCCATAGATTAAAGGATTTGACGACGTATATCACTAGGAGAAATAAGTATTCAATCGGCTGCTCAACCCTTCAAAGTCCACCCACAAATGACGAGCCTCCAGCGTTCATATCCACCGCCATGCTGTACTCGAGCCCGCAAACCTCAAACAGCTTCACAGGTGTAATGTTCTTTGGTGTTCCTACTATGCCCTCGTTCTTCAGCCGCGTCAGGGTCTCTCGTATAGCAACGTACGCGGGTGCCAATGTCGCAAAGCTGAAAATCATAATGCGGAAGCCCATGTCACGAGCTTCGTTAACGGTGATTACAGGGCTCTTACCGTTCTCAACCGAGTTTAGTAATAGCGGCCACGGAGCTAAGTCTTTGACCGCTTGTGCCGCCTGATCCTTGGATGTGAAGCCCTCGAGTAAACCAACGTCCGCGCCCTCATCTCTGGCCGCTCGCAGCCGTGAGATGCACTCGTTATATCCAAGAGTCTGAAGGGCGTCCGTCCTTGCAATCAGCACGAAGTCAGATTGGAGCCGCACGCGCGCGGCATGCGCAGCCCTAATGCGTGAGATATATTCCTCCTGCGGTACGACCTTCTTACCACTAAGATGGCCGCATCGCTTGGTGAGGACCTAGATCGCAAAGGTAAGTTAGCGATATGGGCATGGTTGGTGAGGAGCTTTGTAGGACCCAAAGAGAATTCCCGTCTACATTCAGAAGAGATGTCGTTGTAGAAAGCTCTGAACTCGGGCTCTGCGAGCCAGTAAATAGGGGGATAGTAAAGGGAGTCTTACCTGGTCCTCCAAATGTGCGCCCGCCACTCCGGCGCGGATATACTGCTCTACAGTACGAGCGACCATAATTGGGCCTAATGATATCGGCATTAGATTCAGCCCTCATCTTCTGGGAAAGTATTGAATCATAGACTTAGGAAGAGAGCACTGGGAGACTCACCGCCATATCCCGTATCCATATCAGCGATCAGAGGCGGGCCGAAAGGGTCAAGATTAGCAATCATCTCGGCATTCTCCCTCATTTCATGAAGCTGGGCAATAGCCAAGTCCGGCTGTCCAATACGAGAGGCTGTCGTTCCTGCGCCAGTCTTGGGGTATTGTATTAGTCCAACAGAACCTGATAAACTCCAGTTGATCCGCGAATATAGCTTACCATATACATAGAATGGAATCCCAGTTCCATCGCCGTACGAGCCGAGAGCCCGTCATAAACGCCCGGGCAGACAATCAGTTCATGTGTCTCTAGTAACATCTTGCGGAGCTTCTTGGCTCCAGACGCGGGCTCAGAGACACTAGAAACGATGTCACCAAGCCGCAGTGATCTGTCGACCTTGCCTTCGGACGGCGCCATAGCGACGACGTCTTCTAGCTTAGATACTGGGAGGCTATCATCTTCCGAGACCTCGAGTGTGCGTATTAAGGGGGTTGGCTTGATAGACTCGTGGAACTTGGTTGAAACGAGTTCTGCCGCCGACTTGAAGACCACTGGCGGCTCATTCTCGAGCTTGGACATGAGGTCCGGAGACATGATTGCAGAGAGAGCCATGGCTAGTAGACTGGTCTTTGTTCAGGACAGTAGTTATTACTTGTATGATAGAAGCTAGTGTTGCAACTCGAGGGCTAGTAGCTACAAGGTCAAAGACAGATAGGTCAACTCGTTGAAAGGCACAGTAGGTATTTATATTAGTTTCCTCACCAAGACCCCCTTGTATCTTAGATTAATAATAGCAATATAGACTCATGCTACTACGCCATAGTCATCTCCCGATATCCCCGGGGGCTAAAGATCCTTCGTCGCAGTAAGGACCGGCCGAGATACACTGCTCGACTTGGCGCATATGTGACTTCCACCTCGTTCCCTCGCAAACCAGGATCAGGTCGCCGACATCATAGCGCCAGAATTCTCGGACTTGAGCTGCAGAATTCACAGTCGTATGCGTGATAGCGGCCTTCTTCATGGTGCGTGATCCAACATACAGGGCGTCGTTCCGAGGCGCCAATGAGAGGGCACAAGGGTGACCCTTCTTCACACGGCGCCATCTATCTATCTTGTATACTGTTAGACCGATAAACTCAAGTTTCAATACGAGTTGTAGGGTTACCTGCGTCGGTTGTAGTGGCGGCTAAGGAGGCTTTCTCAGGTGTAGGAGGTAGGCACTGACTGGGGCTTCGGATGTAATATGAAAAGGATGGACGGAGATCGAAACATGATTACTACAGAGTGATCCAAGAGAACGTCATGCTCCGCGGTATCAGGGATTGGTCATAAAATAGCTGCAGTTTTATGACACCAAGGACAGTAGTCGCCAGGACGGTGCATGAACAGCACTAGCAAAATAAGGCAGACCTGTCACTCGGCTGCTCATCTCTTCACGATCAAGATGATTATCCAATTACAGGACAGGGCCGTTTCTATGTGGTTATACAGTCCGGCAAAAGGTTCGCCACATTCTCTGGACTACTTTCCGGGGCTTCCTGTGTGGAGGGGAGGTTCCTTAACGCCATTTCTTCACCTCGACGATGTGACCAAAGGCCCTTGCAGTCTCGGGTAGGTTAATGAGCTCCCTACTCTGACGAGCCACAGCTCGATGAGTATCCCAAGACATTTATCTCCAGCCCTTTCTTGGCGTTGTGGGTATGTCATCATTCCAGTCTTTTATTTGTACGACTAAGGCTTGCAGAGGGCGTTACTTTAAACCTGCTAGGCTACAGCTGATGTTCTATCAGCTCTCCTCGTCAGTCGTAGATTTAGCCACCTTGACATCTTAGGGACGTCTTCGTGACGGCCAGACCAGACGTACCTAGCAAGATCCCTTCATCGCCAATCTTGAAATGTGAAGGCCGGAACCTCTATTTCTATCGCGTAGGACTAGCTACAAACTCGTGCTAGATTCTCCACCCTTTAAGTTAGACGTGCCAATTATTGCCACGGATATGATCTGCCTTTTCGGGAAGGGTGCTGTCGTCGCCCAGAACTGACCCTACAACCATTCCACATGGGAATGTATCCTCGAGGTATGGTTTGGCTCGTTAGGTTAGGATCCAGATCTCGACGCCACCTAGTTCGTTCAGTTAGGTGTAGCTTTCCCGCCTCTTATCGGTCTGGGCATTGTTGACACGCTTAAGCAGGAGAGGCTTGGGAAAGCCTACCTACCTGTACCCGACGCAATGCTATCTCTCGGTCACATAATTCTAGGAATAGTCCAGGCCCCAGCCATTTCCAAACCAACACGGTTGTCTTAGTTGAGTACTCATCTACCCAGGTAGATATGTATGATGCGGAGCAGTTCGCAGCGGGACGGGCCGGGAAATGTAGCCTCAGCTGCCGAGCCTTACATTCAGGGGGGTCCGTTGTTGGATATGCCACCAGATAGGACCGTGCGGGAAAATACAAGAGGCCGTTCATCCTTCCCCTATTCCTCTGTTGGCGCGTCATCCTAGAAGTCAGCATTCACAATCTCCGCTGGTCCACTTGCTGCACGTCCTCCACCAACAAGTCCTTAGAGTCCAAGCCTTGCCAAGTTCTGGGCCTTGCAAGAAGCTCTTTGGCAACACTTGCATGTACATAGAGGATTGAGACGAGCTGCGCCTTCGAGATCGAACAAGTTTATGTTGATCGTAGCCCAGACCTCTACAGAGGCGCGTGACAATCAAGCCCCCTTTGGTTTTCGCACCCCATACTTAGTCTCTTGGTACGATCGTCGTCTCCTCTGCAGAGTCTAAGTTGGGCCGTGTGCGGATCCTCGGAGGAGCCATATGACCTACACTAAGGTTGTCTTCGTCCAGATCCCTAATCTGGCGAGAGGCATATCTTCCACCTGGCATCTGAGTGTGTCATTCTCGACAGGGACGTATTCGATGGGCAATATGAAGATATGTCGCCACGATGTCCCCACTACAAGCTTGCCATGCGCCGTGGCATTTTGTGATTTGCATGTTATCCACAGACTCCAGGAATATTATCGACCGACTTGGCTCGCTTGGCGGGTCGAGCTTCTCGATACAATACCCTGAGGACTGTTTCTCGAGTGTGAATACATAGCAATATCTCATGGCTGGCCCTTGAGAGAGGACAAGTTCTCAGAGGCAGTCGCGATATACTTGTCGGCGCCTTGTTCGAAAGATGGTCGAGAGGCTACTGGTTGTCTGTTTCTAGATTGGTTCGACGGTGTTCAGATGTTGGATTTGAATATTTTGCCAAACCGCCCCGACGTAGTACGGAGAATAGGTTGTCACCTTGGCGCCAAGTTAACAGCAATCCACGTTCAGGGTCAAGTCGAAGTAATCCCCAGTCCAACTTGATCTATCATTTTTCTTGATCGGGCCTTCTGTGCATCATGTCGAACCGGCGTCAAGCCACGAGGCCCCTCTGGAGGTTGTCTACAGTGGCAACAGAAGAGATGGCTCACAGGACCACTGCTGGATCTGATAACTTACCTCGCCACCCCTGACCGAGAGGTGCTCAGGCTTGCCCAATCATATCACCCTGAGGACCATGATAGACGACATTGGCTTGTCATGGCTTGCTTCTCGGCAGCGGAGCACATATGTCCACTATAGGTTTCAAAAACGCCAACCCTGCTGGGAGGGAGCTCATTGGCTCATCTAAGGCTCCGGAGATAAACAACACGGGAGGCAGCAGGTAAGAAGGATCGAGTTGCTGCCGCCAAGCACTGGCCGTACCAGCGGCCCCGAGTTGGGCGCCGTGGTCGGATCGCGACCCTCTTGACACGGCGCTCGTCCGAGACATTGTATTGGTCGGGTCAACGCACCTATATTACCATGTCAGATGGCGTCGTAGGAATAGGTACTTACCTACTGTTCCCACAGTGTGATTCCTTCACGGTATCTGTAACTTGGACGTGTATCTTCTCTAATCATTACCCGAGTTTATTAGACTCACCTTGTGTACCTACCTGTCCACACTTTTCTTTTCTTTGCTTTTCTTTTCTGCTCCCCACCCGCCATGTCATTACATGCCGCAGGAATACATACCACGCATTATCATGGGCCACGCTGGAGGCCTCTGTCGTTATGGCATACGATGGACTGAGGGATTTTGAGCAAGGACACGGTGCCATCCTACATACGAATTAGCGGGTAGCCAAGAACACCAAGAAAAGAGGCTTCTGTTTCTTCTGTTTCCTTTTTCTTCTTTTTTTTTGTGTTTGTTTGCACATGGGCTGCTGACCGCCCGCTCATGTCAGATCTGTTAATCTACACAGGTTATCTCTAGATGCCCGAGCCAAACTTATTAGTTCACCCGTTCTTCACAACTTCCTTGTAAGTTGTCGTCCTCGTATCCTCAGATATCCAATACTACTCCCGCACAAGGGTCACCGCATCTTTACACGGCATCGTTACATAAACGTCGTCATGCCAGACGAAGAGAAACTTGAGGCTGATCCAGTCTTCGGCCCAGAGCGTCCCAAAAGACGGCCTTCTGGTCACCGCATTTTAGGGCGCCTCTCTGACGAAGTCGATTCGAGCTTGGGATCTATACCTCTACTGGCCTGTTGTTTCGCAACTGGTCTCACCGATGGGACTCTATACAATGGTGAGCTAGGACATACCTAAAGAAGTTTTGTAGCTAACGCACATGGCCTGTAGCGTATGGAACATTCGTGTCGATGCAAACTGGTATTCTAATTAGCGAATCCGGATAGCGAGTTTCATGCTAAGACATTTACTAGGAAATACTGTCTTCGTCGCACTAGGCACTTCCGGGCAAGGACGGCCATTCGGATGGGCACGCTCCCTTTGCTCGATAGGATGTTTCACCATAGGATGTCTCATCTTCTCCCGACTGCATAAGATGATCGGCGGAGGGCGCCTCCGAAGAACGGTCTTCTTCTCCTTCCTCCTGCAGACCGTCTTCGTTGTTGTCGCTGCGGCCATCATCCAGACCGGAATCGTTGACGGCAGGTATCCCTCGAGAAGAGACCCGGCGGACGTCGATTTCCTTGAGCTCGTACCCGTCGCGCTGCTTAGCTTCCAGGCTGCCGGTCAGATCGTGAACAGCCGCGGATTAGGTGTGGGCGAAGTACCCACGGTAGTGATTACCAGTCTACTGTGCGACTTAGTCAGTGATGAAGGGATTCTACAACCTCTAAGGGAAAACGTGAAGCGGAATCGCAGGGCCTTAGCCTTTGTACTTACGCTGTTGGGTGCGATATGCGGAGGGTGGGTTTCGAAGGCTACAGGCGCCGTCCAGCCGAGTCTATGGTTTGTTGCTGCAATCAAGGCGGTGATCACGCTCACCTGGCTGTTCATCAGAAAGGCTAGTTGAGTTTGTACTATAGTCGTTGAACGGATACCATAGATGGACATAGACTTAGAGGAGGGACCGGAACATCTAGACCTATGGCGGTCGTGGCAGGCCAATACTACGCCAGTACAAATATTATCTAGGAGGTAGATAAACTATTAACGGCGTAGAAGATATTAGGAGATCTCGCCTTTTACTATATAGAGAAACTATGTGATTGAGGTTTGATCAAACAGCGATCTATAAACTACACTCGTCAACGTAATGGTAGTAATACTCCTTCCGATCCCGTTACCTGGCGAAGCATCCCCTATTGAGTCGACATAACTGTTATCTTGTAAAAAATAACATTTGCAACAGTTATTAATCATTTGACAATACCTTTATCTATTTGGTTCAAAGAAAGATAAGTATTGCTCAATAGACGTGGTGTTCTAGAAAAGTAACCATAAATAAAAACAACAAAAAAAAACTGGATTACAAAGGAAAATATCAGTGTAGACAACGATATTGTAAGGCGGTTGTTATAGAGTAGTTAAAGGGAGTTAAAATCTCGGTAGCCTCTCATATTAAATATTAAAGGTAAAGACCTCGGTTTAATATACATAAAGCAACGACACGGCGGACCTAAACTTGATCTGTCAGGTTATATTATTGGTATTATTAGACTTACGGAATAAGCGACAATATGGCTCGGAAACCACTTGGCAGCTTCGGGATGGAGATGGAGTGTCTCGTTGCTAGCAGGCCAGCTGCAGCCGCGCCTGTTAACATACCTGACCGATTCCGGAACTCTCCGGGCAGACCTGTCTTGGTCCCGGAAGATGAAGAAGACATATTTGCTATTCAAGCTCACATACGGACAACTATTCGGGCTGCCGTAGAAGGCCATGTTGGCGATCGTGTTGTCTCTCTAGACCAAAACATAGAACAAGACCCTGATTTATGGCACCTGAGAAATTACAGGGATTGGGTTGTTGATAGAGACTATTCAGTTGAAATGCCAAACGATATCAGAAAGGAGCCACACGTGGCTAGGTATAATTGGCTCGATATCGAGATAAAGTCTCCTGCGCTCTGGGCAACAGAAAAGTCCTTCGCCGAAGTACATCGTGTGCTCTCGGCTGTGGCTCAAACATATATGATGTTTGCTCCGCCAAGCGCCGGGCTTCACGTACACATCGGCCGCGGGGCCGATTATATCCCTGCTGATCACTTACGCCGAATAGGGGCATTTCTGTATGCTGCCGATCCAATCTTGGCGGAGATGCATCCGGAACACCGGCGCGCCTGGCACATATACTACCAAAGCAACAGAAACTACAGCGTTCTTGCTCACGGCATATCGAAGGAAAGCGTGGGCACATATATTCACCGCGAGGATGTAGAAGTAGAGCCAGACACGCCAGGTCATCGCCCAGACCCCGAAGTCGAATCGAGACGAGATCTAGAGAGGCCAGACTTCGAGTGTCTCTTTAGGCGAGGAGACCTCCAAGGCTATGTTTTGAATCATGACGGGTTCCGTTCGACTGACCACCCTTATATGGTACGGGAAGGCCAGCCCCGGCTTCCCGGGGCCCAGGTTTTGCGACCAATTGATATCCCCGTCGCCGCTCGAGAGCTTTTTTCTACCGTCAATGCTCCCACGGTGTCACTCCTTATGCAGGCTAGGACGTTCCATAACATGGCATATAACTTCACTGGTTACGACGCGATAAGGTACAAGAAGATGGTACTCACACCGGATGGCCTCCCAAGTAAGTTATACCAGCAAAAGCGAACTATCGAATTCCGGCAGCCGGCGGGAACAGTCGATCCGGACGAGATACTTGCTCATATTAAAATATGCCTTCGCCTGATTGACTACGCGAGCACGACACCCCTAGACGACATCTGGAAACTAATCCTAGACTTGACACAAGCCGAGGTACATGGCGATTGGTACGATGTTTTTGATCTGCTTTCCGAACTCGATCTACTTGAGGAAGCTCAGGTTATCCAGAAGCAGATGGCCAAAGACCGTGGGGTAGATATTCCAGAAGATGCATCGATAACGATAATACGGCAAGCTTCTTCCCGGCGCCCCCTGTCTCGCCTTCTGTCGTTGATACCTGTCCGATGGCCACATCGGCAGCGAGGACCTCGCCATCGTCCGAGTACGTGGGTAACTGTTGCAAACTCCCTCACTCCTGGCATGACGAGCGAGATGGCAAGTCAGGGAATACCGTGGTTTCTTATCATGTGAATAGCTAGGTAAGTATGCTAGATTTTAAATGATTTCCAAAGTAGATGAACAGTTGCAAAGCCGTATGTGTATTATAAGGCCGCAGCAGTCAACTTGACTGTCAGCATTCCCCTTGACGGAACAGACACAGTAACTGCGCCCTCGGACAGGGAGGCTGTCACTGAGGCTACAGAACGGGTGTTGTCCGTCACAAATGCCTCAGCAGCTGCAGGAGTAAACCCGCTGAATGAGACCTTGACGCTCTGTTGTGAGCCGCCCGAATTTAGGAAAACGACAACCACAGACCCATCAGTGTTTTTGAATGCTGTGATCCCAGTGCTGGAAACGCTGCCCGACGTGCTGACACGATAGGCCCCAGGACGTACGAACCGTGACCACATTGCCAGGGCCCAGAGGCGTCCCGAAGGCGTAACTGTCTTACCGTCACTTGCAACAAGGTACGAAGAAGCCTGAAATTGGTTCACTTCCACGCCTTGCCAGTAGCTAAAAGGATGAGAGCCTTGGTTAACTTATGCCTAGACCTAAATATTACGTAGAGGGAATGGAGAGGGAGAGGGACGGAATCTCTTACATATAGGCAGACAAGTTGGCATTAGCGATGCCATTGTGAATCTTACTCGCCCACGTCATCCCTTCGCAGAGACCGCCGCCACTGTACCAGGTCGCGCACCAACGAGACTGGAGATCAGCCGCTTCGGTTTGCCACGCCTTTAGCTTGGTGGATATGACCGAGTTGGGATCTCCGGTGTACATGTGGCTAGTGATATATTTGAGATAGCGCTCCATCCCTGCTGAGACGAGACCCTGCGTGATAGTCCGTTGTGAATTCCAACCCACTGTAATGTAGAGGGTTAGTAACTGAGATCTGCAAAGCCTCTGAGAAGGAAAAGAGGGGGTGGTGGTTTCCGACTACATCAAGGGGCCAAACGGTTCGTTACTTACTCGCATCACAACAAGCCAATGACACGTTATTGAGTCCACTTGCATTGAGTGTATCGTACAGAATAGGGATGAAGGATGCAGCTTCGTTGGCGCCTGACTGCATCGACGAGTAGCTCGTGCTATGTGATTATCAGTGGTGAATTGCTTCTCATTGATGGAAGCACCTACACATAGTCCGGTTCGTTTAGGAAACCAAGCTGAGTGACCGGAATGCCGCGTTCGCTATAGAACTTGACATATTGAACTAGGAAGTCGGCATATGCTTGACGCCAGTCTCCCGAAGAGCATGTGTGCCCCGGGGTACCGCACAGATATCCGCCATTGTTTTCATTGTTATTGGTTTTCATGAAGCCTGGCGCACTCCACGCGTCGGCGTAGATGGTCTTGACCCCATACTTCATAGCTTGTTGACTGAACCAAACCTGGCCGCGGTCATCCTCGTCGAAGCTGTAGTTTGCCGCTGAGCTAGGGCCACCCGGGCTCTTGGGGAGAATGCTGTCGCTATTCGTCGTCCCTGAGCCGATGCGGTTCCGAATGATTGTGAGGCCAGCACCCGTGGTGGTGCTAAACAGGTAGTCGAGGCCCTGCTGCTGGAGATCCCCTTCCAGCATATCTCTAAACTCGCCTGCGCGGCCGAACGCTTGCGAGACGCCGAAGCCATCTATCTGCTGTAGCGTAGACCCGGTGTTGACCGTGACTGCCGTTTGAGCATAGGCTTGGCCTATAGTGGCGGCGAGCGCAGCTAAGGTGATGAGAGAAGCCATTTTGCGTTGAACTCCTATGACGGTGGCTTTCAACCCTACGGGGATTGTGAGGTAAGACGTGACCGGTGGCCTCTCAGAAATAAGAAGTCATCGTTAGCATTCTATAGAGCCGAGGTAGAAGCATACGATTAATTTATGTGCAAGGGGAAGGCCATCCCCACGGGGGTGTTAACGAGCTGCCGAAATACATTAATCAAGCGCATCTCGTCGATTCGAGCGCTTGAGCAAGTCGGAGGCATAGCAACAGGTCCGTTAATCTTTCTGCCAGATTGGATAGTAGGTACGCCAGCCCCGGAGACGTGCGGTGCCAAGCATCTCGTCAATAGCCTGAAGGCTACGGGGCGTTCTGGCCTTCTCGCTATTTAATAATAGAAGCGGAGGATACTACGATGGTCCACATGACCAAAGAGTTCAAACGACGGGGAGCTATCCTAAGTAGAAATGTATAAGGCGGGACGCCTAAAGCTACGGTATAAGTGTCTAAGGTTACGGTATTCCATTCTTTTGCCCGGAGTGTCATAACCCGCATGTGGCTGGGGACCTTGGGGCTGGTGACGTGCTTGGATGCCTTAGGGCTAGGTGCCGAGGGAGGCTCTTAAGACCTTAGGAAACCAGTTAATGATTCGAGCTTCGTTAAAACGTACGATTAAAAGTTTAGGTACCCGGAGTTTACCGTAAGGTTATTATATCGTATACCTAAGGTTTCTTTAAGTTTTTATATCGGAATAATCGTTTTTTTAAATGAAAAAATAGAAAAATCTATTTAATTAACGTTTAATTAACGAAATATTATTAAAAATAAATAAATAAAAATATATTATAATATATAATATATAATATAATAAAAACGATTTATAATTTGAAAAAATTATAATTTATAATTTTTTAATTTTAATATATAGTTTTTTTCGTTATTTTATAAATATTTATTAATATAATAAAAATAGTTTATAATTAAAAAAACCACGATTTATAATCCTTTAATTTTAATATATAATTTTTTTCGTTATTTTATAAATATTTATAAAAAATAAACTTTTATATAATATTTAATTATTTATTTATTTAATAAAATATTATATTATATTATATTAAAATAATATATATATCGTATATTATTTATAATAATATTTTTTTTATTTAATCGATTAAGATTTTTCGAAATTAATATATTATATAACGTATTATTTTAATATAATATAATATAATATTTAATTAAATAAATGGTTAATTAAATATTATATAAAAGTTTATTTTTTATAAATATTTATAAAATAACGAAAAAAATTATATATTAAAGTTAAAGGATTATAAATCGTGGTTTTTTTAATTATAAATCGTTTTTATTATATTATTTATCTTTCCTTTTTTTAAAAAATTAAAACGGTTATATTTTTAAACGTTTAAAAAGTTATAATAATTTATTTATTTAGTATTTATATTTTAATATTTATTTTCGGAATAATTCGTATTATTTTAAGTAGGTTATTTAGCGATATTTAAAACGTTATTATTTTTTTTATTTTATTTTTAGTTTTTCTAATAATAATATATTTTTTTAATTAAAGGTTCGAATAAGTTTTAATACGTTTTATATTAATATTTTTTACGGATATTATTAATTATATATAATCTTATAATCCTTTTATTTTATTAGGTATTTTAATAATGGTTTATTATTTATTTTGAAAATTTAACGTTAAAGGAACTTTTAAATTTCGAAAGATTTTTATTTTTCGTTATTTCTATTTATTTAGATTTAATTAAGTTATGGTTTTTTTTTCGAAAATATATCTTTATTAAATAATATTAATTCTAAATACGTTATTAATATTATTTTATAAATTTTATAATATCGTAAGAAAATTAATTTATAAGTTAAATTTTTTATTTTAGAAATTATTATTATTAAATTTATTCTTTAATTTAAATATTTACGTAATAATTAATCCGATAAATAATACCTTTTATAAAACTTTAAATAAACTTAAATAATACGCAATATAACGTATTATTTTAATATAATATAATATAATGTTTAATTAAGTAAATAGTTAATTAAATATTATATAAAAGTTTATTTTTTATAGATATTTATAAAATAATAAAGAAAATTATATATTAGAATTAAAAGGTTATAAGTTATAGTTTCTTTAATTATAAACCGTTTTTATTATATTATTTACCTTTTCCTTTTTTAGAAAATTAAAACGTTTACGTTTTTAAAAGTTTAAAAGGTTATAATCATTTGTTTATTTAATATTTATATTTTAATATTTATCTTTAAAATAGTTTATATTATTTTAACTAAATTATTTAACGATATTTAAAGCGTTATTTTTTTTTATTTTTTATTTTTAATTTTTCTAATAATAACTTATTTTTTTAACTAAAAGTTCGAATAAGTTTTAATATATTTTATATTAATATTTTTCGTAAATATCATTAATCGTATATAACTTTATAATCTTTTTATTTTATTAGATATTCTAATAATGGTTTATCGCTTATTTTAGAAATTTAATATTAGAAAAATTTCTTAATTTTAAAAGATTTTTATTCTTTATTATTTCCGTTTATCTAAACTTAATTAAGTTATGGTTTCTTTTTCGAAAATATATCTTTATTAAGTAATATTAATTTTAGATATATTATTAATATTATTTTATAAACTTTATAATATTATAAGAAATTTAATTCGTAAATTAGGTTTTATATTTTAAAAACTATTATTATTAAGCCCGTTTTTTAATTTAAATATTTACGTAATAATTAGCTCGATAAATAATATCCTTTATAAAGTTTTAAATAAACTTTTTCGTTAACGTTAAATTTTCTTAACGTATATTTTTTATTATATTTAATCTTATTTATTGTTATTATAAAATCGATCGTTATTTCGACCTTTTATTAATATACTTTCCTTAATATTTTAAAGTTTATTACGTTATATAATATTTATAATATAAAAAGGAATATTATAAGTCTAAAATTTAAAACTATTTTATTTAATAACTTTTTTAAAATTATCGATAATATATTATTTATATTATATTATAATAATAACAAAATTATTATCTATAATTCGTTTAATATCGAAATATAAAAATGTATATTTATTTCTATATTTTAATTTTGTTTTTTGTTTTATTTATTTAATTATAAATGTTATATTATTAAGTAATTTAATATCGTATCGGAATATATAAATAATATTTATTAGAATTTAAATACGAACTTATTATTTTTATCGGATATTATATATTTAGATATACTTTAATCGTAAAATATTAAATATCGTAAATAAATTTCGGTTTATTTTAATGTTTTATATTTTATATTTATAAATATAAATATTATCTTTTTAGAAAATTTATATATATATATTATTAACGAATCGTAATAATTATATCCGGATATTTTCCAAAATATATTCTTCGATTTAATTTACGATAAATTAATGATAAAATCTATAACGATAATATAATATAATATAAAATCGTTTACGATCGGTTTTAATTCGTCGAATTATTTCTTTCGATTTATATAATTTATAATATATTTGGAATAATGGTCGAAATAATTATATAATTTCTTTATAAGTTTATTTATAATAAGGTTTTATATTTTTATTATTATTTTTTAAAACCCGAAATGATATTTTTCGTTATAAATAATTTCGAATATTTTCTTAACGTAAAATATTAGGATAATTAACTTCTTTTATTATTAATCGGTAATATAATATAATAAACCGTTTGTTAATTTAAATTAATAATTCTTTTTATCCGGTTTTTTTTATAAATTTTTTAGGATTTTTCTATATTTCTAATTAATTTTATAATCGTTAATTAAAGTAAATTTAAAATCTTCGTTTAGTTTTATTATCGTTATTATATAAGCGAAAAGATTTACTAAGTTATTTAATTCGTTTTTAATTTTATTATCTTATTCGGTTTAATTTTTATTATTATTTATAATAAATAAATATAATAACACGTTTAATACTAAATTTAAACGCTTAGGAATATATTTAACGTTTAATTTATATTAGTTTAAATATGTTAATACTAAAATTAAACGCGGATTATTCTTTATAATATTTATTATCGTTAAGTTTTTTTATTTTATAATATTCCTAATTATAATATAATTTATAAAAATAATTATATTTTATTTATTAAATTAAATCTATAAACGTAAATAACGATATACTTATATTAAATAAAATATTTTTAATTCCGTTATTTAATATTTCTTTTTCGCTTTTATTAATATTTTATTTAGGAATTAAATAAGCTAAATAATATTAGAATAAATATTTATTTTATCTTAATTTCTTTCGATATAAAATATCATAATTTTATATCCGTATTTTTTTATAATATTTAACTTAATAAAAACTATATAATTCGGATCTTAATATATAAGATATATCTTAATAATAAGGTTATATTATATAAATTAAAATAATTTAATTTTTTTCTTTATCGATATAAATTTACGTTTAGAAATCCACGTTTTCTTTATCGTTTTATTTTTAAACGATAATTTTCTAATAGTTTTTCTTTTTATTAATATTAATATCTTTCGTTTTTATAAAGATAAAATCTTTTATTAATATTATAATATATATTTCTTTAATTATATAATAAATTTAATATATATTTTTAAGTTTTTTAGGTTTTATAAGAATTTAATTTTCTTTATTATTTCTACGTAATCTTTTATAATTAATATTCCGAAATTGTTAATTAAAAGGCCTAATAATTTAATCGAATTATACGCCGTAAATAACTTTTTTAACGCTAAAATAATTCCGATTTTCTAAAAAAGGTTTAAAATTATATTTAAATATTAGAAATATTCTTTTAAAGAATTATTAAAAATAACTATATCGTTTATATAAACCTTATAAAAATATTTATATAATTTTAAATATTAATTTATAAATCTTTATATATATAATAAATTATTTTTAAACTTTATTAATATTATATTAGATATTTTTAATTTTTTAAGTAAAATAATAAATATCTTATTCTTATAAAAACTATATAATAATAATTAATAGAAAAAACTTTTCTTATTAATAATTATAATTTTAATCTTTTTTTTAATATTAATAATAACATTTTTTTATATCGATAAAAGATATATATTTGGAATTATTATATCGTTTAATATTTGTAAATCTATTATTATTCTTCTTTTTTATATTTTATTTACCGTTTTTTATACGATAAAAATTAAGCTTTTAAACGGGATTAATCTTTTTATTTAATTTATTTTTCTATATTTATATATTTCGATAAATGTCTTATTTAAAAATGTTTTATTTTCTATTCTTAACTTATATATTCGAATATGAAATTTATATTATTATTAATCGTTTATTAAGTTTATTTATATTTTATTTTCTTTTAATATTTAGATAATTTTATAGCCTTTTTATATATTAAACTTTTCTAAAATATATTTCACTTTTTTTATATATAAATAATCGATATTTTATACGTATATTCTATCTTTTATCCGAACGTATAATATATCTTATAATCGTAATAATCTTATATTTATATTTTCGGGAAAGATTTATAATAATTTTAGATTTAATTAAGATTTTAATAATATTATAACCCTTTTTTATAATTTAATCCTTTCCGATTTTAACGATATATTTAGAAATATATAATATATATTATTCGAAAGATTAAATTCGGTAAATAAATCGGTTAATATTATAAAAACGTTCTTAATATCGATTTAAAAATATCCGTTATCATTTATATTTTAAATCTTTCCGATCTTTTAATTCCGTTAGAATTTTATTACGTTTTCGATATTATTTATTATTGATATTATTTTCGATATCGTTATCGAAATTAGGATATTTATAACGCCTAAAATATTAATAAAGAAAAAATAATCTTTTAAATTTCTATAATTATTTTATTTTAGGACTTTTTTATATTCGATTTATAAATAGCTTTTTAAATTCGGTTAAATCGTTAAATTCTAATTTATTATTATCTTTTTATTAATAGTTTTAATTTAATGTAAAACTTAAACCGAGATTATAACGTTTTTATATATTTCGAAATTTATAATTTTATTAAAATAATTAATTATTATTTTATATAAAACGAATTAATTATTTCCTAAAAATATTTTCGGTTTTAAATTATTATAAACTTAAGCTTTTACTTTAATTAATAATTTAACGTTTTTTTCGTTTATATATATAAGTATTATTATATAAAACTTTATTTAATTTTTTAAAATTATAAACCTTATAATTCTTTTAATTTTATAAGCTTTCTTAGGTTTTAATATTTTATAATTATTATAATGAAATGTTAATTAATTTTTATTAACCATTATATCGGATATTTCCGTATCGATATATATTAAATGAATTTTTTTACGTTTATAAAATTTTATTAGGAAATATAAATAAGTATATCGATATTTATTTTGGATTTTTATTTTATCCGGTTATATTTAAATTATTTATGGCCTTTTTATACGTAATAAATTTATAAGGAATTTCTTATTATTTTTAATAAATATTTTATTATATTTATTTATTAAATATATATAATTTATTAGGATTTTATATAATTTCTTTTTATTTATATAT